>CM077156.1:120098740-120513740 GCA_039583875.1 Platanthera guangdongensis | reverse complement strand
ATTTCATTCAATGGTTTGCAACGCGTGCCATGAATGATGATGTTTCGGATTTCATAAAAGAGTTGTCTCGGGGGCCAAATAATATTTCAAAAATATATTCTGGATATCTTATTAATGGATATAGATTTCATATAGACAACGTGATGCAAGGCGAAAAACCCAAAATAGTGGGGTCACTTTGGAAGCGGTAACCCAAAGTTTTAAAAGTGTTAAGGATGAACATCCTGAAAAGATATGTATGACATATTATGGAGCAATAAGTAATATCATTGAGGTAGACTATTATGGACATTTGAATCAAGTGTTATTCAAATGTGTTTGGTTTGAATCTGAAGAAGACAAATATGGGATGACTTGCGTTTATTTTAATAAAGAATGTTACAAGAATGATCCATTTGTCCTAGCATCTCAAGTGCAACAATGCTTCTATGTCGAAGATCCTTTTAATAAAAATAAGCAGTATGTTTGAAAATACTTCCAAGGGACTCATTTGATATGGGAGATAATACAAATTTAAATACTCAAGAAGCACCTGAGGTTCCAATAAATATTGTTCTATCAGCAAATGATGTTGACGTTGATTTGGCTAGGGAAGATTTACCAGATGATATTATTGAAATGTCTTTATCTGAAATTCATGTTCAACACAAGGAGCTCGATGATGAAATCATTTTTGAAAGTGAAAATGAAAGTGATTCTGACTTTGTTTTTAGTAATAATACAATCTAGGTAATGTTTTTTTTATTTATTAAATACCGTTTGTTCGAATTATTGTACAAGCATATATTAAGTATTAAAATGTGTTTAATATTTGATTTTATCATTACAGAAATGAAGAAAGCAAAAAGTGGTTTTGATGTAACTATTCAGGCAAGGTCCAGTGCTGAACTGGCGAGAAAATTTCGTCAGGTTAAACAGGAGAAAGCTGATATTTTGCATAGAAAGCTTCGTGAAAGAAAGGGCAAAAATATTCAAGAAGATGTTCAAGTTGTTGAACCAAAAAAAAAATTGGTATGTAGAATATTCTCTTTTTTATATTGTGTCTATTTACTTTAGATTGTCTTATTTTATTTATTCATTAAATAGCTAAAGATCCGCATCCAAAGAAGCTCCAAGCTGAAGAAACTGCATCCATTATACAACATTCCAATCAACATCAAGTCCATCCAGTAACAAGGAACATGAAACGTCCTTCAATGTTGATTGATGACTCTGTTGGAGTTTATGAGATTTCTCCTAAAGGAAGAAATCAACATGATCAAATTCAGCCTCCTATAAAGGTGAATCAAAATCAACCTTCAGTAAAAGTGAACAAAAAACTACCACCATCTAGAAAACTAGATTTTGAGCATAGTGAGACAAATGAGTTACTTCGGGTTGATGGAGCTCTCAATCAAGAAGATGTTGAAGTTGTTGAACCAAACAAAGAAATAAGTATGTAGATTATTCTCTTTTTATATTATCTATTTACTTTAGATTGCCTAATTTTAATTATTCATTAAATAGCTAAAGATCCGCATCCAAAGAAGCTTCAACCTGAAGAACATGCATCCATTATACAACATTTCAATCAACATCAAGCTCAACAGGTAGAAAGGAATAAGAAATGTCCTTCAATGTTGATTGACGACTTTGTTGGGGTTTATGACATTTCTCCTAAAGGAACAAATCAACATGATCAAATTCAGCCTCCTATAAAGGTGAATCAAAATCTATCACCATCTAAAGAAATTCGGGAAGAGCTTAGTGGGAGAAATGAATCATTACTTCAGGCTGATGGATTTCTCAATCAAGAAAATGTTGAAGTTCTAGAACGAAATAAAGAAATTGGTATGTTGATTGTTTTTTTCTTATATTGTGTGTATTTTGTTTAGATTGTCTTATTTTAATTTGTTTAAGCGCTCCACTATACAATGAAATTAGGAGCAAGGATCAAAAGAACTCGTGGAGAAACAATGTGCAAAAACATTCATGCAAGAACTTTAGAGGAGCGAGTAGAAGTTACCTTAAATGAACACGGTCAACCAATAGGACCTACTGATAGTGTCGTGTCAGACTTAAGTCTCTTTTTGGGCACATTGGCTAGAAATTCAGCATTTTGTCCATTAATTTACACAAGTTGGGCTTCCATGCCAGATGAGAACTTAGAGCGTGTATGGAATTATACCAAGGTAAACATACATATATTTTGTTCTCTTAACGTAATTTGTATAATTATTTACAAATATGGATCGAATAACCTTTTTTTCATTTTTTTGTAGTCAAAGTTTATTTTACAAGATGATGCAAAAAATTGGGTAAAATTCACTGTTAGAGATGCTTGGAGACGTTACAAACACATTATTAAGAAGAATCATTTCTTGAAGTATTCCAACATGACTGATAGGATCAAAAATCGCCCCATAAAGATGTCAGAGTCTCAATTTAAAAAGCTTTGCATTTTTTGGAGTTCGGAAACAATACAAGTAAGAGTAATAATTATTTTTTAAGTTATAGTAGAAAATATATTTGTATATATATTTTCTCATTTTTAAGTTAATGTGCAGTCAATCAGCAAAAGGAATACTCAAAGCAGGGCTACACAAAAGTGGAGGCATCGAATGGGCCCCAAAACCTTTGCTATAATTCGTGAAAGAATGGTAATACATTAAATTCCACTCACATCGTGCTGCAATCATGCTTAATCACGCTCGAATCTAAATTTGATAGGGGAGAATGTTGACATGCACCTGCAGCTCGCTGTAATTCAGCGAGCTGCACCCGCAGCACGCTGAATTTCAGCGAGCTACACCCGCAGCACGCTGAAATTCAGCGAGCTGCACCCGCAGCACGCTGAAATTCAGCGTGCTGCACCCGCAGCACGCTGAAATTCAGCGTGCTCCACCCGCTGTGTGTATGTGTGTGTGTGTGTGTGTGTGTGTGTGTTCATGTATGTAGTAATGTGTGTGTATGTAGTAATGTGTGTGTGTGTGTATGTGTTGTGTGTATAATGTGTGTGTGTTGATTGTGTGTGAATGTGCACTTGTGTGATTGCAGCACGCTGAACCTGCAGCACGCTGAAATTCAGCGTGTTGCAGGTGAGTGTGTGTGTGTGTTATGTGATGTGAGTGTGTGTTTGTTGAGTGTGTGTTTGCACATTTGTGTGTGTGTGTGTGTATGTTCATGTATGTAGTAATGTGTGTGTATGTAGTAATGTGTGTGTGTATGTAGTAATGTGTGTGTGTGTATGTAATGTGTGTTTGTGTGTTCATGTATGTACTTATGTGTGTGTGCTAATGTATGTATGTAATATGTGTGTATGTGTTGTGTGTGTGTGTGTGTTGATTGTGTGTGAATGTGCACTTGTGTGATTGCAGCACGCTGAAATTCAGCGTGCTGCAGGTGAGTGTGTGTGTGTGTTATGTGATGTGAGTGTGTGTATGTAATGTGTGTTTGTGTGTTCATAGTAGAGATATTCTTCCCCCAGTTCTTTTTACCTCTTGTGAATTGAGATATCTTACAAAACTTATGAACGTAATATTTCCAAACAGCAAGTATTATTTGTGCTACAGGTGAGTGTGAGACATTATGTTTTCAATGTAAAGTTGCAAATTTGCGTGTGTGTGCTAATGTATGTAGTAATGTGTGTGTGTATGTAATGTGTGTTTGTGTGTTCATGTATGTATTTATGTGTGTGTGCTCATGTATGTATGTAATGTGTGTGTATGTGTTGTGTGTGTGTGTGTGTGTGTGTGTTGATTGTGTGTGAATGTGCACTTGTGTGATTGCAGCACGCTGAATTTCAGCGTGCTGCAGGTGCAGCACGCTGAAATTCAGCGTGCTGCAGGTGAGTGTGTGTGTGTGTGTGTGTGTGTTGTGTGTGTGTGTGTGTGTGTGTGTTGATTGTGTGTGAATGTGCACTTGTGTGATTGCAGCACGCTGAAATCAGCGTGCTGCAGGCGCAGCACGCTGAAATTCAGCGTGCTGCAGGCGCAGCACGCTGAAATTCAGCGTGCTGCAGGTGAGTTGAGATATCCATAGTTACCAGGGGTAACGTCACATAACACACATTCAACAAAGAATGTCTCAACAGGTGACGTGTGTGCTGCAGGTGAGTTCATTCCCCCATTGTGTTAATAAGCGTTATCTTTACATCATTTTCTTTAGTACATCTAGAAGTGTGAAGTGTGAGTAGATTTGTCAAATTTTTGTGTACATTGTTTTGTCGCATTAATTGATAACTATTTTGGAATGGCATGATCGTTTTTTCTTAAAGATTGCAATACATTGTTTAAACGTTTTAAAAAATTTAATGCTGAAATCCAAATGCAATTTGATAGTTTTATTTGTAAACCGACAATGCTCGCTAATGTTTTTCTGATGATTCTCATACTTATATGTCATTTCAGAGTATGATTCACTAGTCATCTTATCCTCCAAACCCCAACAAAATAGGGTTGATGAATGCAAGAACATACATCTAGTTGAGACATCCCACACTCTCCTTATCCATATGCATATTTCATCTCAATAATTGTATGACCGATTTAGACATCATGTTATCATATAAATAACATATTCTCTTCTACTCTGTATTACTGGATTTCATTTTCTATCATTTTCCTCAGGGAGATAAACTATATTAGTTATCTCCGTGAGAGCTTGGGTCGTCCATATACATAGTTCATTATTTCTGTCGATCAAAAATGAATTATCACCAAAATTCATTAACTGTCTTTTAGGATACCCTCGCAGTCAGCACACACACACACACATCACACATCACTACATACACACACATTACTACCTACATGAACACACACACACACACACACAAATGTGCAAACACACACTCAACAAACACACACTCACATCACATAACACACACACACTCACCTGCAGCACGCTGAATTTCAGCGTGCTGCGCCTGCAGCACGCTGAATGTCAGCACGCTGAATGTCAGCGTGCTGCGCCTGCAGCACGCTGAATTTCAGCGTGCTGCGCCTGCATCACGCTGAATTTCAGCTTGCTGCAGGCGCAGCACGCTGAATTTCAGCGTGCTGCAATCACACATCACTACATACACACACATTACTACCTACATGAACACACACACACACACACACAAATATGCAAACACACACTCAACAAACACACACTCACATCACATAACACACACACACTCACATCACATAACACACAACACCACACACACTCACCTGCAGCACGCTGAATTTCAGCGTGCTGCAATCACACACACACACATCACTACATACACACACATTACTACCTACATGAACACACACACACACAAATGTGCAAACACACACTCAACAAACATACACTCACATCACATAACACACACACACACACACACTCACCTGCAGCACGCTGAATTTCAGCGTGCTGCAGGGGCAGCATGCTGAAATTCAGCGTGCTGCAATCACACACACACACACATCACTACATACACACACATTACTACCTACATGAACACACACACACACACAAATGTGCAAACACACACTCAACAAACACACACTCACATCACATAACACACACACACACACACTCACCTGCAGCACGCTGAAATTCAGCGTGCTGCAATCACACACACACACACATCACTACATACACACACATTACTACCTACATGAACACACACACACACACAAATGTGCAAACACACACTCAACAAACACACACTCACATCACATAACACACACACACACACACACACACACACTCACCTGCAGCACGCTGAATTTCAGCGTGCTGCAGGTGCAGCACGCTGAATTTCGGCGTGCTGCAATCACACACACACACACACACATCACTACATACACACACATTACTACCTACATGAACACACACACACACAAATGTGCAAACACACACTCAACAAACACACAATCACATCACATAACACACACACACACACTCACCTGCAGCACGCTGAATTTCAGCGTGCTGCAGGGGCAGCACGCTGAATTTCAGCGTGCTGCAATCACACACACACACACATCACTACATACACACACATTACTACCTACATGAACACACACACACACACACACACACAAATGTGCAAACACACACTCAACAAACACACACTCACATCACATAACACACACACACACTCACTTGCAGCACGCTGAATTTCAGCGTGCTGCGCTTGCAGCACGCTGAATGTTAACACGCTGAATATCAGCGTGCTGCGCCTGCAGCACGCTGAATGTCAGCGTGCTGTGCCTGCAGCACGCTGAATGTCAGCGTGCTGCGCCTGCAGCACGCTGAATTTCAGCGTGCTGCGCCTGCAGCACGCTGAATTTCAGCATGCTGCAGGCGCAGCACGCTGAATTTCAGCCTGCTGCAGCATGCTGAATTTCAGCGTGTTGCAGGCGCAGCACGCTGAATTTCAGCCTGCTGCAGGCGCAGCACGCTGAATTTCAGCCTGCTGCAGGCGCAGCACGCTGAATTTCAGCGTGCTGCAATCACACATCACTACATACACACACATTACTACCTACATGAACACACACACACACACAAATGTGCAAACACACACTCAACAAACACACACTCACATCACATAACACACACACACTCACATCACATAACACACACACACACACACACTCACCTGCAGCACGCTGAATTTCAGCGTGCTGCAGGCGCAGCACGCTGAATTTCAGCGTGCTGCAGGCGCAGCACGCTGAATTTCAGCGTGCTGCAGGCGCAGCACACTGACATTCAGCGTGCTGCAATCACGCACACACACATCACTACATACATACACATTACTACCTACATGAACACACACACACACAAATGTGCAAACACACACTCAACAAACAGACACTCACATCACATAACACACACACACACACACTCACTCACCTGCAGCACGCTGAATTTCAGCGTGCTGCGCCTGTAGCAGCACGTTGAGCCAAATGGTTATAAATTGTTATTTTTTGGCTGTACTGACTGAAAGTTTTAAACTTCTGAGTGCTGTGTTTGCTGTGTGCATGGTCGCTGATTATGTGCAGTTTGTTAATTATGTTCAGTTCACTGATTGTGTTTAATTTTCAATATTTTTTTATGCATCTGTAGCGTTCAAAAATGAAGAGAGACCCCACTCAAGCTGAAGTTTTTATTGAAACTCGAAGTAGCATTAGTGGAAAGGAGCTGGATTTAGAAACCAACAATGCAATTGTGAGTTATTTTTTTAATTGAGATCAAATATAATTTACTTATTTTGTTTTATTTAAAAATCAACTGTTCAATTTAATTGTTATCAGTCTCAACTTCAAGATACTATGAATAACGAGAAAAGTAATGTCGAAGCATTTAAAATTATGTTTGGGAAAGAACATCCTGGATCAATGCGTTGCTTTGGAAAAGGAATTACACAAATAGCTTTGAAGCGAAAGGAAGACATTGCGGCTTTGAAGAAAGTACATAATGAAGAAGTGGCTTTGTTGAATGAAAAAGTGCAAAATGTGGAAGATACACTTAATACTTTAAAAGGGGTACTTAAGATTATGCTTCAACAAAGCAAACCCGTTGGAATTGATGTACAATCATTAGAGAATCTATTAGGTTCATCTCCAGGGGATGCAAATAGTGGACAGAAGAGAAACGGGCTACCACATGCACATTCTTCTACATCAACACACGTTCCAAACTATGGAGAGGTATAATGTTGTAGATTTTCATACAATATATTAAAATACTTTTATATGTTTACAATTTTTTATTTATATATTGATTTTGATGTCATTGTATTTATATATATATTATTTTACTTTGTGCAGAAAGTTCTTGAAGATGGCCGGGAAGACAAATGAGGAGTTGTAATATGATCGATGACTTCATATCATGAAGATCATTTGATGTTTAAGTTGATTTAGATAATTTTGTTTGTGTACTGTAATATTTAAATATTTTGATGTATTTTAGTAAAATATGTGGCTACTAATGACTTGTTTAATATTTAATGATAAAACATGTGCAAAATTTTTATATATTTATGTGTTTTAAAAAATGTCTCATTATATAGGCTTCGTTTGGGAGGACTTATTTTCACCGGTCAAGCGGTTACGATCCATTTTCAGCGTGCTGCATGTGCAAAATTATTTTTTTTATTAATTAAATAGTTTTGGCAACATTTATTAAATGTGACTTTAAATATTTTGAAAATGTTGCAATAGGTCCATGTAAAAACTGTTGCCTTTAGTAGGGATATATGCAACAGTTTCAAGTAATGTTGCCTAAACATGTAAAAACTGTTGTCGTAGGTCTTTGGTAACACGGGCATAGGTATACACCCCTATGGCAACAGTTTTCAATGTTTTGGCAACACTTTACGGTATTAGGCAACAGTTGTTAAATGTTGCTAAAGACCAAAAATGTTGTAGTGTCATTTGCCACTCTCCAATTCTCCATAACCAATTTCTTTAGCAACCATTTCAACTTCTAATTTTCTAAGGCCGTCACGTCATTTGCAAGATCCTCCAACAACCACTACACCATATCATGCATATGGTAGCACTTAATTTATAATGGTTATATAAACGCTACTAAAACATATTTATGGTAGCATTTATAACCGCAGCTGTTTATAAATATACGCTACTATAACATATCATATCTATAGTATCAGTTATTTTGTCGCGGTTACAAAAACGCTACCAATGAAAATTTATGGTTGCATTTACAACCGCTACTATATATTATAAATGCTACCACACCCTAATTTTTCCCCAAAATTTTCTTCCACACTTCCCCAAAATTTCTATGATAAAAGCTATTATCTCTGTGTGATTCCGAGTTATTTAACAACCTCATGAGTTCATTTTTTTACATTAAAATTTTGTTACTTTATGACCATTTTAGAGGCCAGTTACACATTCTTTTTATTGACGTATTTTCTGTGTGCCTAAACTTCTTTCGCTTTTTTGATTAGGAGGGATATGAAAATCAATCCATGTGAAGAAATAAAAATAGCATTTGTCATTAAAAACATAGCTAAAATTTCTGTCTCGTTTTAAATAAGTGTTGCGAATCTGCCCCAAATATTCAAAGTTTTCCAAGTCACGTTTGAGTTGTGCACTAACAATTATATTTGAATAATTAATAGTAATAATAATGATAATAAAAAAATAATAAAATTTTAAAAAAGCAAGAAGCTCACCAGTCCTTACTTCTTTAATTAACATGCCCCAAATATCTTAAAGCAGTTAAACATGTATTAATTAGTAGTAATTAACTTGTATTAATTAACATGCCCCAAATATTCATCTGCTCCACCTAGTTATTAGGTTAAACTTAAAACCCTCTCATATGCTCCACTGCTTTCTCAAAACTCTCATCATGCCGCACACCGCTTCTCCCTAAGCACACCGCACGTCAAAACCCTCCTCGCACCCTGGAGCTCTGCCGATCCCCCGTCGCACAAACACCCCGCAAACGGCCCTTCCGCGAGGCATGGTGGCAGCTTCTGATTCTCTAAGACGGCGACTGGACGATGGGTGGTGGTGCAGGTGATGTAGGGTCTGTTCTTTCTCCTTTACCTCCGACTTCTGCTATCAGAATGCAAGCTGTGAGCTACACTTCATTCATCAACGAGGTGGTTGCCACTACTTGGGCTTAGGAATCGAGGTGTTCCTGATGCCCAAATAAATCTAGTGCAATTGTTCCTGCTAGTGCTTGCCCGATTGGCCGATTTTACCCACTATCCGGTAATTGGTAAACCCTAAAGTTGATTATTCTATTGATTCCTGTTGGTGTTCGCTCTTATTAAACTCCTTAATGTTGTATTATATGTTTTATGCATCTTTTTTTTTGTATCGCATTGCACCGGAGCAAGAACAAGATGAGATTTCTCCTCGGTGAATCCATGAGAGGAGTTGTTGTTCTTCTCTTACATAGGAAGAAACCATCCTTTTGGCATGGAGCTGTGTTGGTTGCTCCTATGTGCAAGGTCCATTCTCGCATTTCATCTCTTTGCATAAGGTTCTGTTTCTCAATCTACTAATCGTTATATTCCATAGAAACTCAGAAAAATGGCCCCATTTAATCAAAAGTTTGTCTTGAATGGTAGCATGGATTATTAAGGAAAGTTTTATTCTTGATTTGGGATTTCAACAGTTGTTGAGGAGATAAAGCATCATCCAGTTGTTATCAAGAAGTTGACAAAACTCAGTAGTTTCATTCTGAATGCGCTTTCAGAAGTCCAGTGTGGAGAGAAGAAATACTGGTGAATTTATGTTTTCTTATGACTCTAGGCTCATGTCTTGCTTTGTCTTAACTTCCTTTTCATTCATACTTCAAACTTTTGTCCATCTTTAATTAACTTTTAACTATATGTATTCTTAATTGTGGCGTTTTTTTATCCAAACAAACCGGATCAAAACGCCGTGCCAAATGGAGCCTAGATGGATTGTCTCTCCTTTATTTTGGTTATGCATTATTGCATGTATACATGTGGATTAACTTGAATAATCATATGTGGTATGTATTGATCAGTTCATTAATTAACGACTATACAATATTGTTTTTTAACATGAACATATGAGGTGAAATTGACAATCCTAATTATGGTTTTCGGAGCCGCAGCTGTGGTATGAAACTCTTGTGCTTGGTGATATTTTTTGTTGATTTTTTTTGGCGGTAAAGCGACATGTTTGTAATTGACAATCCTAATTATGGTGCAGGGAGTGCGCTGAGCTTTTGGCGATATTTCTTTCTTCTGCGCGAGATGGTAAGCTGATCGTGATCTACCGAAAGTATTCAAAAGAAAAACTTGGAGGTGTCGCTTTAAGGTCTTCGGCTTCAAACTTTGTGGAAAAATTGACGGAGGAGCAACAAATTTCTTAGTCTGTTGATTCTGTTACTAATTTGAGTGTTCGAGATATATGAGTTGAAGAAAGTTTACATTTTTTTGTCATCTAATTGATGATAATATATAACTAATTGGATTATTTTCATTGGAAATTAACTCTTAGCTTGGGAATGACAAGACACATATGATTTTTTTTTATTTCACATTTGTAATTGAATTTTGGGTCCACTCTTGGCTTCAAACTGAATATTATTGAATTTTGGGTCCATTCTCGAACTGCTTGTATTTATCATCAAAATCGTTGTCATTGAGAATAAAAATCGTTGCTATACGTGACGATGAGAGATACCATAAAAAATCATAAATGTTGTCAAATACATGCATAAACGCTACCATAGAGTATCGTAACCATTGTTGTAAAGTGGAATAATTGCTACTATTGAAAACCATAACAACTACAATAGATGTACCTATAACAGTGGTTGCAAGAACGCGACAATACATTTGGTAACCGCTACCATACCCTACGACCACAACAACGGATGCAACACACGCACTACCGCTACCGTAGTCCTACCGTAGCAATTTTTCAACTACAGTAGCGGTTTTTGAGCGCAACCATATTCATGATATGGTTTAGTGAACATTCAATATCATGTTAATATGAAAAAAAAACCCAACAGCTTCAAATTAACCTTCTGCAACTATTACAAATATTAGTTGAGTTGATGTGCAATATAATGGATATAAAATATAGAATTATTTTTCTTTAAAATCAAAGTTCTTAAACTATTTATTTCATTTTTCATGGTGTTGGCTCCATCATAGCATTGTCCTCATAATTTTGAAATACTTAGATTGTATTTCACAAATAGTTTATCAATAATTATATGTAGTGATTAAGTTGTTGTATCACGTACATGCACAAAACCAAGTAATCTTTCAACAAGCAATCCCATTCGGTAAACATACCGTAGAACAATATATAGTCATCTGCTCTTTAATTGCCATATCATGAGAATTCATCCATCAAAATTGAGTAACAATTATGATAAAGGTTCTTAATGATTTTGTCTTACACTTTATATTCCCACATCTCAAATTATTGAAATGTTAATATTATGTGTACTGCAATCAAGATATGGTCAGCATAATACAACATTTCATTTGGTCTGAAAGTTTGATAAAGAAAAAACTCAGATGTCTCTTAATAGACAAGTTGTAATAAGAAATAATTTTTTTTGTGATCCAATTGTGATATCTACATGTGCACATTTTGATATATGACAGACATTTTGACGAGAAACCTAAAAGACCGGCGGAAGCGTTCCGCCGATCCCGCCGCCATCGTCGATCCCGACGAGTGTCGTCGCCGCCTCTCCTTTAATAGATCTAGCAGTCTGTGGAGACGCTGAGTGTCCACTCCCGACCTAGTGCTTGTTTGACAAGTGACTGCGGGATCTCCCGATCGCGTGGATTTCCTGTAGAGGCGCGAATATACTTTTTGCGCTCAGGACTCGAGCCGCTTATTAGCCGGCTGAATTTTCTGGAGCATCTAGGCTGAGTATTAACTCAATCCCGCAAAGATAATTTTATTTACAACAAGTTTTACTTCTTAATTCATGTATATTGCCAGATTCGAATTCTTTGGGCTTTTCTTGTTCTTTATCTCCGCTGCGCACAATCTGTTGCGTCGTGAAGAAAAACTCAACAGTGGTATCAGAGGGAGGTTCATGCAATATTCATAATTTCAGAAGTTGCTAAATCTATGTCGTGTAGATTTGGAGATTTTAGAAGTGTTCTAAAATGCCTAAATCTATTCTTGGAACTCCACCAAAAACGCATGTGATTTCTTTGTTGTTACTCCTTAACAGTAACTGTCACTCTTGTTGGTTTGTGAAACCAAGTATGTGGTAGATTTTGAATCTCACATATAAAGTGACGAGCTTGTTTACTGTGTAGGTGGAGTTCGTGTTGCTCATGTCCAGTACATGTAAATCTGAAGATTTAGAAGTGTTCTAGATATTCAGATTTAGCCCAGCTCATCAAGTGTTGATGATGATTTTTTTGTGCACATCTGAGATGCATTTGGATTATGAATGCTGCTGTTTCATTCTATGGATGTGCACATTGGTTAATTGTTAACCTCAATTAAATGTTAATTAACAATTTAAAAATCCCTCAAGCAATATTAAGTATTCAGATGCCTTCCGATGAATGACACTTTTTCTGCCTCGATCGATGAAGTGTGGGCTTGCCAAAGTAATGTGCATTAATCTATTTTGGTAATAGTGCAAGCGGATAATTGTGATATCCCACTGTCGACATCTGATCAAACTTAATTGGGTGACCTCAAAGGTTGAGTGCCCAGAGGCATAGGGTTGACATGCACCGTACGATGGATGCAAATAAAGGGTTATTCACCAGCCATACAAGAATTGCGTTGTGATGCAATTGTCAAGCGTTGCCTACCTAAATAGCTGCATTGGGAGAGAAAGTCAAAGCCGACTCATAGTATTAGTGAAATATGAACCTTGTCCACTAAGAGGGTTACTCTCCAAACTCTTCGAATTGATATCGAGGGTTATCAGTTTGATAAAAATAGTGAGAGTTATTTTGATTAAAGCCCTAATTGAAAGATAAATTTTATTTTTGAAATACAGTACTAATTTTCTTTGCTTGATCATTGTAGAATTTCCATGATAAGTGGTTCACATTCCACCCTGTCCCTTCGAGCGATCCTTGAGAAGGAAAATCTGAGCGAGACAAATTACTTTGACTAGTACATGAGCTTGAGAATTGTTCTCAGGCAAGAGCACGAGCTCTATGTATTGGAAGAGGTATCCCCTGATGAGCCTATCGAGAATGCATCCCGTACTGATAAAGATGCTTATAAGAAGTATCTTGATGACTCCTTAGATGTCGATTGTCTCATGTTGGCAACCATGAACTCTGAGCTCCAAAAGCAATATGAGAACATGGGTTGCAAGAAAATTGACGAGCATTTCAAGAAAATATTTTAAGGGCAAGCTCGGCAAGAGAGATTTGACATCACTAAGGCGTTGTTTCAGTGTAAGCTGAGAGCTCGGGATATAATATGGACTCATGTACTCAAGATGATTGGGTATATAGAGAACCTTGAGAGACTAGGCTTCCCTCTAGGTCAAGAGTTGACCATAGACCTGATCCTGCAATCGTTGTCGGACAGTTATGCGCAGTTTTTCTTAAACTATAACATGAATGAAATAGACAAGACACTGCCCGAGCTTCTAGGCATGTTGCGAACTGTCAAGATCAATATGAAGAAGACTAAGCCTATTAGCCCCATACTGATGGTACATAAAGGTAAGAGAAGGTCTAAGGGCTTCAAGAAGATGAAGGTAGGACCTAAGTCTACTGTGGAGCCCAAGTCTTCTGCATTGAAAAGGAAAGGCTTGGTGAAAGAGGGAAAGTGTGTAACAGCCCAAATGTCAGAAACATGCATTTTTGGGTAACACGGCCTGGGACACGGGCGTGTCCCAGGGCGTGTCAGCTGACACGGCCTACCACACGGGTGTGTCGCAGGGCGTGTCGAGATTGTGTCGACGATCGGCCTTTGTCTCGACGATTTTTCTCTCGACGATGCGTCGAGAGTAGGCACACGGCCCAGGACACGGGCGTGTCCAAGGCCGTGTCGTGTACTCGACGATTTGTTCTCGCCGATTGTCGAGTGTTGAGACGTGAGTGTTGAGTGTTGCACACGGCCTGTGACACGGGCGTGTCACAGGGCGTGTCAAATCGGGTCGACGAACTCAGCCCGCCGAAAGATTTCGACAGGGCATGTCTTTGTGCCGTGTCTGGGCACACGGCCTGGGACACGGGCGTGTCACAGGCCGTGTGAAGTCTCGGGATGATTTGGGATTTTTTTCACCCAGGTACACGGCCACAGACACGGGCGTGTCTGAAGGCGTGTTGGTGACACGGCCCATGACACGGGCGTGTCCCATGAGCGTGCCACTGGTTTGGATAAGTCGGTTGACCACCGCTTGAGGCACACGGCCTGGCACACGGCCGTGTCAGAGGCCGTGTCGGGTCAAAATCTGTGTTTTTGGCAGAATCGTGGCCGTCCATTCCTTCAGTCTGGATCCAAGGGCTGAAGCTTCTTCCTCTTTTTCCTTAAAGGCCGAAATCAGAGAAGAATTCTCATTTTTCCTTGGCCTTGAGTTTCTTCAAGTTAAGAGAGAAAGAAAGAGAGAAAGGAGGAGGAAGAAGGAAAGGGGGCTGCTGCTGGTGGTGCTGCGGTTTACCGACGAGAGATCCGAAGCCAGCGTTGCGGAGGAATCAATCTTGCGAGTCTTGCAAGCAAGCTTTGCGGCCATAGCACCGAAGCGGTCGTCAAGGGTAACGACTTTTCTTCCTAGCCATGTGAAGGCTTCCTTTTTGGCATATTTTGTGATTTCCCCCACCAAGAGGTGGCTGGTTTTGGAAATCTTTGGGTGGATGCTTGAAATCCCCTTTGTTAGCATATAGATCCGGAAATGGAGTACAAAATAGGCATGATGTGTGAAGCCCATCTGGACAGGTTGGTCTGGATTGGTGATGTTGCATACGAACCGGAGAAGACTCCGTGAGAAACGTGTAGTGTAAGGAGTCTACGGGTTATGCCTGCGAAAAGGAGTAACAAGAAGTACTGGGGTGGTAGCCCAGGAAAATAGCCATGTGATGGTTTTGGGTCCAACCTGTGATTGAGGCACAGGAAGCACTGGTGGGACCAGGAAAGGCCCTTTTTGTGATGCTTGATGTCGTAGGGTGTCCACCTGTGAAGCGAGTAACATGAAGTACTGGCATGAGAGCTAGGAAAGACCCCTGATATTTGTGCTTGTGCGGTGTCTACCTGTGGAGAGAGTCACAGGAAGTACTGGTGTGCCCAGGAAAGACCCGTTGTTGCTATGAGCGAAATGGGTATAGAGAAATACCCATGATTGAATGCCAAGAACAGGATTGGTGAGACCGACCCGCGCCTTTGATATAGCCATGAGTACGCTGTACTCGGAGAAGGCAAGGCGATTTGAGCAACGGGGGGTGGAGGATCCGACCTGCGCTATGTCCGTCCGACGTGAGACCAAAAAGTGCGGTTTGTTGGAGCGCATAGCAAGAGTCTTCGGCCTGCGCGCCATGACACAATGGGGGGCTACGGGCCATCCCGGTGTAGGAAGACTAACTCCGGCTGCACGCCATGGAGGAAATGCTCAAGAGAGTTACCGTTGGGTGATGACCCTGATACAGTGGTGGGCAAGAGGTTGCCAGAACACCAAGAATGTGCCCTGAGTGCACGGACCGTTAGGCCGGGTGGCGAACGGTTGTGATGGCTTGTGTGCGTGAAAGCACATTTTGATGATATAGTTTGTCATACTTGTGATCTAATATGCCTGCAGGGAAGAATACCGCTGCCCCGAGAGAAGGGGTAGGGTCGTTATAATTTGGTCAGCTGAACGCTGACCGTTGCCTTTGTTTGCCACCGTTGGGTGGATTGTCCTTGTACAGGTGCTGGAGAGCCGAGCGGGACGCATAGAGGTTGATGTTCCTGCTGGTGTTGCTGCGATTGCTGCTAGCCCTCGAAGGCTAAATGTGTACTTTTGTGTGTTTTCTTTTCTTGTGGCCGGCCTGCGCGCCAATTTGTTTAGGCCACTGTGTGAAAGCCATGTAAGGCCATAAGGCCAACTCTTTTGACTTGTTGTAAGACATTCCTATATGATATAAAATGTGGAGTTTTATGTTTGGACATTCATGAGGAGTTCCAGTTGTAGTCTAGGATTCCGCTAGAATGCTTTGTGATAGGTGCGATGCGCGACTCTGGTATCATCCTGTACCTTCACCGACTGTTTTGTGCTATATCCTGTGGGGCCCCGGCCGGACCTTCTAGAATATATCATATGAACGGATGAGGTTGTTACAAAGTGCCACCACTATGAAAATATTTGTCATTGGAGGAGCAATTGTCCTTCGCACTTTGAGGGACAGCACAAGATGAGGGTAGGTATGACCTCTGCTTCAAGTATCTTTGTTATAGAGATAAGCTTTCTGCTCCTTCATCCTGAGTATTAGATACCGAATGTGGTTCTCACATTTGTATAAATGTGTAGGAACTCGTAAGGAGAAGATTGTAGAGTAAAGGGGAGGTAGACCTACATGTTGGCAATGGAGCAAGAGTTGCTGCAGTCACCGTAGGAGTTTACCGTCTTTCTTTGCCCAATGAGCTTGTAATAAAACTAGATAACTGTTATTATGTTCCTTCTATAACTAGAAATATTATATCTATTTCATGCTTAGACATGATTGGATTTTCTTTTATTAATAAGAACAATTGTTGTTCTATATTTAAGAATGATGTTTGTTATGATATAACCTGAATGTTTAATGGTTTATATGTTTTGAACTTACACCATCAAATCTATAATATAGAAAATACTAAAAGACTAAGAACGAATGACTCAAACCCTACATATCTTTGACATTGTCGTTTGAGTCATATAAATGAGAAACGTATATCCAAGCTCCATAGAGATGGACTATTGGACTCATTTGATTATGAATCATTTGAGAGATGTGAATCTTGTTTGTTAGGCAAGATGACTAATGTCCCTTTCACTGGTTTTAATGAGAGAGCTGATGATCTCTTGGGTATAGTACATAGTGATATATGTAGACCCATGAGTTCTTTGGCTGGAGATGAGTATTTCTACTTTGTTGCATTTATTGATGATTTCAGTAGATACGGATACGTGTATCTTATGAAATGTAAATCCAAAACTTTTGAAAAGTTCAAAGATTTTAAGAACGAAGTAGAGAACCAGCTGGGTAAGAAGGTTAAAGCACTCAGATCAGATCGAGGTGGCAAATACGTGAGTCATGAGTTCCATGATTATCTAAAAGAGTGTGGTATTGTATCACAGCTCACTCCACCTAGAACACCACAACATAATGGTGTGTCTGAGAGGAGGAATCATACTCTGTTAGACATGGTACGGTCGATGATGAGTCATGCAGATCTGTCTGTTTCCTTTTGTGGTTTTGCTCTAGAAACTGCTTCTTTTACACTAAATCGTGCTTCAATGAAAGTGGTTCTAAAGACACTGTTGAAGCCAGGAAAATCCTAATCTCAGAATTCGGACCAAAGCTGCCTAAGGTTACCGGCTCAGAAGCTAGATCAGACGGCAAAGAAGACTAGCACGAAGAAACAGGTCAAACAGGACCCCAGACGTTGCGGTAGGAAGGACCCACCATGTACCCGGATGCTCGTAAGGAGCAACCCCTTCTCAACCAAGAATGGCCGAACTGAGTACGAGAGAGGCTAGCTGACAAAGTCGCAAAGTCGCAAATTGCTCTAAGGAAAAAGAATCCGAAGACTAAGCCAATATCTCAAACAAGAGGCACGCGAGTATCCTGCCGAAGGTTTTCCGGTCCACTCTCTCGTACCCCTGGGGTCCTATTTATAGGCAAAAGCAAGGGGAGAGGGGGGGTCATATTTATACCCCACCCCTGGTGACTAGGCGACTTCCAGGGGAACTCGCAAGGATCGGGCGAGTATATCGCTTAGTCGCCTACCTGGCGAGTATGCGAGAGGAGCTCGCCTATATTCGCACAGGCCTTTCGCGATCTTAAATGCTGACTTTGACTTCTGCCTTGACTTGTTGACCTTGGCCTCTGCTGACTTGGCTGTGGTAGGGCCCACTCTCGATGAATATGGGTTGTACACAATCCCCGCTCTTTCGGAGCGACATCGGAGCTCAGAAAGAAACATCCAACACTTATTCGGCTCACCACACCAAGTGTTGAAGCCAGGAAAATCCTAACCTCAGAATTCAGACCAAAGCTACCTAAGGTTACCGGCTCAGAAGCTAGATCAGACGACAAAGAAGACTAGCACGAAGAAACAGGTCAAACAGGACCCCAGACGTTGCGGCAGGAAGGACCCACCACATACCTGGATGCTCGTAAGGAGCAACCCCTTCTCAACTAAGAATGGCCGAACTGAGTACGAGAGAGGCTAGCTGACAAAGTCGCAAAGTCGCGAATTGCTCTAAGGAAAAAGAATCCGAAGAGTAAGCCAATATCTCAAACAAGAGGCGCGCGAGTATCCTGCCGAAGGTTTTCCGGTCCACTCTCTCGTACCCCTGGGGTCCTATTTATAGGCAAAAGCAAGGGGAGAGGGGGGGGGGGGTCATATTTATACCCCACCCCTGGCGACTAGGCGACTTCCAGGGGAACTCGCAAGGATCGGGCGAGTATATCGCTTAGTCGCCTACCTGGCGAGTATGCGAGAGGAGCTCGCCTATATTCACGCAGGCCTTCCGCGATCTTAAATGCTGACTTTGACTTCTGCCTTGACTTGTTGACCTTGGCCTCTGCTGACTTGGCTGTGGTAGGGCCCACTCTCGACGAATATGGGTTGTACAGACACCATATGAGATATAGACTGAGAAGCGTCCTAGTATGTCTTTCATTAAGGTTTGGGCTGCGAGACATACATGCGATGTCAAATGCCTGACATGCTGAAACCCAAATCAAATAAATGTTATCTTGTGGGGTATCCTAAGGAAACTAAAGGGTACTATTTCTACCTACCGTCCGAAGGCAAAGTGTTTGTCGCAAGTGCTGATGTCTTTCTTGAAAAATAGCTCTTAAGTAGAAAGACTATCAGGGTAGAACTTGAAGAAGTTTAAGAACCACAAAATGTGAAAGAACCAGAATTGGAACCTAAGCTAGGACTACAAGTTATTGTAGCTAGAGAACCTGCTAAGGAAACACAAGTTTCACGTAGATCTGGTAGACCAAGGTTTGAGCTTGAGAGATATGAATTTCTCTTTTCTCAAATAGGTAATGTGTTGCTTATGGATCATAGTAATGAGCCTACAATCTACCAAGAGGCTATGAGTGGATCGGACTCCTAGAAGTGTCTTGAGGTCATGAAATCTGAAATGCACTCCATGTATGAAAACCAAGTTTGGATTTTAGTGGAACCACCTGAAGGGGTACGACCCATAAAGTGCAAGTGGGTCTTCAAGAATAAGACCGATATGGATGAGAGTGTACAGACATTCAGAGGGTGACTAGTAGTTAAGGGTTTCAAGCAAATTCATGGTATTAACTATGCTGAGACCTTTTCCCCTGTTGCCATGGTTAAGTCCATTAGAATTCTGCTTGCTATTGCTGTGTATTATGACTACAAGATCTGACAGATGGATGTCAAAATGACTTTCCTAAATGGTAACCTCCTTGAAGAAGTGTATATGATATAACTCGAGAGTTTTGTATCTCCAGGTGAAGGCACTAAAATATACAAGCTGTAGAGATCCATTTATAGATTAAAACAGACTTCTCGAAGTTGGAATCTTCGTTTTGATGAAAAAATCAAAGAGTTTGGTTTTATCAAGAACGAGGATGAACCGTGTGTTTACAAAAAGATTAGTGGGAACATCGCTGTCTTTCTGATATTGTATGTGGATAACCTACTGTTGATTCAGAATGATAAACTGACCCTACAAGTTGTTAAGAACAACCTAGAGAACTGTTTTCTATGAAGGACTTGGGTGAAGCGACTTATATACTTGGTATTAAGATCTATAGAGATAGATCAAATAAGTTGTTGGGTTTGACCCAAAGTACATACATTGATAAGGTGTTAAAGCGATTCAACATACTTGAATCTAAGAAAGGATTCTTACTCATGTCTCATTGTGTGAGTCTCTCTAAGTACCAGTGTCCTAAGTCTTGTGAAGATAAGAATTGCATAAAGTTGATTCCATATGCTTCGGCAATTTGGTCAATTATGTATGCAATGATATGTACTCGACCCGATGTCTCTTATACCTTGAGCATGACTAGAAGGTATCAGTCTGATCCCAGTGAAGATCCCAGTGAAAGTCACTGGATTATCGTTATGAATATCCTGAAGTACTTGCGAAGGACTAAGGATACGTTCTTGGTATTTGGTGGAGAGGAAGAGCTCGTTGTAAGGGGTTAAACATATGCTAGCTTCCAGAATGATATGGATGACTCAAAGTCTCAGTCAGGTTTCATATTTTGCCTTAATGGAGGTGTTGTTAGCTGGAAAAGTTCCAAGCAGGAGACAGTTGTCGATTCAACAACTGAGGCCGAGTATATCGCCGTTGCAAATGCAGCAAAGGAGGCTGTATGGATTATGAAATTCATTGGTGAGTTAGATGTAGTTCCTAGCATTGTTCGTCTCGTAGATATCTACTGTGACAACAACAGTGCAATTGTAATTGCTTCGGAACCAAGATCTCAACAGCGCTCCAAGCATATACTTTGGCGGTTCCATCTTATTCAAGAGATTGTCGATCGAGGAGATGTGAGCATTAGCAGAGTGCCGACTAAAGAAAATATTGTGGATCCGCTGACAAAACTTTTAGCGCAGAGAAAGCATGACGGTCATGTTAGATCTATGGGTATATGATACCTTAATGATTAGCTCTAGTATGAGTCTTGTGGATTGTACGTTTGTTGGCTGTAATAATTCATTTGATGAACATAGTACCGTATACATTTCATTGATATATTTTGACAATTTCTTTTATTGTGTTATTATTTCTATTGTGATAGAGTAGTTAACCAAATAAATGCCCTTAGAGTGTTTGCTTTCATAAGTCAAGTAGTGACTTGAATGTAAGAACCTATGATCTCAGAAGCTTCATTCTTAAAGGTTCCTGGTTGTTGTATCATCTTAGAAGCTAAGAGCGATGATGATACCTAACTTTAAGACTAGCATGTGCGTTGACTGATGACCCGCTCTCACGGGTCTTGATATTGTGATATCAAGTCATCGCATGGGTACTTGTTAGTGAACAAGTTGTACTGAACAGATCCGACATGAGAATACTTTGTGGATTGTTATATAAACATGTCACAAGTATGAGTCAAGTGGAAATGACGTTTATGGTCTTTTGACCTGAAGTCATAGCATTTATCGAGTGATGAAGAGCGTGCTTTGATGCTATCAAAAGTCCAGTCTTGAGAAAGTTGGATGATAGAGGTAGTTATTGGGTACGTTACAAATCATTTGGGTGTTTGCATATGAGCAAAGATGAGATTTTCCCTCCTATATGATAAGAGTTGCATCCATGGGCCCCTTGATAGAATGAGACTGAGAAATGCATGGCCATGCTTGGTTGAGTAAATATATGATATTGGGTTCACTAATTTCTTGAAGTCTATTCTAGATCAGGAAACTAGGATTGAACGATTATGAGGGTGACACAGTCTATACCTCTAGTTCTATCCGGATATAAGGCACGAAAGGACATGACAACACTGTAACATTGGTCACAATGGCTTTTGAGTTTATAAACTCTTACTGTTTGGTGAGCAATGATGTATTGCTAGATGTCGCCCATTGTTTGTGAAGCTTTTGTTTGATACTTTCAAGATCAAGTGAGAGACTGTTGGTGTTACTATTGTGATCTGGAAGTGATCAAGCATGTGGCCTCACTGCCAACTCAGTATGAGCCTATCAGGGTGGCACATAAGATTGTGGAGAAATTGGGAGATTGGATTTGTATAATATAGCTCATATGATGAGTTGAAAAGACTTTGCTCAGTCAGGCTGAAAAGCGTCGAGTGCTTTGAGAGCAGTCAACGTCTTCGGCGAGTTAAGTGTTAACTCGTCGAATGGTGGCATTGATTGTGTTGAGTATACTTAGCGATTCGTCGAGTATCACACTTAAGCATTGAGTGTGTTGAATATACTTAGGTTGTGGTAGCATGATGTCCGACCTTTATTATTTGGAGGCTAGAGCTGCAGGTGCGGGGGAGCATAAGGTCAGAGATGACAGGGCCACTGGTGTGTGGCGCGGTAGCGCAGATTTTTCAGCGGGAAGAAATGCTACAGGCAGGTGAGACATCAGGTCTCAAAGTCGACTGTGACAGGACTGGAGAGCGGTTCTCATATTGTTGTTGGCCAGCGACGTCGGGTGACTTTTGTTTGTCACGATCCTACATCGAGTTCGGCAGTTTGCGATGGAGAGATGCATTGTTGCAGTGATGGTTCTCGCGGGGAGGTTGTCAATTTGGCGAGCTCTTCCTCCTAGTCGGGAAGGGGAGATTTGTTGGGTTTGGGTTCCCTCCTAGGGGGGATAAAACTCGTGACAACGGACGTCGAGAGGTCCGTAACGAGATGATAGTCGCTGGTCTTGGAGGCGCGGGTATTTGTCGGTCTTGGAGGAGATGATGTGGTGTGAGCGTGGCGACGAAGGCTTGTGGTGGTGTAGTGACCTTGATAGAGTTTCTCTTTGATAGTGCGGGCATGTCGGCGAAGGCATGCAAGAGTGCAGTGACCTTGATGGTGTTTCCCTCCGGTTGTGCGGCTTGGCGTCGATGGTGTGTGTGAGTGCAGTTGACCTCGACTGTGCTTCTCCGGTGGTGCCGGGTGGTTTGGTAGTCATCGGGCGACGAAGGTTCTCGGTGAACCTTGTGCGTCTGCTGTACTAGCGGATTGCAGTCCAGATTATTCTCTCTCGCGGACCGAGCGAGTCCGGCTCCTCCGTGGTGTTTTCGGTAACGGACATCGATACATTTCTGCATGTATTATTATTGCAATTATATTAATTTTATATAGAGAGTTTGGATCAGATTTATGTGTTCTTGTCAACATAGTATTAATTTGATTGCGCATATGAGATAGTTTCTGCATTATATCCCAACACACTGTAGGGTGCCACACTTCTTCTCCTTCCTAATTCTCTTTTAGTTGTTCGTCCTCGGTTTTATATTGTGCAACCCGATTGAATCCCTTGTTAATTAGCACTATATATAAAAACTATCTTCCACAAAGACGTTTTTTGGGACGTTTTATAAAGGACGGTGTTATTGGCAAACCTATTTATGCTAATGGCAGTCCATTGTTAATTACAGATCGTAGAAATTTAATTACAGACCATTATGTTAATGGCAGACCAAGAGAAAAATTAAAAATAAAATCAAAACTATCTATGTTATACAATATTCACAATAATTTGAACCTTTTAAATTCTTCAAAACTTGATAAACCTCCATATATATCTTAGTACATGAAGAGTAATTAGTCAAAAATAATACTAACTAAAATTTCAAAACTCTGCTTCATACTATTGCCCTTTTGTATTTCCTCTCAGAGCCTTTACACTGCTGCAGGCCTCTTTCACCACACAAACCACGTATGAGGAATCACACACAAGAGAGTAGAGGAAATCGTTACCCAAGCTCACAAATGAGTTTTCGGTGGAAAATCTGTCTACCACAGATCACCATAGTCACTTCGAGCAGATGAGTTTCTTCGCCGACACATCCTCAAAGGCACAATGTGGAGTTCCCGACAGTGAAATGGTGCTCCGACACCAAGAACAGTCGGAGAGAGTTGTTAACTGGTCTGATCTTGCAGGTGAAGTGGTGAGGTGATCATAAATTGAAGTGGTGGTCAACCGTTTGTTGTAGAGGTGAGCTGGCCGGGTAGCTGGGAGATGAGGAGTGGTGGTTGGATTTTTGTTGTAGAAGAGAGTTGGTCGGAACTAGGAAGGGCGGGCGGCCAACGCTTGGAGGAGTTGGGTGGCAGCAGCTCGAGTTGGGGCGGGCGACAGTTCGGGAAGGGAGCAGCCCTATGCTTCGCACGAGGGGAAGGTGGAGTCGCACCACCAGGAAGGGATCGCCGGAGTAGCACCGACGGGCGACGGTGAACTGGAATGAGAAAGCGGCGTGTGATCGGCGCCGGTAGGGACGATCCCTGTAGCGTTCGGGAGATAGGGCCATGATCGGGAAATTAGGTTGGGCTGCCTTTAGATGTTAAAACTGAGGAAATAAAGAGGTGAGTTTTGAAATAAATCTGGTTTGTCAATATCCATTTGCGGTTTGCTAATAAAATTATCCTTTATAAAACCTCATAGATAGTTTTATAAAGATATTTTCAATAAATGTGGCCAATATAAAAAAAAAGGTTAGAACTAACTAGTAATTTATTATTTAATGATGTAATCATTTATGCTTAATATTTTCATCATGTACTATGCTTATGCTTGTACATTTTTTTACTCAAAAAAAAGTTAATGCCACATTTCACACAAAAAGATGTTAATTAGCATACATATTTAGGTTTCGTTTGGCACCGTTATGACAGTCATAAATACAAGGGTTAAATCGTCATTCGTTAATGATCATCTAACAAACATATTCGTTTGTACATAAAAGTGGATGAAGTTCCTTAGGTGGGTATTAACGAATGACAATTTAGCCCCTATATTCATGACCTCCATCATCGGGCTCCGTTTGAATGACTTATTTTCACCGATCAAATGATTACCATCGCATGTATTGGACCTTAATTAAGTCTCTTATAGGAATCACAACTCATTTATAAAGGTATTATTCATGGATACAATTTTGTTTTTTAGTTGGATTTTTTTAAAAACAGTGATTGTTATTAGCACCGCAGTTTTGGCTAATCACACAACACTTTCTCCTAATTTTTGACCTCTTTTGGAAATATGTCTTGTACATGCATTTTTAGGAAAATTATTCAACACGAAAGTTGTATATCTCGTCGAGATCTATAACTTTTGTGTTGAATATTTTCTCTAAAAATGCATGTATAAGACGTATTTCTAAAATACGTGAAAAATTAGGAGAAATTACGGTACTACTAGACAAAACTGCTGTGCTAATAACCATCACTAGAAAAATGTATTTTCTATTATTAATGGTCAACTTCGAAATCGTACTGTGCTGGAATTTTTCGAAGCATGCTTTTTTTTTCTGGATGGATGAAAAGATAGCGAATGACAAGTGGGCGGCCAGGATTTCTTGACAGGAAATCTTAGGGCTTAGCGTTTTCCTCATCTTCACTTGATTGACCAAATCCGTGCGTAGATATTTCCGCACGAGTGTACAACAATCAATATGACATTCTACCAGACAATATTGAATAATTAAAATCATGCAAACATACAAATATCTTCTGTCATGACAACAACACCAAAATACCATTGGCAGACCATGCCCACCTTATTATCCATCTCTTTCTCCCTCTCTCTCTATAAATAATTATATAAACTACATTAACAGAAAAATATTTAAAATATTTAAAATATTTTTGGTCCTCTCAACAAGACCAAATGTTTATGCTACATGAGAGAAATTAGGAAGAGAAAGGGTGATTAGTGGGAGATTTTTTTCCCTAGACCTCTTAAAACAAATAAGTTGTTGGCGCCTAGAGAAAAATGGGATGAGTCATGAGTGAGTGAGCTATTTTTTTGTTTTTTATTTTCATATTTAAAAAACACAAATTAAACATAATTTTAAAAACTTATAAGGGAGGGACTATTAAAAATTAAAATCAAAATGATAATTGTTACACCAAAGGACCAATTTTTACTTATATATGAAGCCATGACGTACAATCACGATATTAACCCAATCACTATCAATTAATTAATGTAGCTTAAAATAAACATATTATCAATTAAATGATGTGAAAAGTAATTATATGTATTTTTTAATTTTGTTAAGAAAATCTACATCCAGAAGCATATATCAACGTGCATATTAGACTGACTCTAATAAAATTGAAGCGTTTAGTGGTAGCTCCCCAAAAATACTGTTGACATGTCTAATGACAATCGTTCTCAGAAAGACCGCTAACATGCCTAACAAGAGTAATACATTTGGCAATTCTGAATATTTCACCAAAGACAACATTTTTCTTTTAATATTATAAAAATATAAATATACAAAAAAATATTGGTGCTTCTTTACACACACAATTTTTGGTCTTAATGGGATCCGCCCGTCCGTGAAAGCTTTAGATCAATGTAATAGCTGACGGACTATGCGCATGCGCGCTACACAGTTCACTTGTGCGACTAGTTTGAAAAGAAATCAAAAGAAAAAAAAATATTGCACCATCACTTTACTTTATGTCCTAGCTATTTAAGTAGATTAACTTGACATCTAGGACAATTTTTTTTGTCTTTTTTTATGCTTTTTATATTCTATTTTTCTCTCTCATTTAAAGATGAGACGAAGGTTAATGTATATTTGGATATATAATGAGCTCGAAAGTTTAACGGCTTTGCTTCGGATACCGGGATATTCGATATCCATATTGAATCTAGGATTTGTCTATAAAACACAAGCTGGGGGCAATAGAGAGAGAGAGTTCTACTTTGACCACCAACTGTGATTCTTTGGGCGACATAAAGATCTCAAATTAGGCCGATCGCAACGGTGAACGGGGCTCGCAGGTCCGGCAGGAAAACGACGCCTTTTCTCTTGTTCACGCCGACCGTCGTTGAACGGAAGGCGCGCCGGTGTCCCAAACATATTTTCTCCTGCTCAGTCCCGTCGGCCGTCGTGAACCAGAGGTCGTCGTTTCTTCCCAAACGCAGCGCCTCCGGCTTGTTCAGGTCGGCCGTGTTGGACTTTTGTTTTGTTGACCAGTCAACTTTTGAATTTTAATATTATTTTATGTATGAGTAATTAATATGAGAGAATGTGTATTAAATAGGAGAGAAAGAAGGTGGTTGATTTTAGTTGCCTATAAATAGACATGTATATAGTTCATTTGAGATTGATGAAAAAAGAGAAAAACTCTCAAACTCCTTGTTCCTGTTTAGAGAGAGAGAGAGGAAGCGCCGCAGCGCAGGTGTGGTTTTTTTGTCCGGGCGGCTAGAAGTCGAAGCCGTACGGTTTGGTGAGCTCGCGGTTTGTGGATCTCGCGCATTGGTGAGCTCGCGCAGTAGTAGCTCTCGCAGGAGCAGCTCGCACAGGAGGAACTCGCCAAGCGAGTAGCAACGCTCGTTGGCGTCGTGGTCACGCGAGTTGGGAGGTCAAGCCGCGAGTGGGGTGCAGTCTCGCCTGGTGGTCTAGGCGCAAGGGGTTGAAGGCGATCTCGCTGAGTTGTGTTCGCGCGTGGAGGCGGGAGCTCGCTCGCGCGAGGTGGTACTCGCCTAATAGGAAGGAGGTCGCGCGGTTTGAGGCGGCGGTCTCTGTTTGGGTGTTGAGTTTTGGTGCCAAGTGAAGTTGTTCGTGGAGTTGGGATTGAGAGCGGCAGCCCATACACGTTTCCAACAAGTGGTATCAGAGCGAGGTTCGATCCCCTGGGAGTTTGCTCGGAAGGTCTCGTGATAAGAAGAAATGAAGATGGGAAGTGGAATGTCGGGGCAGGTCCCCAAGCTGACGAAGATCAACTATGGGAATTGGAGTATACAAATGCGAGTGCTACTCGCCTCCAAAGAGTTATGAGAGATAGTTGAAGAGGGAGTCGAGGTGCTTACTGCTGAAGCGGAGGCAGCGTTGACTAACGCTCAGAAGACAGCATTGAGGGAAGCAAAGAAGCGGGACAAGAAGACCCTATTCCTATTGTACCAAGGAGTTGATGATGCAACGCTTGAGAAGATCTCTGATACAGGGACATCGAGAGAAGCATGGGAGATACTGCAACGCTCCATGCAGGGAGTGGATAAAGCAAAGAAGGTTAAGCTGCAATCCCTCCGAGCCCAGTATGGGGTGATGAGGATGCAAAGCTCGGAGAAGGTGGGTGACTACGTGACACGTCTACGGACGCTCACAAACAAGATGAAGAGGAATGAGGAAACGATAGATGATGTTAGCTTCATGGAGAAGCTCCTGAGGTCTGTCCAAGAAGTTCAGGCACGTGGTAGTAGCCATAGAGGAGTCGAAGGATCTCACCGAGATGGCGGTAGATGAGCTCGTTGGCTCGCTGCAAGCCCATGAGTACCGCATGCTACAGGATGATGAGGAGTCGAGTGGCTTAGGAAAAGCACTCCAGACTCAGCTGAACTTCGGGGAGAGCTCAGGAAGAGGAAATCAGCGTGGCCGAGGCTACCAAAGAAGAGGTAGAAGGGGAAGAGGTGGAAGAGAATTCGGAAGAAACCAGTACAACCAGAAAGAGGTAGAACAACCTCAGGGTTGGAGACATGATGGAGGCGGAAGAGGAAGAGGCCAAGGAAGAGGCCAAGGCAGAGGACAAGGAAGGGACCAAGGCAGAGGTCAAGGAAGAGGAAGAGGAGATATGTCACAGACTCAATGTTACAACTGTAACAAGTACGGGCATATGAGTTACGATTATTGGGCTCCAAGGAAGGGAGGAGAAGCCAACCACTATGCTGAAGGAAGCAACACGGGTGGCGACCCGATGATGTTCCTTACCATCCAAGGTGCTGTAGGAGGGAGGAACGGAGTGTGGTACTTGGATACTGGCGCAAGTAACCACATGTGTGGAGATAAGGAGTTGTTCACCAGCCTTGAGGCAAATGGTGGTGAAGTCAGTTTTGGCGACGCCTCAAAGATATCTGTGGAAGGAAGAGGAGTGATAGCGGTCACAATGAATGGGAAGGAGGTGTAGATCAACGATGTATTTTATGTGCCAGGCTTGAGGAGCAACATCCTAAGTCTTGGGCAGCTGGTAGAGAAGGGCTATCATGTCCTATTGAGGGATAGTACCTTAGCTATGAAGGATAGTCAAGGAAAAGAAGTGGTGAGAGTGAAGATGACGATGAATCGCCTCTTTCCTCTAAGTATGGATGCTAAGGAGATAACATGTCGTGCGAAGACATGAGAAGAAGATGAAGCTTGGCTGTGGCACCACCGGATGGGCCATCTGGGGATCACAGGCCTGAAGCTGCTATCCCACTCCAAGATGGTAGAAAGGTTGCCCATGATCTCGCCTCCTCAGAGGGTATGTGAGGCATGTATCAAAGGAAAGCAGAAGAGAGAAACGTTCGAGGCTGGAAAGTCCCAGAGGGCGACAAGGTAGCTGGAGCTAGTTCATTCGGACATAGCAGGTCCGTTTGAGATGACCTCAGTTGGAGGCAGTAGATACTACATTACCTTCATAGATGACTACAGTCGGAAGTGTTGGGTGTACTTCCTGAGAGAGAAGGCCGAGGCACTTGACAAATTCAGGGAGTTTAAGGCAATGGCTGAGAAGGAGAGTGGGCAGCCACTGAAGGTGCTTAGGACATATAGAGGTGGGGAGTACACCTCTAGACTGTTTGATGATTTCTGTAGAGAATGGAGGATCTCTCATCAGCTGACGGCGGCGTACTCACCTCAGCAGAATGGCGTGGCCGAGAGGAAGAACCTTACCATCATGAACATGGCGAGGAGTATGGTGAAGGGCAAGGGGTTGCCGAAGAAGTTCTGGGCGGAAGCGGTGCAAGTGGCAGTGTACATGCTGAACCGTTGTCCAACAAAGAGTGTGAAGTTCAAGAATCCATTTGAAGCTTGGAGTGGGTGGAAGCCCAGTGTGAAGCACCTAAGGGTCTTCGGGTGTGTGGCTTATGCCCATGTCCCAGACCAGAGGAGAAGAAAGTTGGATGACCGGAGCGAGAAGTGCATCTTCGTAGGCTACGCCCCTGCGAGCAAGGCATACAAGCTGTATAACCCGGTGACGGAGAAGGCCATCATCTCAAGGGATATGGTGTTTGAAGAAGACAACTGCTGGAGCTGGGATGAAGAGGTGAGGAGCATCAAGGGGATGTTCTTCGATGAAGATGAAGAAGAGCATGGTCAGGAAGCAGATGCTGAGATGGGTGGAGCTGAGCCACCATCGCCACCCAGCAGAGAGCCAGGGGGAGCTCTCACTCCCTACTCTAGTGGAGCAAGCACTAGTAGAGGTGGTTCCAGTGGAGCAAGTACCAGCGGGAGCAAGGTGGGTCGTCCTCAACCTCGGATGAGGAGGTTGGAGGCGATCTACGAGGAGACGGCACCAACTGCTGACAACTTTTCTTTATATTGTCTCTTAGCAGATGTTGAGCCATACTCGTACGAGGAAGCAACCAAAGAAAAAACTTGGAGTGCTATGGATGTGGAGATAGCCTCCATCAAGAAGAATGACACCTGGAAGCTGGTGGATCCACCTGCAGGCTACAAACCCCTCGGGGTGTGTGGAAACCACCCGTCACCGCACATCTTCCCAAAACCCCGAGGTGATGGTAAGGGGGGACGGGGGTACATAAACACTAAGGACCACCCGCTGCAGGCAATGTGGGACTAATCCAACCACTAGATGACGGGGATATTCCGCCACACGGGGGGCCCACCGGGGTCAACACCCAGACCTGGAACGCGATGGGGAAGCCCAAATATGCGGTCCCACACACACCCAATCCCGCTGGACCTTGGTCCTCAACACACCCCCGCAGCGGGATGGCTCTGATACCATGTGGAAACCACCCGTCACCGCACATCTTCCCAAAATCCCGAGGTGATGGTAAGGGGGGACGGGGGTACATAAACACCAAGGACCACCCGCTGCAGGCAATGTGAGACTAATCCAACCACAGGATGGAGGGGATATTCCGCCACACGGGGGGCCCACCGGGTTCAACACCCAGACCTGGAACGCGATGGGGAAGCCCAAATATGCGGTCCCATACACACCCAATCCCGCTGGACCTTGGTCCTCAACAGGGTGAAGTGGGTGTATAAGGTGAAAAAGAATAAAGATGGAGGCGTGGAGAAGCATAAGGCGCGACTAGTCGTGAAGGGCTACTGACAAGTCCAAAGGGTGGACTATGATGAAGTTTTTGCCCCAGTGGCGAGGATCGACACTATCAGGATGATCATCGCACTGACAGCGCATCATGGGTGGAAGATCATGCAGATGGACGTGGTCTCCGCCTACCTGAATGGTTACCTAGAAGAGGATGTGTACATCGAACAACCCCCAGGATACGTCGTGAAGGGACAGGAGAAGAAAGTGTGCAAGCTGGACAAGGCCCTATATGGTTTGAAGTAGGGGGCTCCCTCCTGGAATGGGAGGATTGATGCCTACCTCCAGAAGCACAGTTACAAGAAGTGCCCCTATGAGTATGCTTTGTACACCAAGGTGGAGAAGGGTGGAGACATGATGATCATATGTCTATATGTAGACGACATGATCTTCACCGGCAACAGCCCCGTAATGTTTGAAGAATTCAAGAGAACTGTGAAGAAGGAGTTCGAGATGACGGACCTGGGAGAGCTCAACTATTTTCTAGGAGTGGAGGTAAAGCAGAGTGAAGCTGGGATCTTCATCTCACAAAAGAAGTACACAGAGGAGACCCTGAAGAAGTTCATGATGGAGAACAGCAAGCCTATTTCTACTCCTGCCGACCCAGGACTGAAGTTGAGCAAGGACTCGAAGGAAGGAGCGGTGGACCCAACTATGTTCAAGAGCCTGGTCGGAAGTCTAAGGTAGTTGACTTTCACTAGGCCGGACATCATGTATGCGGTCGGGGTAGTAAGCAGGCACATGGAGGAGCCCAAGCAGGACCACTTCACAGCAGCAAAGAGGATCCTGAGGTATGTGAATGAGACTCGAGACCACGGCCTGAAGTACTCTACTGGCGAAGAGCTGAAGCTAGTCGGGTATTCGGACAGTGATTATGGAGGTGATGTGAATGACCGGAAGAGTACTTCCGGTTATGCTTTTCATGTGGGAACGGGAGTGTTCTCATGGAGTTCGAAGAAACAGGCTACGATTGCCTAGTCTTCATGCGAAGCGGAGTACATAGCAACAGCGGCCTGTACCTGCCAGGCAATCTGACTGAGGAACATCATGGAGGAGCTACATCATCCGTAGGATGGGCCTATGACAATGTATGTTGATAACATGTCGGCCATCCAACTCGCGAAGAACCCGGTGCTGCATTGGCGGAGCAAACACATAAAGACAAGGTACCACTTCCTCCGTGAGCAAGTGGAGATGAAGACGGTTGAGGTGGTGTACTGCCCAACCGGAGAGCAGATCGCGGACATATTCACTAAGACGTTGAAGGTGGAGACATTCGAGAAGCTCAAAGGCAAACTCGGCATGGTCTGCCAAGTTTGAGGGGGAGTGTGTTGGACTTTTGTTTTGTTGACCAATCAACTTTTGAATTTTAATATTATTTTATGTATGAGTAATTAATATGAGAGAGTGTGTATTAAATAGGAGAGAGAGAATGTGGTTGATTTTGGTTGCCTATAAATAGGCATGTATATAGTTCATTTGAGATTAATGAAAAAAGAGAAAAACTCCCAAACTCCTTGTTCCTATTTAGAGAGAGAGAGGAAGTGCCGCAGCGCTGGTGTGGTTTTTTGTCCGGGCGGCTAGAAGTCGAAGCCGTGCGGTTTGGTGAGCTCGCGGTTTGTGGATCTCGCGCATTGGTGAGCTCGCGCAGTAGTAGCTCTCGCAGGAGCAGCTCGCACAGGAGGAACTCGCCAAGCGAGTAGCAGCGCTCGTTGGCGTCGTGGTCGCGCGAGTAGACGGACCTCGCCACGCGAGTTGGGAGGTCAAGCCGCGAGTGGGGTGCAGTATCGCCTGGTGGTCTAGGCGCAAGGGGTTGAAGGCGATCTCGCTGAGTTGTGTTCGCGCGTGGAGGCGGGAGTTCGCTCGCGCGAGGTGGTACTCGCCTAATAGGAAGGAGGTCGCGCGGTTTGAGGCGGCGGTCTCGGTTTTGGTGTTGAGTTTTGGTGCCAAGTGAAGTTGTTCGTGGAGTTGGGATTGAGAGCGGCAGCCCATACACGTTTCCAACAGGCCGTCGTGAAAGGGAGGTCGTCGTTTCTTCCCAAACATCGCGCGTCCGGCTCAGCCCCGCTGGAACGGCCTCTCGCCAGAATCTCAAACATAGCTTAAAGCCCTAGCCGCTCGAATCCCGCTCCCGGTTTTCTCTCGTTTTTCTGCGATTTTTTGGGCGTCGTCCTTAATCGAAACAGGAAGAGAGCCCGAGAGGGAGAGCTTCTCTTGCTCTCAGACCGCCGACATGGAGGGATAAATCTCGCTGCCGCTGTCGTCAAGGATTGCAAAGGAAGGAAATATATAGATCAGAAAAAGCAAAAGGTGTTTCGCTTCCGCTCAAGAGATCGGGAAAAGGCTCAGTTTCGCGTGAAGCCGCGACATCGCCTCTCCCGTGGAATCTCTGGCCGCTGCCGATTGGGACAGCGAAAGGAATTTCCGTCGCACTCACGTCTTCCGGCCGACGTTCAATCGAGTAAGAAAAAAAGGAAAAAAAACAATTGCCGCCTCCCTCCCGCTGCTCTCGTCGGTGCCCAGTCGGGAAGAGAAAAAATCCCAACGCTATTATTCCCGCCGGTTTTGCTGTCGTGCACGACGCTCAATCGACACGAAAAAAAATTGACCGCCATCTGGAGGAACTTTTTTCCAGTGGCCCGTCACAAAAAAAGAGAATTGTTATTCGCACCTTACAATTTGATATTCATATCAAGAATAATACAAATTGTAGCATTTTTTTCTTCTAAATCTACCTGATATTTGTACTCAACACAAATTTCGTTTCTGTTTCTCTCAAACTCTAAACTCCCTCAACTGAACCTTCAACTCTCCGCTCGCTGTCTCTCGTCGGCGGTCCGATAATATCTCGCCGCCCGTGGAGCCCTCTATTCTCTCGCACCATCCGCCCATCTCCTCGCCATCGGTTAACCTATAAATAGTTCGTTTATGCCGTATGTGTATGTTCTAGCATAACAACAGAGCAGACTAAGTCCAATAATAACTCACTCTCAAGTCCACGAGTTAGAAGCCGAAGACACATGATATTAGTTAACGTGGCAGCGACGATGACAGTTTGCGGCGGCGGCGGTTTCGGTGCAACGTCGGCGATAACGGTTTGCGGCGACGACGGTTTTTCGGGGACGGCGATGGCGGTGTGTGGCGACGGCTTTTCCGGTGCAGCGTCAACGATGACGGTTTGTGGCAACGACAATGGCGGTTTGCGGCGGCGGCGGCGGTTTCGGTGCAGCATCGGCCATGGCGGTTTACGACGACGACGATGGTGGTTTGCGGCGACGGCGATGGCGGTTTGCGGCGATTGTTAGAGTGCTCGAAGCATCCACGTGACCATCAAATTTGGAATGGCCTCCCCGTTGCCCCCAGCAGGGGTATTTACAGACGAAACCCTAAATCCCCGACTACGTGTTTGGATGCCTATCAGATCCTAACCGACCCGTTAAGGAGCCCATTAACACTTAAATAAATATACATCAACAATCTTTTAAAACATAAGGTAGGTATTAAATCCTCCTAAATGAATGTTAATCCCATCTCCCCCAATATTTTAGATGTGAGAACCTTACATAAGCTCTTAGTTAGGACATCTGCTACATTATCTTTTGATCTCACATCCAATAGGGAGATTATCCCTTGACTGATGAGATAAGTCAACCAGGCCTGTTTCATCCTTAGTTGCCTTCGCTTTCCATTGAACAACATATTTATAGCAATGGTCTTTGTGACTTGATTGTCACAATAAATCGAAATAGAGTTCATTTTTAGACTCGTCATTGGAATGTCCAATATCAGATCTCTTATCCACTCTGCTTCTTCTCTAGCTGAAGCGAGAGCATAGAGTTCCAATTACATAGAGAATAGTGCAATGCATGTTTACCTCTTAGACTTCCAAGCTACTACAGCTCCTCCTAGTGTAAACACAAAACCACTAGTGTATCGACAATCAGCTATTTCCGAGCACCAAGATGTGTCGGAATACCCTTCAAGCACTGGAGGATGCCCACTGTAACATAAAGCATACTTCTCAGTATACTTTAAGTCTCTCATTAGCCTGTCTAAGGCGTCCCAGTGGTCCTTCCCAGGGTTACTGGTGAATCTACTCAACATGCCGACCGTAAAAGCTATGTTAGGTCTAGTGCAGGTAGTAGCGTACATGAGACTTCCTATGAGGTTGGAATAGTCTAACTGTCTAATAACTGAACCTTCATTCGGTTTCAGTCTACTGTTATAATCGTATGGAGTCTCAGCCTTTTTGCTCTTATCGTAACCCAACTTTTCTAGTAGATTCCTAATATAGTAACTCTGACTCAGGGTAATACCCTTTTTTGTGAAGTTCACTTCCATTCATAGGATGATTTTCACCTCACCTAGGTCTTTTATGCTAAATTGTGCCGTCAAGACAACTTTCACGTCTTTCACCTCAGACTGATCAGTGCCCAGAATTAGCATGTCATCAACGTACAAGCATATAATGGCTATTTTATTTACACTTGTTCTTACATACATACATTTATCTGATAGACTGAATTTGAAACCCACGCTATTTATACATGTGTCAAATTTTTCATGCCACATTTTAGGTGCTTGTTTTAATCCGTATAGTGACTTAATCAACTTACAGACCTTATTTTCTAGACCTTCTATGACAAACTCTTCAGGCTGGTGCATGTAGATCTCCTCAGTCAGATCTTCATTCAGAAATACAGTCTTGACATCCATCTGATGAACAGTGTATTGTTCAATAGATGCTAGTGCGAGAAGAATCCTAATTGTCGAATAGTGACATACAGGTGAGTATATATCAAAGTAGTCAACACCACTCACTTGAGTGAAGCCTTTGACAACTAGACGTGCTTTGTATTTTGCGATACTACCATCAGGATTTAGCTTCTTCCTCAGAACCCACTTATTGCCAATGGTTTTAGCCACTTTGGGCAAATCGACAAAAGTCCATGTGTTGTTCTGTATGAGAGAGTTCATCTCTTCGTCTATGGCTTCTTTCCATAATAGAGAGTCTCTAGATCGCATCGCTTCCTTATAAATGGACGGATCAGCTTCAACTTGGTAAGTCACGAAGTCTGTACCGAAGCATTTAGGCATTTTCTCTCTACTAGATAGCCTTTTGGTATCTAAACCACTCGTGTCTACATGCTCAATATCAGAGTTACGTTATCCTGGCTCAACTAAAGGCTCAGTACTAGTGCTGGCAGACCTGGCAGTGTCAGGTTCTTGTCCTTAAGGAACTTATCCTCAAAGAAGACATCGTCTCTTGATTCTATTACAGTATTAGTGGAGAGATCTAGAAACCTGTCTGCAGCACTATCATCTGCATATGCTAGGTAGACGCAAGTATTAGTTCTGGGTCCAATCTTAGCTCTTCTAGAGTCTGGTATCCTAACATAAGCGATACAGCCCCAGGTCTTAAGATTGTTAAATCTAGGAGGCCTATTAAACCAAAGCTCGTAGGGTGTCTTAGTCAACTTTACATGGAGAACTTTATTAAGAATGTGATTTGACGTGAGTACGACTTCACCCCAATAGGTCGTAGGCATGTCAGCAGTCAGTAACATAGAATTCAACATTTCTGTTAAAGTTCTGTTTTTTCCTTTCAGCGATGCCGTTGGATTGTGGGGAATATGGAGCGGTGGTTTTAGGGATTATGCCATTGCTGGCAAGGAAGTCTCTGAACTCACTCGAGACGTATTCTCCTCCTCTATCAATTCTTAGCCTTTTTATTTCCATGTCAAGTTGATTTTCAACCATATTTTTGAAAATACGAAATTTTTCAAATGCTTCATCTTTGGATTTAAGAAGGTAAATGTGACTGAATCTAGAGTAGTCATCGATAAATGTTATCAGATACTTCTGACCGCCTCGAGTGACAAAACTTTTGTAGTCACAAATATTAAAATGTATTAACTCTAGCAATTGTGTTCTCCTAGAAACCTGACTAAAAGGTGTTCTAGTTATCTTAGTTTGAGCACAAATTTCACATTTTTCAAATTTGATTTTTGTGTCGAGGGGTATGTTGTGAGTTCTAGCTAGTAGGAGAAGTTTTTTATAATTGACGTATACTAGTCTTGCATGTAAAGTCTTAGGATCTATCAGATTAGAGCTAACCTGATTTACTACTTCGTGTGCTAGACTCAGCCTATACATCCCGTTAACGACATATGCGCAGCCAAAGTAATGTGAGTGAACCATTAGGGTTACCCGACCACCACTAATGTTAAAAGATATACCCGCATCACACAACAAACTAATCAAAATTAAATTAGCAGCTAATGTCGGTATAAATTTAACAATTTTCAAAGTTAGAGTCTTACCTGAGGAGAGAGTCAGGCTAGCATTGCAGACCTTCCACACGTCAGCTACAGATCCATTCAAAACAGTAACAGTCTTTTCCACCTCTTTTGCATCCTCCAGAAGATTTGGATTGTGGCAGACGTGGCAGGTAGCACCTGAGTCGAGCCACAACTCTGAACTGGTCGTCCCGTTACCGACCATGACAACAAAGTCGGTAGGCGCAATCTGATAAACCATGTTGGCTTGATTATCAGTCCTTGGTGTGCTGGATTCGCCCCGTTTGGGCTGTCGGCAATCGGAAGCGCAGTGACCCCACTTATTGCAGTTGTAGCACTTGCCTTTGAATTTCTTCTTTATCTGTTTGCTAGTGGCAGCAAATGCGGGTGCACTGGTCGGTGGGCGAGTCTTTCCAGGCTTAGGCTTCCGCTTAGAATGCGTGATCATGTTTGCAGTAGAGGACTGCTTGCTGATCGTCTCTATAGCGTGCCTAGTCCGGTTCTCATCCTCAATGCAGATGAATCGCTTGAGGTCTTTAAGACTCACCTGCATCTTCTTCCGGTACATCTCAGTCTTGAAGGAATACCAGGTCGTGGGCAATTTGAAAATGATCGCCCCTGCAACAAATCCATCTGGCAGAGGGATGTTCTCACTGTTGAGCTTGTCCACCAGAGTTTCGAACTCAGCAACCTGTAGCAGGATTTCCCTTTCCTCAGTGAAGGTGAATGCCATAAACTTGTCCACCAGGTGCGTCTTGGACATATTCTCCTCCTCCTTGAACTGCTCCTCCAAGGCTTCCCATATCTCCTTGGCCCTTTGCATCTTGTCGTACGTCTCTACAAGATTGTTGGAGAGACAATTCAGGATGTAGTCTCTGTAGAAGTCTTTGTCGTTGACACACTGATCTTCATCTTCGCTTCCTTTAAATTTTTCAAAAACAGTCTGCACTGTGTAGAAGATGTTCAGGTACTTCATGCCAAACTGCGTGTTCCTCTTCCAGGCACTGTACTCAGCGTTGAAGAATTTTTCCAGCTTGATCATCGACACAAGAGACGACAGATTGTTTGCTTTCGACATTGTGGGTTCCTACTAAATGACTTGGAGCACCACTAGTAACCTAGAACAAGTGCAGAAAATACTGGAAAGAAATCACCTGAGCGAGGCGACGACAGTCTTCAGATCCAATCCAAGAGAATTGCCTGCTCCTCCAAACGACAGAGCTCCGTAAATACAAGAGATTCCAAAACAATGCTTGGCACAAGCAAAAGATCCACAATAAGGCTTGACTCCACTAGCTGCGCTTACAGGCGGCGAGGATCCAAACAAAATGAAGATGAGCCAGGCACACGCTTCTCCTAGATTAGCTATAATAAGAGGTGGAGAGACCAGATCTTCACATATATGGGCACCAAAAAAACTGCAGCAGGAAACAAGCGCCACAGAAGGCGCAGATCTCCTCTACGGGATCACCGACGATGTGTTTTTCGGATCGATGGCACGACGACGATGCAGAAAAATCGCGGTAGGAGGAAGACGATCTCAGAGATATTTTTTTCCTCCTCTTATTCGATCTGATCCCGATCAACTAGATCTGCTATTTTTTTCATGCGATCAAAACCTCCAGGCGGCGAGATATAGTCAGAGGTATCGGATTTCGCACAGGAATGGATCCCGACCGACGACATGGATGAGCGGCGGCGTCGGCGAACAGAAACGACACTGGATCCTACAACGATCAGCTAGGGCGAAATCGGAGATAGCGTCGATTGGGCAAGGATCGGCACTGTCACTGTGCTTCCTTCCCGGCGGCAGCGTAGGCGCGTAACCTCCGGCTGCGATGGCAGAGGGCGATGCAAGAAATCCCGAGCGGGATTATTTCTTCTTCGCGATCGACTAGGGCAGATGACGATCACGAACGGCTGCGGACTTCTCCTTGCGATTTAACTCAGGGCGGCGATGACAACAACCAGGAGACAAAAAAACGCCACCGAAGATCGCAACGGGGAGACGGCGATGCAGCGAATATCGCGAACGGGAGGGATGACGGCTACGGGAGCGGGGCTAGGTCACGGGAGCGGGAGGGGGGCTAGGGCAAACAAAACTTCGAGAATGTTAGAGTGCTTGAAACATCTGCGTGACCATCAAGTTTGGAATGACCTCCCCGTTGCCCCCAGCAGGGGTATTTATAGGCGAAACTCTAAATCCCTGACTACGGGTTTGGATGCCTATCAGATCCTAACTGACCCGTTAAAGAGCTCATTAACACTTAAATAAATATACCTCAACAGCGACGGCAATGACGGTTTGCGGCGACGACGATGACGGTTTGCGGCCGCGGCGATGGCGATTTGCGGCGACGACGATGGCGGTTTGCGGCGATGGGTATGGTGGTTTGTGGCGACAGCGATGGCGGTTTGTGCCGACGGCGATGGCGGTTTGCGGCGATGGCGGTTTGCGGGGACGGCGATTGCGGTTTGGGAACGGTGACGGCGGTTGGCGCGACGGCAATGATGATGGTAGTTGGCGCGGCAGCGGCGAAGGCGGTTTGGGGTGACGACGATTTTGGTTACGTCGGGAAAGGTTTGTATATCCGCACCTCATGCATGATGTGCGGGCACGGCTAAGCCTCTCAGGAGACCTCATCATTTTCTCAATATTATTATGTTTAAGTACAAATATCAATTATGAGTACAAATATTCAATTCAGGTACAAATATCAATGAGTTACAAATATCCATTTATGGGGTACCAATAACAATTCCCCCAAAAAATTTAGGGGCCGCCATCTGCAGGAACTTTTTGCCGATCTTGGGCTGTCGTCGCTTCTGTGTTGCAGCTCTTCTTCAGGCTTGCCGCAACTAGGATAAATTACTACTTTGGGTTTAGTAGCCATATTTTGCCGATCTTTAGTTCATATTGTTGAAGAGAGATTAATCTTTTGAAGCTCTCGGAGGGAGACTAATTGATTTTTCTAGAGATTTAAGCTCTGTTTGGGGGAACTTATTTTCGCCGGTCAAGCCGTTTCGACTGCATGTACCGGGCCTTAATTAAGGTCTGGTACATACGGTCGTAACCGGTTGACCGCTAAAAATAAGTCCCTCGAAACAAAACCTTAGTCAAAGTGCAAAATTTTGGAGGGGTCAACAAGTCTCCAATAACTTTTGTTGTGAGATCTAGATTTATAATGCTTTAGCCCTCTTGAGAATGATGAGAAGAAGTGGTAAAATATTGAAAGGGAACAAATTTTTCTCAACGGTTCCAATGATAAAACTAGAGAAGTTCACGACAAAAGAGTTCAATGATTAGAAGTTGAACACCTAGTTTCGTATGAAGTACCCGAACGTGTTCTACATCGTTCAGACTGATCGTGTTGATGTCATATGTACTGATGATGAGGCTCAGTGGATCGTTGATGAGGACTTCTGTCGAGACTATTTGTTGAACTGCATATCCTCTAGTCTGACAAAGACTTACATAAAGATGAAGACTGTCAAGAAAATCGATCTGGCAGACACTGGAGGAGCACTTTAAGCAAGAGGAGGACCTGAAACTCAACTGGTGGACAAGTTCCATTCCTTCACATTCAAAGAGCAGAAGGAGATTCTCCTTTAGGAATCTGAATTTGAGAATTTTATTGATTCATTATATAGTGTAAATATTTCTCTGTCAGTCAGTTTTTTTGCTGACACTATCATTTACAAGTTGTCTTCCACATGATATAATTTTAAAACTGAAATATATCGCAAGAAGATGCAAGTTGGTCTGAATGATCTCAAATATTTTATACACATTGAGGATGAAAACATAATTAGACATGTGTTAGAAGATGTTAGCAAACAAAAAACTACTACTAACATAATCTTTACCTCTAAACGCATATCTAATCCTAAAAAGACCAAACCCCCTCATAGTAGTTCCCAGGTTGCCGACACAAATAAAAAGATAAAAAAAATTAAGACTAAGTGTTCCAACTGCAACAAGTGGGAGCACAATACATCTGATTGCAAGTTTCCTAAGAAGAAAAGGACCAGGGCACCACAAGATGACAACCAGGCCAACATGATTAGTCTTGTTTAGTCATCTAACTTTGTTGCTATGGTTGGAAATGCGAATGCCAACACTTAGTAGTACCTGGATTTGGGGGAACATGTCATGTTTGCAACAACACTAAACTATGGACCGGGCTCACTACTGCAAAAGAATCTGTGACGGTTGTAAATGATGAAGCAGCTGACGTTTTAAAGGTGTGAAATGTAACCTTGCTGCTCTCCTCAGGTAAAACTTTTAACTTTGAAAAATATTAAATTTATTTCTTCATCAGCTGCTAATTTAGTGCATATTGGTTTACTTTGTGATGCTGGTATGTATTTCAATTTCTATAACGATAGAGTAACATTATTAGTTAACTCATACTATTTTAGATGTGCATACGTCCAAAATAGAATGTATTGAATAATTCTAGCAAACAAAATATTTCAACAAATACAATCAAACTTAGTTAGCCCCAAAACTCTATATGAGAGACTAGAACATGTGAATCATATGAAGATGTTCAAAATAACTAACACTCATCAGATCATATTAGACACTAAAAATCAACTTGAGAAATATAAAGTGTGTGCTCAGAGTAAGATTACTATGAAATATTTTAGTGTGGTTACTAAGAGCACAATACCTCTAGAGCTAATACATTCTGACATCTGTGACTTTAAAAGTTTTGTCACCAGAGCGGGTAAAAAATACATGATTACTTTTATAGATGACTGCTCTAGGTTCTATCACATTATCTTCTTAAAAGTAAAGATGAAGCGTTTGAAAAATTCTATCTTTTCAAAATCAGGATAGAAAACCAACTTGACATGAAAATCAAAATATTTAGAAGTGATAGAGGAGGAGAATATATGTCTAGTGAGCTCAAGTGTTAACTTGTCTCTCAAGGAATCATACTTAAAACCATTGCTCCCTACTCATCCCAATCAAATGGTATAGCTGAGCGAAAGAATAAAACGTTAAAAAAAGTTAAACTTTATGCTCTTGATTGCTAACATGCCTACTGCTTATTGAGAAGAAGCAGTCTTAACTGCAAATCACATTGTAGATAAAGTCCCTCATATTAAGTTAATGATTATACCCTATGAGCTTTGGTATAAGAGACCCACAAACATAAGTAGACTTAAACCTGAGGCTGTATAACCTATATTAGGGTTTCTGTTGGGTGCATTACCCACAATATCCTAGATTTGAAGAAGTCAATCATGTCAATGATATACATGAAGTTGTATTTGATGTATGCTTAAGTTCATGCATGCAAGTTAGTCCTTGAAACATTGATAGAACATGTATTATAAGTGATGTGACAAGTGTGGTCACAAAGTAAAGATGTGATGGGTGAAAACTTGAAGAAATGACTAAGTACAAAAGTGTCAACACATCTCACAACTATGTCGACACCTTTGTAGGAGAAGTGTCTAGACAATTCAGATAAAAGTGTCGAGACAATTCAGACAGTAGTGCCGAGACAATTCAGTTATCTCGACACCTTGAAGATCAAGTTAGCAGTGTCGAGACAAGTCAGATAGCTCCACACCTTAAAGCTCAGGATAGTAGTGTCGAGATAATACAACTGTCTCGACACAATGAAGAACTGCGTGCATACTTAAAGATGTCGATACCCAGCAGATTGTAGTGTCGAGACAACACAACTGTCTCGACACAGTGAAGATCTGAAAAGTTGCTAAATCCACAGGCGTTGAGTGGAGCAAGCTCACTCAACGGCAGAGGTAAGGTAAGATATTGGCTAGCAAGAAATGTGGCTAAGTCCACAGACGTTGAGTGTAGTCTATTCACTCAATGTCATACAGCAAAAAGCTGTGAGACAGGTTGATGCAGTCAAATCCTAAGAAGAAACTGGCTGAAATGTGACTAAGTCCACAGACGTTGAGTGAAGTATACTCACTCAACGCCATAACATCAAAATTATTGAGTATTACTCAGTGAGTCAAAGGCACAGAAAATCTGTATAAATATTTGACTAAATCCACAGGCGTTGAGTGTAGCTTACTCTCTCAATGCCATGTGATAAAAAGCGTTGACTGAACCTTAGTCAGTCAGAGATAGTGTTTCTAACAAAGGATTTTGTCTAAGGACAAAAGCATTGAGTGAAAGCTGCTCACTCAACACCTAATCAACAGAGAATCTGTCTAAGGACAGAAGCGTCGAGTAAAGTCCACTCACTCAACGCCATGTCAATATAATTGACAGATGGTGAAAGTGTTGAGTGAAGAAGTAACACTCAACGCTTCCCAATCAGGAAAATCAGCTAAGTCTAGATGCGTTGAGTGAAGGTTGCTCACTCAACGCCAAGTGAGTAGAATCATTTCTAAGTGGTATGACATTGAGTGATGCTTACTCACTCAACACCAAGAGACAAAAAGATTTTTCTAAGTATTTTGGAGTTGAGTGAAGCTTACTCACTCAACGCCTAATGACTGAAATATTTTTCTAAGTGTTTTGGCATTGAGTGAAGGTTGCTCACTCAACGCCTAGTGACAGAATTCTGTCTAAGTATTTTGGCATTGAGTAAAGCTTACTCACTCAACTCTTGTACTAAAGATGTTTGATTTTGGCCAAGTCTACAGATGATGATGTCAGCAAAGTCAACAGAGTTCAAATTAAGTGCGGGAAAGCTACAGAACACGACAAATGTGGCCGGAAGTCTACTGTACAACTTCTTCCGTTAAAAAAAGATGCAGCTGTCTGCTGCAAGTGGTTCCTACTATTTCCTGGAGCCGTTAACCAGTAGAAGATATAAAGGGACAACTTTAGATGTTGAACTCAACTTTTTAGGGTTTTATCTAAAACGAAAAGGGCGGTTGCACTTCTTCTTCCTTGCTATTACTATCGAGAAGAAGTTTGAAGCCTTCCAACAAAACTAAAAGTTCAATTAGTTGTAGTACTTTTCTTCTGCTACAACAAGATCGGAAAGACTTCTGATAAAGAAAGAAAGGAGAGCCTTCAGTCTTCTGCGGGTTCAACTAGCTGATTGAAGATCTCAAAACCTAGCTGTTCTACCGTCTTCTTCAGCAAGTTCAGAATTTATATTCTGAGATTCTTCCAGCAGAGGCATAAATTTCTTCCTGCTGCTGTAAAGAAAGATAAAGCTGAGATAACTCAGCCCTAGTTGTGGACACAGAAATTTCTCTATGTCAAATTAATTAAACCACTATTCTTTTGTAGAATTCTTTTGGATCTGAGCTGTAGGGATTTTGGCCCGGAGTAGGGCAAATTTGCATGAACTATAGAGAGTTTTACTCTCTAAGTGTAGGATTTCGTTTGGATCTGAGGTAGGTGATCTTTTTATCACTGAGATGTAGGGCTTAACAACCTGAGGTAGGTGAGTCATTCTCTCTGAGTTGTAGGGTAGTTGTGCCTAAGCTGTAGGATCCTTTGGATTTGAGTTGTAAGGCTTAACAACCTGAGGTAGGATAGTCATTCTCTCTGAGGTAGGATCCTTTGTATATCTGAGGTAGGGTTATCCTCCCAGCCTGAGTTTTAGGGCTTAACAACCTGAGATAGGTGATATGTTGATCACTGAGTTATAAGGTCTTGTGCCTGAGCTGTAGGTCTTGGGGGAGACCGAGTGGTCCTGTAGGATCGTGGTGTAAGCTCTTTGAGCTGAGGTTTGGAGAAGTGCCTTGTCTAACTGAAAGTTAGAAAGGTGAGAGGAGAGTGGATGTACCCATAATCTGGGGAACCACTATAATTTTTGTGTGTGCTTTTCTGCGTTGTTTCCTTTTTACAGGTTCTTGAAAGCTAAATAACTGTCAACAAACTAAGTAACTAAAGAAGAAATAAAATAAACTCACAATACATCAATTAACCTATTCACCCCCCTATAGATTGCAAGCTACCTTGAAAATTAAGACTTTCAATTTCCGACCTAAGAAGGTCTAAGATTGGACCTAGTACCAACACGTACGTCTACCTAGGTTGTGCTGAGGATAGTAATGCAAATAAATTCTTAGATATTTCCAATAACATCATTATAGAATCTAGGGATGTGGTGTTCTTTGAAGATAAGAAGTTGTCTTTCCTAGATATGGAAGTAACTATTACTGAGGAAATTCGGAATCAATAACGAGTACCTCCTATTCAGTTCTTGTAGACAATCTTAGTCTAGATTCTAGGAGAACTTATGTAAGAGAAAGAACTCCTAGAATCTCTAGTACTGATTTTATCATTTATCACGTTGAGGCTGATCCATCCACCTATAAGGAAGCGATGATATCAAAAGATTCATTACTCTGAAAAGAAGCAATTGATGAAGAGATGAACTCTCAACTTCAAAACAACACCTAGACATTGGTTGATAAGTCAAAAGAGCTAAAATTATATGGTATAAGTGAATTCTGAAAAAAAATAATCTTAATGGTAATATAGCGAAGTATAAAGCACGCCTGGTGGCTAAAGATTTCACAGAAGTTAGTGGAGTAGATTATTATGATGTATACTCACTAGCGCCACCTAACAACCATTAGGATCCTCTTTGTCATTGCATCTGTTGAGAATTTTATTCTTTATCAAATAGATTTTAAGACTGCGTTCTTGAATGAGGATCTGACAGAAGAGATCTACATGACTCAACTTGAAGGTTTTATTATAGAAGGTCATTAAGGTCTGTAAGTTATTAAAATCACTATACAGACTAAAACAAATACCTAAATTATGACATGCGAAATTTGACTATAGTATAAAAAACATGAAATTCATGTCGAGTCTTTTTGAATTTTTTTTACATACGTCATAGATCAAATAAAGTCATTATAATATACTTGTATGCAGATGACATGTTAATTGTAGGATCTAATCAATATGAAGTGGATGACAAAAAGTCAGGTCTAATAAAAGAATATAACATCAAAGACCTAGGTGTGACTGAAACTATACTAGACATGCAAGTGAGTTTTGGAAAAATGACATTTTTTTAAAGTTAAAGCCATTATATAAAATCCAAGTTGGATACGCGGGGATATTGAAATAGTAGAGACACCATATGACTACAATAACCACTTAAAACCCAAAGAATGAGTTGCAATTAGATAAGTAGATTATGTAAAGTTGATTGGTAATCTCATGTATACTATGGTCTGTACCAGATCTAACATAACCTTTACTTTATGGTAGACATGTTAAACAAATTTACTAGTAATTCTTGCCAAGATTCCCATAAATTCTAGTCAATAAAATATACAGATTTCCATTTGAATTTATGAAAGGTCCCATAAAATCTATGCCAAGATTTCCATTTGAATTTTTAGCATTATGTTCATAGGCATTGCATTGCTTTTCCGTATGTTCCCATCTCGTTGGCATCTATCGCACTGTTTCAAAATACGTTGGAATCCCGAAACAGAGTAGATCAAAAGAATCCAGTCTCTAATATGAAGACCTAAACTCTGATCTTCCCAAATGATTCGAGTATCGTGCGTAGTTTTAATAAAATGGTTGCATCAATGAATCAAACTAAAGATATACAGTACAAATAACATCAAACATCAAATTTTTTATGTATTGACTTATTCATTTACAAAAGTTTTTACATAGACTATGAGTATTTAATCATACTCGTTACAGAATGCACAATCATAATCTTGATATGCGGCTTTATGTCTTTCCTGAGTTTTTCAATTCCTATGAAAATCTCATACCTTCGCCAGTTCTTCAGGGATAATCTTTCGTGGTGCATTGAGAGATGCTCCTATTGCCTAAAAATGTGTCCACGATGGGTTAGTCATAAAAATATAACTGTGTGAGAAAAGTAACTCGTGAATTGTTATACATACAGACAATGAGAGTTAATAATATGCATATATCACAATAGAAAATAATAATCATAATATTTACTCTCAACACTAACTCTTGATCCCCCTTTTTATTTTTAGTTACATAAAGTAGAAAATATTAAGGTATCCAAACTTGAATTGGGCACCACCCCTTTAGGGCAAAAATGTAGGCAAACTCCCTACTAGTGAATCCATTAGTAAATAACCACTACATCATAGGATTCAATGCTCAATATTTTCTTATGCAGAGTTTTATATTATTCTTATCTTGACACAACTTTCATGAAAATATGTGTTCAGAAATTTATATCGCTTTTTTTCCTTGCCCACATCTATTTTATAGTGATATATCATTGAGTTAAACTCATATGCACAGACAATATTATCTTTCAATAATTAAACATGAAATATGAAAAGTACTTAAAATAAACATAATTCAAGAAATAAGAAACTCAACAACCCCTTCCCTTTACTCGCATTCTTATTTGTATTATCATCACGCGTATCCTAAGACATCATCCTCTTGTTCCACGGCCTCAAAAATCACTGAGATAGCACACACTTCATTGGGTTGTCTCTTATATGCGTAGCATTAATGTTTAAAAGTTTTAGTCAAAGGTGCTTTAAATTCGTCCAAATATGAAAACCAACTCAAATAAACTGTATAATTTATAAATACTTGATGTCCATCACAAAATAAGCTTTTTAACAAAGTTGTCAACTCAAAATCAGCCGCCAAACATCATGAAATCAGCCCTTACACAAGACTTCCAACTTAAATTCAGCTTCCAAAATGATTGTCCAACAATATTTTGCAAGACATGGCTGATCGGCACTTAATTCATAAACCAGCCCATAACATGAAAAGACAGCCCAAAAAATGATGAGAAAACTACTTTTTGGAAGAACAATTGCTCCTCCTTGTAATCGGCCACTCAACACAAAAGAAATCCCAAAACAGAACTCTCAAAAAAGGGCAGCAACATAATTAACAATTAACAACACAAGGGCAAAGATATATTCAGTAAGGAAACAATAGAAAAAGTAAAGAAAAAGCATCCTTACAGCGGGAGAGGAAGGAAGCAGGTGCTGCACAACCGTTCCAACTTGGATCTGCTAAGGTTCAACAAAGTTCTTCCAAAATTCTCAGAGAAGGTACTGAAAAAGGTAAGTGGCGGTGGAGACAAGCAGCAACAACTCAAATGTTGAAGCCAAATTTGACCTCTATGGAGTTCGGGGTCCCTGAAAGGGGTGACCTCACACCTACTACACTCGAGAGAACGTCACGGACCGGAGACTTAGGAGACTATGAACAGACCCTCGGCTCTAGCGCGGAGGTCCCACCTCACACCCGGAAGGCTACCTGAGCTCTTCCCCTCCCTCACCAAAGGGCTAGGCTAGGTGCCTTGGAGAGCTCTCTCTACTCAACCAAGAAGAAGCTAAGGGAGGAGGAAGCTAAGAAAGGGATCCTCTCCAAGGCACCCAAGGGGGTCTATTTATAGTTTTTCCAAGTCCTGGGGGTGAAAAGACCGAAATACCCCTACGGCCAAAAGGCCTCGGGCCAATAGAAAACAGCCACGCCGGGGGGTAAAGGGGGAATTCCCCCTGAGGGCAAGAAGGTAAAACTGCAGGGGGGGCAAGGGCGAGACCGCGGCCTCTGACCGGTCTCGCCCCGCCAGGCCGCCAAGCTAGAAGGGGCAGGGGGCGAGACCCCGGCCCCCGGCCGGTCTCGCCCCACCAGGCCGCCAGGCTAGGAGGAGCAGGGGCGAGACCCCGGCCCCCGGCCGGTCTCGCCCCACCAGGCCGCCAGGCTAGAAGGAGCAGGGGCGAGACCCCGGCCCCCGGCCGGTCTCGCCCCACCAGGCCGCCAGGCTAGAAGGAGCAGGGGCGAGACCCCGGCCCCCGGCCGGTCTCGCCCCACCAGGCCGCCAGGCTAGAAGGAGCAGGGGCGAGACCCCGGCCCCCGGCCGGTCTCGCCCCACCAGGCCGCCAGGCTAGAAGGAGCAGGGGCGAGACCCCGGCCCCCGGCCGGTCTCGCCCCACCAGGCCGCTAGGCTAGAAGGGGCAGGGGCGAGACCCCGGCCCCCGGCCGGTCTCGCCCCACCAGGCCGCCAGGCTAGAAGGAGTAGGGGCGAGACCCCGGCCCCCGGCCGGTCTCGCCCCACCAGGCCTCCAGGCTAGAAGGAGCAGGGGCGAGACCCCGGCCCCCGGCCGGTCTCGCCCCACCAGGCCGCCGGGCTAGAAGGGGCAGGGGCGAGACCCCGGCCCCCGGCCGGTCTCGCCCCACCAGGCCGCCAGGCTAGAAGGAGCAGGGGCGAGACCCCGGCCCCCGGCCGGTCTCGCCCCACCAGGCCGCCAGGCTAGAAGGAGCAGGGGCAAGACCCCGGCCCCCGGCCGGTCTCGCCCCACCAGGCCGCCAGGCTAGAAGGGGCAGGGGGCGAGACCCCGGCCCCCGGCCGGTCTCGCCCCACCAGGCCGCCAGGCTAGAAGGAGCAGGGGCGAGACCCCGGCCCCCGGCCGGTCTCGCCCCACCAGGTCGCCAAGCACTTATCGGACGGGGGCTGGTGCTAGCCAACTTGACGCACCCGCCCCTCAAAAGAGGGCCACTGGGGGGAGGTAGATTTTTCCTCCCCCTACTAGTATGTTTCCAAGCCAGGGCCAAAATTGGCCACCGAGAGTGCAAAATCTCTCAAAAGCTTAAAACTATACAGGGGCGAATACGGGGTTGTACACAATCCCCGCTCTTTTCTAGGTTGGCACAAACTCGGAAAGAAATGTCCAACCCAACGTATTCGCTGAGTGCAATTTCCTTGCGCGCCTCTCCAGGGAGTCAACCTGCCACGCCAGATATGGGAGCCTGGGTGGCGAGACCCCCTCCAGGTAAAAAATACTTAGCCTCCACGAGAGGTACCACCAGCTCTGCCAGCTAGTGAGAGCCTGGCAGCGGGATTCTCATCGGAGCAAAGGGGCTTTTACTCCCCCCGAGGCACATTCGACCCAAACAGCTAATGGGAGCCTAGCTGAGGAGATCCTCTCGGGGTTGGAACTCGATCTCCCCGAGGCACATTCGACCCAACCAGCTAGTGGGAGCCTGGCTGAGGAGATCCTCTCGGGGGTGGGACTTGATCTCCCCGAGAGATCAACCTGCCCTGCCAGCTAGATGAGAGCCTGACAGCGGAATCCATCTTGGAGCTAAGGACTAGGCTTCCACGAGAGATCAACCTGCCCTGCCAGTTAGATGAGAGCCTGACAACGGAATCCATCTCGGAGCTAAGGACTAGGCTTCCACGAGAGATCAACCTGCCCTGCCAACTAGATGGGAGCCTGACAGCGGAATCCATCTCGGAGCTAAGGGCTAGGCTTCCACGAGAGATCAACCTGCCCTGCCAGCTAGATGAGAGCCTGACAGCGGAATCCATCTCGGAGCTAAGGACTAGGCTTCCACGAGAGATCAACCTGCCCTGCCAGCTAGATGAGAGCCTGACAACGGAATCCATCTCAGAGCTAAGGACTAGGCTTCCACGAGAGATCAACCTGCCCTGCCAGCTAGATGAGAACCTGACAGCGGAATCCATCTCGGAGCTAAGGACTAGGCTTCCACGAGAGATCAACCTGCCCTGCCAGCTAGATGAGAGCCTGACAGCGGAATCCATCTCGGAGCTAAGGGCTAGGCCTCCACGAGAGATCAACCTGCCCTGCCAGCTAGATGAGAGCCTTACAGCGGAATCCATCTCGGAGCTAAGGACTAGGCTTCCACGAGAGATCAACCCTGCCATGCCAGCTAGATGGGAGCCTGACAGCGGAATCCATCTCGGAGCTAAGGGCTAGGCTTCCACGAGAGATCAACCTGCCCTGCCAGCTAGATGAGAGCCTGACAGCGGAATCCATCTCGGAGCTAAGGGCTAGGCTTCCACGAGAGATCAACCTGCCCTGCCAGCTAGATGAGAGCCTGACAGCAGAATCCATCTCGGAGCTAAGGACTAGGCTTCCACGAGAGATCAACCTGCCCTGCCAGCTAGATGAGAGCCTGACAGCGGAATCCATCTCGGAGCTAAGGACTAGGCTTCCACGAGAGATCAACCTGCCCTGCCAGCTAGATGAGAGCCTGACAGCGGAATCCATCTCGGAGCTAAGGGCTAGGCTTCCACGAGAGATCAACCTGCCCTGCCAGCTAGATGAGAGCCTGACAGCGGAATCCATCTCGGAGCTAAGGACTAGGCTTCCACGAGAGATCAACCTGCCCTGCCAGCTAGATGGGAGCCTGACAGCGGAAATCCATCTCAGAGCTAAGGGCTAGGCTTCCACGAGAGATCAACCTGCCCTGCCAGCTAGATGAGAGCCTGACAGCGGAATCCATCTCGGAGCTAAGGGCTAGGCTTCCACGAGAGATCAACCTGCCCTGCCAGCTAGATGAGAGCCTGACAGCGGAAATCCATCTCGGAGATAAGGGCTAGGCTTCTACGAGACTAGATCAACCTGCCCTCCACGCCAGCTAGATGAGAGCCCGACAACCTGCCCTGCCAAATCTCATCTCGGAGCTAAGGTAGGCTGAGAGATCAACCTGCCCTGCCAGCTAGATGAGAGCCTGACAGCGGAATCCATCTCGGAGCTAAGGACTAGGCTTCCACGAGAGATCAACCTGCCCTGCCACGAGAGATAGATGGGAGCCTGACAGCGGAATCCATCTCGGAGCTAAGGGCTAGGCTTCCACGAGAGATCAACCTGCCCTGCCTGCTAGATGAGAGCCTGACAGCGGAATCCATCTCGGAGCTAAGGGCTAGGCTTGCACGAGAGATCAACCTGCCCTGCCAGCTAGATGAGAGCCTGACAGCGGAATCCATCTCGGAGCTAAGGGCTAGGCTTCTACGAGAGATCAACCTGCCCTGCCAGCTAGATGAGAGCCCGACAGCGGAATCCATCTCGGAGCTAAGGGCTAGGCTTCCACGAGAGATCAACCTGCCCTGCCAGCTAGATGAGAGCCTGACAGCGGAATCCATCTCGGAGCTAAGGACTAGGCTTCCACGAGAGATCAACCTGCCCTGCCAGCTAGATGAGAGCCTGACAGCGGAATCCATCTCAGAGCTAAGGGCTAGGCTTCCACGAGAGATCAACCTGCCCTGCCAGCTAGATGAGAGCCTGACAGCGGAATCCATCTCGGAGCTAAGGGCTAGGCTTCTTCCACGAGAGATCAACCTGCCCTGCCAGCTAGATGAGAGCCTGACAGCGGAATCCATCTCGGAGCTAAGGGCTAGGCTTCCACGAGAGATCAACCTGCCCTGCCAGCTAGATGAGAGCCTGACAGCGGAATCCATCTCGGAGCTAAGGACTAGGCTTCCACGAGAGATCAACCTGCCCTGCCAGCTAGATGGGAGCCTGACAGCGGAATCCATCTCGGAGCTAAGGGCTAGGCTTCCACGAGAGATCAACCTGCCCTGCCAGCTAGATGAGAGCCTGACAGCGGAATCCATCTCGGAGCTAAGGGCTAGGCTTCCACGAGAGATCAACCTGCCCTGCCAGCTAGATGAGAGCCTGACAGCGGAATCCATCTCGGAGCTAAGGGCTAGGCTTCTACGAGAGATCAACCTGCCCTGCCAGCTAGATGAGAGCCCGACAGCGGAATCCATCTCGGAGCTAAGGGCTAGGCTTCCACGAGAGATCAACCTGCCCTGCCAGCTAGATGAGAGCCTGACAGCGGAATCCATCTCGGAGCTAAGGACTAGGCTTCCACGAGAGATCAACCTGCCCTGCCAGCTAGATGAGAGCCTGACAGCGGAATCCATCTCGGAGCTAAGGACTAGGCTTCCACGAGAGATCAACCTGCCCTGCCAGCTAGATGAGAGCCTGACAGCGGAATCCATCTCGGAGCTAAGGGCTAGGCTTCCACGAGAGATCAACCTGCCCTGCCAGCTAGATGAGAGCCTGACAGCGGAATCCATCTCGGAGCTAAGGGCTAGGCTTCCACGAGAGATCAACCTGCCTTGCCAGCTAGATGAGAGCCTGATAGCGGAATCCATCTCGGAGCTAAGGACTAGCTTCCACGAGAGATCAACCTGCCCTGCCAGCTAGATGAGAGCCTGACAGCGGAATCCATCTCGGAGCTAAGGACTAGGCTTCCACGAGAGATCAACCTGCCCTGCCAGCTAGATGAGAGCCTGACAGCGGAATCCATCTCGGAGCTAAGGGCTAGGCCTCCACGAGAGATCAACCTGCCCTGCCAGCTAGATGAGAGCCTGACAGCGGAATCCATCTCGGAGCTAAGGACTAGGCTTCCACGAGAGATCAACCTGCCCTGCCAGCTAGATGGGAACCTGACAGCGGAATCCATCTCGGAGCTAAGGGCTAGGCTTCCACGAGAGATCAACCTGCCCTGCCAGCTAGATGAGAGCCTGACAGCGGAATCCATCTCGGAGCTAAGGGCTAGGCTTCCACGATAGAGATCAACCTGCCCTGCCAGCTAGATGAGAGCCTGACAGCAGCTAAGGACCTTCCACGAGAGATCAACAGCTAGATGAGAGCCTGACAGCGGAATCCATCTCGGAGCTAAGGACTAGGCTTCCACGAGAGATCAACCTGCCCTGCCAGCTAGATGAGAGCCTGACAGCGGAATCCATCTCGGAGCTAAGGGCTAAGCTTCCACGAGAGATCAACCTGCCCTGCCAGCTAGATGGGAGCCTGACAGCGGAATCCATCTCGGAGCTAAGGGCTAGGCTTCCACGAGAGATCAACCTGCCCTGCCAGCTAGATGAGAGCCCGACAGCGGAATCCATCTCGGAGCTAAGGGCTAGGCTTCCACGAGAGATCAACCTGCCCTGCCAGCTAGATGAGAGCCTGACAGCGGAATCCATCTCGGAGCTAAGGACTAGGCTTCCACGAGAGATCAACCTGCCCTGCCAGCTAGATGAGGAGCCTGGACAGCGGAATCCATCTCGGAGCTAAGGGCTAGGCTTCCACGAGAGATCAACATGCCCTGCCATCTAGATGAGAGCCTGACAGCGGAATCCATCTCGGAGCTAAGGGCTAGGCTTGCACGAGAGATCAACCTGCCCTGCCAGCTATATGAGAGCCTGACAGCGGAATCCATCTCGGAGCTAAGGGCTAGGCTTCCACGAGAGATTAACCTGCCCTGCCAACTAGGTGAGAGCCTGACAGCGGAATCCATCCCGAGGTGAGACAACTAGGCATCAACGAGAGGTACCACCGGCCCTGCCCAGCTAGTGAGAGTCTGGGCAGCGGGACCGTCTCGGAGCAAAAGAACTAAGCATCTCAATCAGTCCTTACCAAATCTTACATCCTCAAATGGGGAAAAAGATGAGTTACATGACCCCCCCCGATTCAGCTGGTCGGGGGCTGGACTCAATACAACATAAGAAGAATACAGGACTCTACCGGGACGAGGCTTCTTCAGGGGGTCTGGGCCTGGTGGTCGCCATCCGCTTCCTGCTCGCCGGACACTTCCATCCTGCTTAGGCTCTCCATGATCTTCTCCATCTCCTCTGCCTTGGCCAACCAAGAGATGGTGTTGACGGCCGTGACATAACACTGTCTTGCCATCCTGGAGTCTCCCTTGACTCTGACCTGGATCCCTCCGGAGCTGAACTTGATGCATTGGTGGAAGGAAGATGGCACGCAACGGAAGGCGCTGATGAGGGGCCTTCCGAAGATGGCGTTATAGCTGCTTGGAGCGTCCACAATGACGAACCGACAGTTCCTTGAGACTCCCCCCAATTTGACTTGGAGTCCCACTCCACCCTCAACCTCCTTCCTCTCCCCTGAAAATCCGAACAGGGGTCCGTCCGAGGCCAACCCCCTCCTTGGCTCTACCTTCATCTCATCAAACGCCTTTCTGAAAACGACGTTGACAGAGCTCCCGTTGTCCACCAAGATTCGGGAGACGCTGTAGCCCTCGATGGCCGTCTGGATGACTAGCGCATCGCAAAATGGATCCTCATGATCCGGCAGGTCCTTCACCGAGAAGGTGACCTTCTCCTCCTGGGGCGGTGTCTGGGAGGTTGAGGCGACGCTCCTTCGGTACATGACATGGAGGCTTGCCTTCCGAGTGGCCTCGATCCTCACTCCACCATGGATCACTGCTATACCACCTCGGGGTCCGACATCGACCCGGTCTTCACAAACATCATCCCCTCCTTCTCTGGGCAGAACCTCTTCAACCCTCACTGGTGGTTGTGGCTGGGCAGGGTCTCTCGCCCCCCTCACTTCCAGGAACTCGGGGCATGTAGCTGTGGCGTGCCCCTCCACCTGGTGGAAGTCACAGTACGGCAACTCTACCCTGACCCTTCTCCTTCCCTGGCGGTTCCTCCTCTCCCTTCGACCAATCTCCATCGCTTGCTGGGGTGGGGGCAGGAGCTGCCTAGGGGCTTGCCTCTGGAAGTTGAACCTTCCTTGGCCCCCATGGAAGTTTCCCCCATCATGGGCGTAACCTCTTCCCGGGCCCTGAGCGGGTCCTCCCTGCTGCCTCCAACCTGGTTCTGGACCCTCCTGAGCTCTCCGCTCCTCTCTCCTTCTTCCCTCCTGGGGCCTCGAGCCACCTTGCTCCTTTGCCTCTGTCTCTGTCAGCTTTGCCAACTTCTTGACAAACACCGGGTTGGCCGCTTCCATGGCTATCTCCTCTGCCGCCCTTTCCATCAGCTCCTCGAAGGAAAGGGGGGCCTTCCGGGTCAAGCTCATCTTGAAGAAGCCCTCCTTCAACCCAACGGTGAAGGCCATCTGGAGAGCATACCCTGGCATCTCCTGGACCTCCAGGATCTCCTCTTGGAACCGGTCAACGTAGCGGGCCAACGACTCCTCGGCCCCCTGCCTTATCAGGAATATGGACTCAGGACTCCTCTTCCGCTTCTTGGAGGTGGAGAAGCGGAGCAGGAAGCTTTGGCTCAAGTCCTCGAACCCATAGATCGACCTCGGAGGGAGTTGATGGAACCAGTCCCTTGCCTTCTCCTTCAGCGTGATCGCAAAGAGGCGACACTTGAAGGCATCCGTCATCGGCCTGATGGAGACGACATCCTCGAACCACTGCAAATGCTAGACGGGGTCATCCTTCCCCGTATAGTAAGCCATGTCTGGCTCTCTGAACCCCTCGGGAATGGGAGCTGAGATGATCAGCTCACTGAAGGGTGACCCCCTAAGGGGTGGTCTCGCCACCTCCACTCGCACAACCTGCTCGCCTGGGAGGTTGGCACTTGCCGTGCTGGAGAACAGCTCCCGGCCGGTGAGGTCTCGCTCAACCCCATCTCCCATCCTCTCCTTCCCTAGCCTTCTTCCTGGTGCACTTCCTTCTCCCCCCGCTGGGGTCATCTCGCCTAGACCCCTGGGAGTCGACTCGTCGAGGGGGGGAGCTAGCTCCTGGGGGGTCGGGGTGGAGCTGCCACCCTGAGGAGCAATGCTTCGCAGCATCTCCATGATGCCCTGGATGGAGGCCATGAACTCTTGCCTCCCCACAAAGGGTCCTGGGGTGGGGAGCTCGCCGAGATCATCACTACCTCCTTGACCTCCCGTCATGACACTCTCCTGAGATCTTCTGTGCTGGTCACTCTCCACGCTCACCGCACCAAAGTGTTGAAGCCAAATTTGACCTCTGTGGAGTTCGGGGTCCCTGAAAGGGGTGACCTCACACCTACTACACTCGAGAGAACGTCACGGACCGGAGACTTAGGAGACTATGAACAGACCCTCGGCTCTAGCGTGGAGGTCCCACCTCACACCCGGAAGGCTACCTGAGCTCTTCCCCTCCCTCACCAAAGGGCTAGGCTAGGTTCCTTGGAGAGCTCTCTCTACTCAACCAAGAAGAAGCTAAGGGAGGAGGAAGCTAAGAAAGGGATCCTCTCCAAGGCACCCAAGGGGGTCTATTTATAGTTTTTCCAAGTCCTGGGGGTGAAAAGACCGAAATACCCCTACGGCCAAAAGGCCTCGGGCCAATAGAAAACAGCCACGCCGGGGGGTAAAGGGGGAATTCCCCCCGAGGGCAAGAAGGTAAAACTGCAGGGGGGCAAGGGCGAGACCGCGGCCTCTGACCGGTCTCGCCCCGCCAGGCCGCCAAGCTAGAAGGGGCAGGGGGCGAGACCCCGGCCCCCGGCCGGTCTCGCCCGGTCTCGCCCCACTAGGCCGCCAGGCTAGGAGGAGCAGGGGCGAGACCCCGGCCCCCGGCCGGTCTCGCCCCACCAAGCCGCCAGGCTAGAAGGAGCAGGGGCGAGACCCCGGCCCCCGGCCGGTCTCGCCCCACCAGGCCGCCAGGCTAGAAGGAGGAGGGGCGAGACCCCGGCCCCCGGCCGGTCTCGCCCCACCAGGCCGCCAGGCTAGAAGGAGCAGGGGCGAGACCCCGGCCCCCGGCCGGTCTCGCCCCACCAGGCCGCCAGGCTAGAAGGAGCAGGGGCGAGACCCCGACCCCCGGCCGGTCTCGCCCCACCAGGCCGCCAGGCTAGAAGGGGCAGGGGCGAGACCCCGGCCCCCGGCCGGTCTCGCCCCACCAGGCCGCCAGGCTAGAAGGAGCAGGGGCGAGACCCCGGCCCCCGGCCGGTCTCGCCCCACCAGGCCGCCAGGCTAGAAGGAGCAGGGGCGAGACCCCGGCCCCCGGCCGGTCTCGCCCCACCAGGCCGCCGGGCTAGAAGGGGTAGGGGCGAGACCCCGGCCCCCGGCCGGTCTCGCCCCACCAGGCCGCCAGGCTAGAAGGAGCAGGGGCGAGACCCCGGCCCCCGGCCGGTCTCGCCCCACCAGGCCGCCAGGCTAGAAGGGGCAGGGGGCGAGACCCCGGCCCCCGGCCGGTCTCGCCCCACCAGGCCGCCAGGCTAGAAGGAGCAGGGGCGAGACCCCGGCCCCCGGCCGGTCTCGCCCCACCAGGCCGCCAGGCTAGGAGCAGGGGCGAGACCCCGGCCCCCGGCCGGTCTCGCCCAACCAGGCCGCCAGGCTAGAAGGAGCAGGGGCGAGACCCCGGCCCCCGGCCGGTCTCGCCCCACCAGGTCGCCAAGCACCTATCGGGACGGGGGCTGGTGCTAGCCAACTTGACGCACCCGCCCCTCAAAAGAGGGCCACTGGGGGGAGGTAGATTTTTCCTCCCCCTACTAGTATGTTTCCAAGCCAGGGCCAAAATTGGCCACCGAGAGTGCAAAATCTCTCAAAAGCTTAAAACTATACAGGGGCGAATACGGGGTTGTACATCAAAACCTGCGGTAGTAAAGCCCTAAACAAACGACTTTGGAAAACAGCACAACATAGAAAATAACAGCACAACACAGAATAAAAAGAGGGAGGGAGAGAGTTTGCAGGAGATAGCAGCAGATCACTGACACAAAATCTGCGACACAGGAGCAATGACACAGAGTAGTGGTAGCAGTTACTAAGAGAGGAAGAAGAAGAGCAGCAGTTGGGAAGAGGAAGGAATCAGAAGCAGCGGCACAGGAAAGTGCAGAGACAAGATGTGCGGGATTAGAAAAGGGCTCGGGCCTTTTTAATACCAACAGTAAGTGACCAACGACAATAAGAAGCCAAACACCGATCCAGGTGCCACCCAAACAAGCCCAAGCAAAACCACCAGCCAACACAACTCAAGCCAAATGTCAATACAAAACCAAATCAACCACCAATCAAATTGCATGAGTCAAATGTATAAAACAACACAACACCTAGTCAACAACAAGCCCAAATCATTAATGGCAACCCAGATATGACACAACACAACAATACTCACATAAACTTGGCTATTGGAACCCATGGCAACAAAATAAATGGAATTTAAATAAAATAAAACAAAAAAACATGAAAAATTAATAAGAAAAGTTTGTATTGCCCTTGTTCATCATCAGGGAATAATTAAAATTATTCGTTGCGAAAAATGTGGATCGTCACACTTCTTCCATCCATATAATCTTTTTCGTCCTCGAAAAAACTCATTAATAGAAGGCAATAGACTTCTGAGTAGATTAACTGCTAACTCCACAACTTGGCTCTAATACCATGTAAAATTTCAAGATGGAAACCGAAAGAGGTCGCATGAACACTCAACCATAATCAAAGCCAAGTAGAAATCAACACAATAGAAGCGCAAGAGCCTCAACTGGAATTCACAAATCTGATTTACAAGGCAAGATAAACATTACGAGACATGATTTTGCAATGTATCCGATGAAAATAGAAAATACAAGCAAAGGAAAACTGCACAAACAATAAGCTGTAACCAAACAAGTCGTCAAGCCGCAAGCCCTGTCTATTGTAACTGCTAATGTCGCCAAACCGCAACTAGCCGCATGAACTACCTGTTATTGAATGCCGATGAACTTGAACAGAACCCGCTGATAGACCAGGCGAACTGCTAGACTTAACCGCAACCTCGAGGAAGAGAATTCAGGCCACCTAGCCTCTACTTGTTGTACATCGCTGACTATAAACCGCGAACTTTTCCACACCAAGCTTCCTACTAGTTGCTTAGTCGTCTGATGCTAGTCGCATAGCTTGCACAGAGACTCAACTTTACTTAGTCGTGCATGTTAGAAAATCTTAACCGCATGATCAAAATGCGAGCTGAGTTCTCAATGTTCTTTTTTTATGACGAGTCAGAGACTCTTATTTATAGGCGCGAGGAGGAGTGCCATCACCACCCATAGCGATAGGATAAGCGCCCGTCAATCCACGACTAGCACCACCTGTCTGCACAAACGCGAACACCAGAGTCAGACCGCACGAACAATACACATAGCAAATACAGACAACTCCACCAGTCTGCGCGTGATAAACTAATTAACCGCAGACGCGGAAAGAATCACCAATCCGCATAGCCGAGCAGTATGAAATCTCAGTCTGCGTGGACTTGATCAATCTAGCTACGCGTACTGAACCACCATCGTGCCAATGTCGAACTATCGGTTTTCGTATCCATACCACACAGTTTAGCCGACTTAGCACCCAGATCGTGCAACCAGTGGTATCTGCTAACTAGGCAACACATCTGGACTTGTCACAAACCCGTGATCAAGTATACAACACCAGCAAACACTGACTATCAACCCGCTCGAGAAGATCCAACGAACTGTGCAGTTAACTGTTAACCTGTACAGACCACGCTAGCCGCCTGGCTTCTTGCGAGCCAGAGATCTTAAAAGCTTCAAGCGGACTGTGTGGTCTCACTATCTAGACCGCAACAGGCCCGATTAGACAAGACTAACCGCTCGGTTACTTTCCAGGCTGCTTGCTAAACCCGGCCGCAAGAAAGAACAACGCAGCCGAAACCCGGCTATCCGCCAAAGGCTAACCTCCAGACCTGCGGTGGTCTCTACGGTTTGCCCAATCAGACAGCCCCACTTCACTTCACTCTCACTTCAAAAATTTCAACACAAAAACACACACAAAAACACAAATTAACAATCAAACAAATAGACATGATTTTATTAAAAATAAAGAAAATGGGGTTTATAAAAATTTGAACTAGATCTCCAGGATACCAGAGATCAGAGATGGTGATTCAAATGCTTTTTGGTTGCTATACCGTCCCTCAACTAGCACCGGTTGACTCTCTCACTTCTTCCCAAGAAGATCAACGAGCCTACTAGATGTCCAAGATCTAGAGGTCGTCCCAGGACAATTTCTGCAAATTCTTCACAGAAATTTGACTATCTCCCAGATTGATTCCCCATGAACTCCTCCCAGGAGTTCAACGACCTCCCAGCTTGATTTCTCCCACACTGATTACAAGATACAAATGTTAGAACAAAGAAATAAAGATAATATAGAATATTAATTTTGCTCCCTCAAAAATAAATCTCTAGAGGCGGCGAAAGATTGGTGCTTTTGATTCTCGTGACTTGGACACGTGATCGTCTTTTGAATCTCGTTCTAGCGTTCCTTCTCCAAAGGTCTACTCCATTCATGCAAGAGGGAAAGAGTTCTCCTTCTTGGATGGTGGCTCTCAGCAATAGTGACAATAAGATAATGCCACTGGGCCTTCTAGGATTTAAGCCCCGCCATCATGAGAAAAAAATCTCATTTATATCGATTTTAATGGCATCGCCTTGCGGTAGTCGATATCGCCATGCAATATCCTAATATAACGTCGCCTCCGCCAACTGTCCCGCGCCGGAAAAGAAAGGAGACAATCGTTTCCAAATTTACGGATGCTATCGCCGGGTAATAGTCGTTGTCGTCGGACGATATCCTAATTTAGTGCTCCTTTTCTAGCATTCTGCGCGTTCCACCAGTCCATGGATCGTTGATGTGTCCCCTTTAGCCGTACAAGGGCCTAGCCATCACTCACAAGGCGATGAATTCTGTACCAATTACAAAAAATAAAAGAAAGATTACAAAAAGAAATCTAAAATTAAAATCCCTTTAATGTAGAGCTCTGAAGGAGATGATGGATTACCGTGAAGATCACCATAGTTGAAGCACACAAAAGTCTCATCTTTGCTCTTGAACTTTGAAGGAAGTTGGGAGTTGTCTGAATTCAGAGAGTAATGTGCAGATAGTGCGTAGAATGAAAGCTGCAGGAGATGTGTAAAGATGATGAACATGGATGATCAAGGGGATATCGCATGTGATAGCTAACAATCGCAGGGCGATACTGCGGCGGCGGTCGGTTGGCCCGGTGGCCGATTGCCCGGTCCACTTGGCCGCTCGGGACGCACGGCCGTGGCTAGGCAAGCGGTGGAGGGCCGGCCTCCCCGCCGCGTGAGATGCGTGGCCGCGGCTAGACGAGCGGAGACCGATCGGGTGGCCAGCCGCCCTCTCCACTTGGTTGTGCAAAACAAGCGACTAAGGCTTGTGGCGGTTGGGTTCGGTGGATGGCGCGTGGATCGCGCGTGCACAGACGATGAAAATTCCGACTATTTGCAGGCAAACATCCTATAAATTAAGGAAAATCACGTCAACACTAATAAAATTAGCAACCAAAATTCACTCAAATGTTATAAAAGAAATAAAATGATGCAGAGTATTTTATTCAGAAATATTTTTCTGGAATATTTTTGTAATAACAATAATAATATAAGGGAAAAAATCATAATGGGGAATTGTTTTCGGAATTATTAAGTGCTGGAAAGCTGGAGGGAAAATACTAACCTATTTTAGAAATTATAACATTCCCGTGGGCCCTACGAACAGCATCGTGCTATAAATACAACTGTCCTCCTCCGGCCCTCTCTCCCCCTTTCGTCCACTCAATTCTCTGAATCCCTCACCGCCGGCTGCATGGATTGCTCCGCCGCAGACTTTGACACCGGCCCAACGGGTTCACTCAAAGATGATCGAAGGATTCGCCGGATGATATCGAACCGGGAGTCGGCACGGCGATCCCGCATGAGGAAGCAACGACACCTTGAGGATCTCCGGAGCCGGGTTAGCCGGCTTCGGCTCGAAAACTGCTCGCTTGCCGACAGAATTGCGTCAGTTTCCGGCAGCTGCATCTTCATCCGCCGCGAGAACGAGAAGCTCAGATCGGAGTTCTCCTCCCTCCGCCACCGTATCTCACAAATCCACAGGGTGCTATTTCTACGGCAGCTAGAGCGTCTCTCATCTCCGCCAGTTTCCTCCGCTGTGCCTGCTGCCGCCGGCAGTGCCGACGCCACCTTCACAGAAAACGAACAGATTCCGGCTTCTTTAATGACATAACACAAAGCCAACTACTCTCTCTCTCTCTCATTTCTGTTTCGATGACCAATTCTTTTGTAAACCGTGGAATTTTTCCATGCGGTATAAAATGCTTTGCGTTATAAACGAAGAAATTAAAAGTCTTCGTCATATTAGTAGTGGTAAAATGGTAAATATTGTGAACTCTTCTGTTTTGGGATGTGTGGATTTTAATTTTATAGAACTTAAATTTCTCCATTTTTTGTATTTAGTTGTAAAGAAAAACACTTTTTGATCAAATTTCAAATTTTTAATTTTATATCTTCATGAAATTTTAAATTTTTTTAATTTACTTGTTTTTTGCTTAATTTTTAAAAATGTGATTTATGAAGGTAAATTTCTTCTTTATAATAAAAAGTGTCATTTCTCAGTCTCTCACAAACTACTTCATGCACGTAGAGCGATAGAGGAAGTATAGCGCTTAGAGTTTGCGAGTGGCGGAAGTACCGTCACACTGAGCCCCGTGTGTTGATGCACAAAAATGGCACCGGGCAGCTAACACGGAGGGAGTGTGTTCGGTCTCACAAGCTAGGAGAGAAAGAGGATGAAAGTTGCGGGGGAAGAGGAAGGAAGGAAGCTTCTGAGTGCTCGAGAGTGGAGCAAGCGCTTGTCAAATGTGTTGTGGGGATAAAGGAGAGGGTTGCCAAGAGCAGCCGGGAAGGCTGATGAGAAGAGGAGGATGATCAGGAGCTGTCGAGCAGACAGTTACTATGACGATCGACCAGCGAAGAAGCTTAATGAGCAGCGAGGAACTTGTTTAGCAAAGAAAAAGCTTGCTGAGCAGAGGACAAACTTGCTGAGCAGAGGGCCAGCTTGCTGAGCAGAGAACAAGCTTGCTGAGCAGAGGGCAATTCCTGCTGAGCAGAGGGCAAGGCCTGCTGAGCAGAGGGCAAGACTTGCTGAGCAGAGAGAGGGGGCTGCTAGCAGCGGCAACAACAGACTTCGCCCGCCGCGACTTAAATGTCACTCTTGCGACGAGCTTTTCCTCTAATCAAGAAACAAGATTACAGCTTGCTCAACGTGCATTTACATGAAAAAGCAATAAAGGGTACAAAGGGGGAAGCTGGCGGTTAAGAAAGGGGTTACCAGAGACTAAGGAAAAAAAGCTGCCAGCAGCTGTGGAGGACTAGGAGGACTGGAAAACTGAGTCCGCAGAGCTTGCTTGATCAACTGAAGTCAAGCTGCGGAGGACTGGGAGGACTGGAAAACTGAGTCCGCAGAGCTTGCTCGATCAACTGAAGTCAAGCTGTGGAGGACTGGAAAACTGAGTCCGCAGAGCTTGCTGGCAAGCTGCATTTAAGTTGTGGAGGACTGAGAGGATTGGAAAACTGAGTCCGCTGGGCTTGCTGGCAAGCTGCAGTTTTCCTCCTGCGCCTTGTCCTCCTCAAATGAGAGGCATTGGGGGCTATTTATAGGCCCGGGGAAGATCAACTAGAAGCGGGGCCCAGTGACGTCATCATGACGACCTGCGCGGACACGACGGACTGGAAAAATGAGTCCGCCAGGCTGGCAGGCGAAGCAAGCGGCGGAAAGTTAGTAGAGGACGGAGGCCGCCCATTGTCGGGCGGACTGGGCGGACTCCAGGGGGAGTCCGCCCCTGCTGGGATGGAGGCCGCCCGTCTGGCGGGCGGACTGGGCGGACTCCACGGGGAGTCCGCCCCTACTGGGACGGAGGCTGCCCATCTGGAGGGCGGACTGGGCGGACTCCAGGGGGAGTCCGCCCCTGCTTGCTGGCGGAGCGGAGACTGCCCCTAGGCGGGCGGACGGGCAGACTCCAGGTGGAGTCCGCCCCTGCTTGCTGGCGGAGCGGAGGCCCCCCCTAGGCGGGCGGACGGGCGGACTCCACGGGGAGTCCGCCCCTGCTCGCTGGTGGAGCGGAGGCCGCCTCAAGGCGGGCGGACGGGCGGACTCCAGGGGGAGTCCGCCCCTACTTGCTGGCGGAGCGGAGGCCGCCCCTAGGCGGGCGGACGGGCGGACTCCAGGGGGAGTCCGCCCCCGCTTGCTGGTGGAGCGGAGGCCGCCCCTAGGCGAGCGGACGGGCGAACTCCAGGGGGAGTCCGCCCCTGCTAAGACGGAGGCCGCCCGTCTGACGGGCGGACTGGGCAGACTCCAGGGGGAGTCCGCCCCTGCTTGCTGGCGGAGCGGAGACCGCCCCTTGGCGGGCGGACAGGCGGACTCCACCTGGAGTCCGCCCCTGCTTGCTGGCAGAGCGGAGGCCGCCCCTAGGCGGGCGGACGGGCGGACTCCAGGGGGAGTCCGCCCTTGCTTGCTGGCGGAGCGGAGGCCGCCTCTGGGAAAATTTGCTCCTGACAGTCCACCTTGCGCAGAATTGGTGGATATCAGTGGTAGCCCTCCCCTTGTGGGTGGGAACCTGATGGTAGGTTGCCTCCTGCAAGGAAGAACGCTGCATGGTTAGCAGGCCTAACCGCATGGCCTGCGAAGGTGAGCTATGGGAACAGCCCGACGCCCCGCAGGACACGCGGTTGCTAGGCGACCTAGGCGGACAGGGAAAACTGCCCGCCTACACTCGGACTTGTCGCGAACGTCATGGAGAATCTGAAGGTCGCGACTAGCCAGCTGGCTATCTTGTGAAGTGTACAACCCTGTGTCTGGCGAGCGGGCCCCACCAGGAAGGTTGAGCAGGCCTGTCCCCGCGACCCGCACCCGAGCGGCAGAACGGGCTGAACGACTGAAGGGCTGGTCCGCTCCCGCCCATCTCAGGCGGCCGAGCTGGCGACCCGCAGCAAGCGAGCCAGACCCGCGATTGGCGACCCGCCAGCCAACCCCCCGTACGCGACCTGGCCGCCGACCCGCCCGGCAGAAGACAGGCAGCTCGCCCCTATCGGCTCGCGCTCGCCCAGGGAGGATAGGCGAGCCACGAAGCCAGACCGTGCCCGCCTCCTGCGGGAGAACTGAAGGCGAGCTGACTGCCCGGGGTGCGAATAGCTACTCAGAACAGCGGAGCCTCGCTGTTGGCAGACCAGGTTGGACTGCGCATAGCTGTTCAGAACAGCGGAGTTTGGCTGTTGGCAGACCCAACCAGGGGCCTTTTGGTACTTCCAGGTCAGTCCTTTTGGTTATTGGCAGTTCAGATTCTGAAAATCTATAAATAAGACCCAAGGGGTACCTCAGAGGACACGCTTTCAGTGCCTCCTTGCTCTCATTCTCAAGTGTTCTCTGAGGGTACCTTAGCTCGGCTCTTGGCTAAGGAGGGGAAGCGCTCAGAGATCTTCCGGGTTTGTGGTGGGACCTCCCTGCCGAGCCCTTGGGTCTGTTTTCTCTTGTCTCTCTCGTTGTTTTTCTTGCAGGAGCAAAGTAGGCGTGAGACCACCCCTTCCCCAAGGGTAGAACTCCACAAGAGGCCGGATTCCGGTTTCAACATTTTGGTGCGGTGAGCGTGGAAAGTGGTCAGTGCAGAAAAGCTTCGGCGAGCTCAATGACGGGAGGTCAAGGATCCGACAGGCAGAACTCGCCGCCCCCTCCGCCTCTCGCAACAGTGGGAATGTTTGAAGACTTCAGGAACGAGGTGCTGGACCTCGTCAAGATCGCACTCGGCGTGCGGGCCGAGTGCTCGACTCCGGCAGCCCAGATCGCGGCGGCCCCCTCTTTAGGCGAAGACGCTCCTGGCAGGCGAGCCGGGAAGGAAGTGGCTGAGGAAGGCCGAGGGAGCGAGCTCTCGGGGCGCGAGCTCTTCCCCGGCTCGGCAGGCCGAGGTCGATTCGGCGAGTTGGGCTCGCGGGACTCGCCGGCTCGCCCGGTGGTTGGAAGCAGTCCATTCAGCGAGCTGGTCTCCTCAGCACCAGTGCCAGAAGGGTTCAGGGAGCCCGAGATGACCTACTACACCGGGAAGGGAGACCCGGTTCAGCACGTCCAGTGGTTCGAGGACGTAGTCTCCATCCGTCAGATGTCGGACGGATTCAAGTGCCGTCTCTTCGCCATCACCCTCCGAGAGAAGGCAAGGGAGTGGTTCCACCAGCTGCCGGCTAGTTCCATTTATTGCTTCGAAGACTTGCGCCGGGGTTTCATGTTGAAGTTCACTACCTCAAAGAAGAGGAAGAAGGAGTCTGAGTCCCTGTTCCACATAAAACAGGGGGTGAACGAGACGTTGGGGAGCTACGTCGATCGGTTCCAGGAGGAGGTTACCCAAGTCCAGGAGATGCCGGGCCACAGTCTGATGATGACCTTCACACTGGGCCTGCAGCAGGGTTTCTTCCGCATGGAGCTGAAGAGAATTCCCCCCTCTCCTACGAGGAGCTGATGGAGAGGGCGGCGAGAGAGGTCGACGGGGAGGCGTCGAACCCAGAATTTACAAGGAAGTTGGCCAGGAGGGCGACTGAGGAGGAAAAGGAGTCGAAGGGAGGAAGAGGACAGGAAGAGAGGAGGGGGGAGCCCAGGCAGAGGGAGCAGAGGGAGCAGAGGCAGCTCCAAGGACAGCAGCCGGGGTGGGGGCGTCAGGAGCCCGACCGTAGGCTGGGCTGGAGACCAGAGTGGTAGGGGCAGGGGCCACAGAGGGGATACTACGGGAGAGGTCACTATCAGGGGAGGCAGGATCAGTTCCACCCACCAGGCTGGAGGCAGGGTCAGAGGCCGCGGCTCCCCGATCAGGAGGAGGCCATGGCCATAGCCCTGGGAGCAAGGAGGGGGGTCATGAGAAGGAGGAGAAGAGAGTTCAGGGTGGAGCTGCCCTACTGCGACTTCCATCAGGAAGAGGGGCACGCAACAGCCACATGCCCGGAGTTCTTGGAGATGAGAGGGAACAGGGGTCGGCAGCAGCAGCAGGAGGAGGTGCGGCAGGAAGTGAGGATCGAGGAGGTCCTGCCTCGGGCGGAGGAGGATCGCTGTGAAGACCGAGTGGATGTGGGGACCCGAGGAGGGATCGGAGTGATCCACGGGGGAGTGGGAGTCGAGGCTTCCCGCAAGGCAAGTCTCCACACCATGTACCGGCGGAGCGTCGCCTCTACGTCCCAAATCCCGCCGCCAGAGGAGAGGATCACCTTCTCCAGAAGTGATATGCCGGACCACGAGGATCCGTTCTGTGATGCGCTGGTCATCAAGGCCGCCATCGAGAACTTCTCTGTCTCTCGGATCCTCGTGGACAATGGGAGCTCCGTGAACGTCGTCTTCAAAAAGGCGTTTGACGCGATGCAGGTGGAAGCTAAGAGGGTGCTGGCCTCGGACGGGCCCTTGTTCGGGTTCTCAGGAGAAAGGAAGGAGGTAGAGGGAGGAGTCGGCCTCTATGTCACCCTGGGGGGGGCAGTCCCGAAACTGCAAGTTCGTCATTGTGGACGCCCCCAGCAGCTACAGCGCAATCTTCGGGAGGCCCCTGATCAGCGCCTTCCGCTGCGTCCCCTCGTCTTTCCATCAGTGCCTGAAGTTCAACGCTGAGGGGGTGCAGGTCAGGGTTAGGGGAGACCCGAAGGTGGCGCGGGAATGCTACGTCACCGCGGTAAACACCATCTCTTGGCAGGAAGGAGCCGAGGAGATGGGGCGGAGGATGGAGGAGGACTGCGCAGAGAAGGCGGAAGGAGGAGATGTGGAGGAAGTGGCCGAAGTGAGGGCCGTAGGAGGGGAGATGGAGGTAGAGGTCCCCGTTCCGGAGGAAGGGGACGCCGAAGGATGGGGGGAGCAGTCCAGGCTGGAGGCCGCAGAGGAGGTGGTGGAACTGGAAGTGCTCACCCGCGGAGGCAGGGTGGAGAGGATCCGCGTCAACGGGGGGCTGACCCCGGAGGACCAGGGCAGGATGCTGGAGTGCATCCAGAAGAACGTGGACATCTTCGCCTGGAGCGCCGCGGAGATGCCGGGGGTTGACGCGGATGTGGCTTGCCACCGCCTCAACCTGGACCCGGGAACACGCCCCGTCCAGCAAAAGAAGAGGTCCACGGCGGACAGGCTGGCGGAACCCATCAGGGAGGAAGTGGCGAAGCTTCTCAAAGCCGGCTTCGTGTCCGAAATTCAGTACCCCGGCTGGGTCTCAAACGTAGTGATGGTTAAAAAAGGAGACGGCCGCTAGCGGTTGTGTATCGATTTCTCTCTTCTTAATAAAGCTTGTCCTAAGGACTGTTACCCTTTGCCTCGAATCGACGCGCTGGTTGATTCCGCCGTCGGCTTTTCTGTAATGAGTTTTTTAGATGCCTTTTCAGGTTACCACCAGATCAGGATGCACCCCCCGGACATCAAGGATGTCTCATTCATCACAGGGGACGGCTGCTATTGCTACAAGATGATGCCGTTCGGGCTGAAGAACGCTGGGGCCACCTACCAAAAAATGATGGATAGGGTCTTCAAGGAACAGAGGGGGAGGAACTTGGAGGTATACGTGGACGACCTCATGATCAAGAGCCGGGACGTGGACTCCCACCTCCGGGACCTGGAGGAGACGTTCGCCACCCTGCGCAGATACAAGATGCGGCTGAATCCCCTTAAGTGCGTTTTTGGGGCTAGCCGAGGGAAGTTCTTGGGGCACCTCCTCACCCCCGCGGGGGTCGAGCCGAACCCGGACAAGGTCAAGGCTATCCTGGAGTTGGGGTCCCCGCGGAATGCGAAGGAGGTCCAGCGGCTGACAGGGAAGCTAGCAGGACTGAGCCGCTTCCTTTCTCGGGCAGGGGAGAAGTACTCCCCCTTCTTCAAAACGTTGAGGGGAGGCCAGAGGTTCGAATGGAGCAAGGAATGTGAAGAGGCCTTCCAGGCCCTCAAGGTGCAGTTGACACAAGCTCCGCTGCTCCAGGGGCCGAAGGAGGGTGAGGATTTGTTCTTATATCTCGGGGTTGGGGCAGAGGCCTTGAGCTCCGTCTTAGTACGTGAAGAGGGGAAGAGGCAGCTCCCCATTTACTATGTCAGCCGGGTCCTGAGGAAGGCAGAGCTCCGGTATCCGATCCTGGAAAAGCTTGCATTCGCATTAATCGTCTCGGCTCGAAGGCTACGACCCTACTTCCAGGCACACTCAATCCGAGTGGTGACCGACCATCCTCTCCGCAACGTCTTCGAGGGGGTGGAGCATTCAGGCCGGCTGGACAAGTGGTCGGTGGAGCTAAGCGAGTTCGATGTCTCCTTCGTTCCGCGGCTCTCGATCAAAGCTCAGGCGATGGCCGACTTCCTGGCCGACTACGTGGTGGAAGTGGCGGAGGAGGAGCTCACCCGCCCGACTCCTTGGAAGGTGAGGGTGGATGGAGCCTCAGGAAGGCATTCTCTCGGAGTAGGAGTGATTCTGGAAAACCCTCAAGGGACTCGGATCGAGCAGACGGTGGTGGTGCATTTTCCCATTACCAACAACCAGGCTGAGTACGAAGCAGTGATAGCGGGACTACGCCTGGCCAGTGAGTTGGGGGTGCTGGATGTAGAGGTCCTGACCGACTCCATGGTGGTGGCTTCCCATATCAACGGGGAGTTCGAAGCAAGGGAGCCCGTTTTGAAGTTATACTTGGCCAAAGTAAAGGGGGTCATAGGGACCTTCCAGACCTTCTCCATCTGGCACGTGCCAAGGGGGGAGAATGAGCAGGCCGACCAACTGGCGAAGCACGGCCCCCGGGCAGGGGGCACCATCACCGACCTGTTTCGCCCCTCCATCGAAGAAGGAGAGCTCATGGAGATCGATCAGCAGCCCTCGTGGATGGACCCAGTAGTAGTTTTCCTCTCCACGGGAGAGTATCCGGAGGGAGTAGACAGGAAGAAGCTGAGGCACAAGTCCGCCTACTACCTCCTTAAAGACGGGCAGCTATACAGAAAGACCCTCTCTGGGATGCTGGCCCGCTGCGTGTCCGAGGGCGAGGCGCAGAGGATCTTGGAAGAAGTCCACTCCGGGGAGTGCGGGAGTCATTCCGGGAGTCGGACCCTGGAGGGGAGGATAGTCAGGCAGGGGTATTTCTGGCCCACCCTGGGCCGGGACGCCGCGGGGTTCGCAAGAAGATGTCATAAGTGCCAGCTGTTCGCCCCCCTCCAGCTACAGCCGGCCCAACAACTCAAGAGCATCACGGCCCCCTGGCCCTTTGCAATCTGGGGAATGGATCTGGTTGGACCGTTCCCCCAGGCTAGCGGCCAGAGAAGATTCCTCCTAGTGATGATCGACTACTTCTCAAAGTGGATGGAGGTGAAGGCGTTGGCCAAGGTGACCTCCCAGGTAATCAGGAACTTCGTTTGGGGAGAGATCATCTGTCGCCATGGGCTGCCCCAGGCCATCGTCACGGACAACGGACCTCAGTTCGCCAGTGCCGAGTTCACCAGTTTCTGCGAGCAGCTTGGGATCGACCTCAGATTCGCCTCGGTCCACCACCCCAGGAGCAACGGGCAGGTGGAGGCGGCAAACAAAATCATCGTCAATCTCCTCAAGAAGAAGGTGGAAAACTTGAGGGGGAGCTGGGTGGAGCAGCTCCCCGCCGTTCTTTGGGCCCTTAGAACCACTCCTAACACGGCCACGGGGGAGACCCCCTTCAAGCTCTCCCATGGGTGCGAGGCGGTGCTCCCCATAGAATTTGAAGTTCAAACACCGCGAGTCGGAATGGCCAAGGAGGGCAGAGAGGAATGGCAAGCCGAGAACGGGGAGGAACTGAGACTCTCCCTTGACATGGTGGAAGAGTTGAGGGATCTTTCGGCCATCCGACAGGAGGAGGTCAAAAGGAGGATGGCAAAATACTTTGACAAACATGTCAGGGTCAAGCAGTTCACGGAAGGGGACCTGGTACTGAAGAAGGCAGACGCGGCAGGAAGGTCAGCGTCCGTAGGGAAGCTCAACCCCAGCTGGGAAGGGCCATTCATTGTGAAGGAAGCTTTGAAGTCGGGGGGCTATCGGCTCCAAAATGTAGAGGGCGAGGCCCTGAGTCTCACCTGGAGTGGAGACGACTTGAAGAGATTTTTTCCCTAATTTCCTGTAAGCAACACGATTTATTACAATGAAGCTTTTCTTCTCTCCCCCCAGGATTGTCATACCTAAGCTTGCTCAGAGAGTTGGAATGAACTTGGACCCCGAGAAGATCCCGCTGCCAGGCTCCCACCTAGCTGGCAGGGCCGGAAGTCACTCGGTGTCATCCCTAGCCTCGAGAAGATCCCGCTGCCAGGCTCTCACCTAGCTGGCAGTGCCGGAAGTCACTCGATGGAATGAACTTGGACCCCGAGAAGATCCCGCTGCCAGGCTCCCACCTAGCTGGCAGGGCCGGAAGTCACTCGGTGTCATCCCTAGCCTCGAGAAGATCCCGCTGCCAGGCTCCCACCTAGCTGGCAGGGCCGGAAGTCACTCGATGGAATGAACTTGGACCCCGAGAAGATCCCGCTGCCAGGCTCGCACCTAGCTGGCAGGGCCGGAAGTCACTCGGTGTCATCCCTAGCCTCGAGAAGATCCCGCTGCCAGGCTCCCACCTAGCTGGCAGGGCCGGAAGTCACTCGATGGAATGAACTTGGACCCCGAGAAGATCCCGCTGCCAGGCTCCCACCTAGCTGGCAGGGCCGGAAGTCACTCGGTGTCATCCCTAGCCTCGAGAAGATCCCGCTGCCAGGCTCCCACCTAGCTGGCAGGGCCGGAAGTCACTCGATGGAATGAACTTGGACCCCGAGAAGATCTCGCTGCCAGGCTCCCACCTAGCTGGCAGGGCCGGAAGTCACTTGGTGTCATCCCTAGCCTCGAGAAGATCCCGCTGCCAGGCTCCCACCTAGCTGGCAGGGCCGGAAGTCACTCGATGGAATGAACTTGGACCCCGAGAAGATCTCGCTGCCAGGCTCCCACCTAGCTGGCAGGGCCGGAAGTCACTCGGTTTCATCCCTAGCCTCTAGAAGATCCCGCTGCCAGGCTCCCACCTAGCTGGCAGGGCCGGAAGTCACTCGATGGAATGAACTTGGACCCCGAGAAGATCTCGCTGCCAGGCTCCCACCTAGCTGGCAGGGCCGGAAGTCACTCGGTGTCATCCATAGCCTCGAGAAGATCCCGCTGCCAGGCTCCCACCTAGCTGGCAGGGCCGGATGTCACTCGATGGAATGACTCAGAAAGCAACGACCTGCGACCCAGAACAAATCGCGTTGTCGGACTCCCACCTAGCCGGCAAGGCCGGGAACTACTCGAAAAGCGTGCGCAGCAAGACGGAATCACAAGAGTTAGTCAAAAAAGAGGGAAAGGGTCTAGCATAGCCCCATCCTCAGACCCCAGGAAAGGTGGTCGAGTAAACGCAAAGGCCTGGCGAGAGTCCGCAGAGAATTAAGCATGCGGCCGAGGGACGAGCCAGCTCGCCTCGCTCGGCGGACGAGCCAGCTCGCCTCCCTCGGCGGACGAGCCAGCTCGCCTCGCTCGGCGGACGGGCAGCCGCCTCGTCAGAGCCGGGCCGCAGGGGCAGGTCGCGCCATCCGGCAATGACAGCGTTGGAAAAATAAGGCAGGCGAAAAAGGCATTCATAAAAGGAACACTAGCTAAGAATATGAAGTATAAGCGCAACTCGTACATACATCTCAGAACAGATTGTTACACATAATAATGTTCATCTAAAAAGTAAATTACAAAAAGTAAGGGGGGGCGCGAGATCTAGAAACCCTAGAGGGGCTGGAAGGCCTTTTCGCCAGGGTCCGGCACGGGGAGAAACAGCGCCGGCACAACGTCTTCCGCCGAAAGCTCTGCCGCCTCGCCCGTAAGCAGATCCGCGCGCCGCAGCATTTGCATTGTGTATTTCGCCGCGCTGGCCGCGTTCTTTTGCATTAGCACTTCCAGGTCATGGTCAGAGAGGTGCTCGCGTGGGCAGACCCTGCTGTCTGGAGGAGGAGCAGCGGCGGCGGCCTCCAGCTCGCGTACCCGGGCCTCCAGCGCCGCCTTCTCCTGGCCAAGAGTGGCGATCTCGGCACCCATTCGACTCGCCGTCGCCGCATCCTAAAAAAAGGAATGGGAATAATCGTGAGCTGTGTTCGCGAGAGGGAGAGGATAACTCAGGTTGAGCGCGTACCACCCCGCCCAGGTACTGCGCGAGGGTCTCCTCGGCAGCGGCGGCCCGCCCTCTCTGAAGGTCCGCGTCCGCCCGAGCGAGCTTTCGGGCCTCTTCCTTCTCATTCGCCATCTTTTGGATGGACGCGGCGTTCCGCTCCACCTGGGTGCAGCGTCTCCCCACCATATGAGCCAGCTCCAAACCGCGCAGCTGGGCCCGCGCGCTCTCATGAATCAGCACTCGCGTCTCCTCCTTGTCATAAATGGCGGCGTCTTCGCGCGAGTACAGACCAAAGGAGAAGCTGTACGCCTCCCCGCCAATAGTATCCTGCTCCATCCAGCTCGGCAGCAGGGTCGAGATCGTTGCACGGTTCGACTCCTTGTCCCACGCCAGGAGCGGGACGCCGAGCTCGTCCAAGTACTTCTCGCCGTAGCCGAAGTTACGATGCCCTCTCGGCACCGGCTCCGCAGCGGCTTCAGACCCACCCGGCGGCGCGGAGGTGCCCGCCGCCCCGACCGGGGAGTCGCTGGTCGAAGCAACCAGCAGGGGCGAGGGGGCCTCAGTCGGCAAGATCGCGGGGGCCTTGCCCTTTATTTGACTCGCGGAGGGTTGTTGATCCGCGGTCTTCGCCGACTTCGGCGGAGGCGCTGACTGTCCGCCGCCCGGCCGCTTCTTGGCCGGGACCGATGGGATGTCGCGCTGGGCGGCATCCGCAGCCTGGGCGCGGGCGAGAACCCCGGGGGGAATCCGAGCGCTCTCGTAAGGGGGGTGAAGAGGGATGTCGCGTTCACCTGCGAAGAAGGGAAGGTGAGATGAAAGAAGAACGGGAAAGTAAGGCCTAACGAAGACGAGTGGCAAACCTCCCCCCGGCGGGACAGCCGCGAGATCGTCAAGATGGCGGCGCAGGAACGCGACCTCAAAGTTCTTCCCAGCGAAGAACGCGCACAGATCAGCTTCGTGGCCGCCTAGGCTGGGTGGTCGGTAGCTCGCCTCGCTGAGCTGCACCGGCGAGAAGGGAACGTTGCCGAAGTCCCCTCTGACGAACAGGAACTTCTTCAGCCAGTTGTGGCTCTTGTTAACTGTCTCCCGCACCTTGAGGTGAGCGCTGGAGAAGTAGGCCGTCCCGTCTCGATTCGCCCTGAAGGAGAACAGCTTCCGGAACACTGCGAGGCTGAACTCCACCCGCTCCTCTCGCAGGAAGCAGGCGAACCCCATCATGACGGCGATGGAGTTCGGGGTCATCTGGCCCAGGACGACCCCGAAGTATTTTAGCACCTGGCGCACCTCGAGCCACAGGGGGAGTCGCAGACCTACCTCAAAGTGGGCGAGAGGGATGGCGAGCTCATCCCTAGACAGGTCGTTGATTTTCTCCCCCTCTTCGGGCCGCCTCGCAGAAAACCCGGCTGGGATATGGTCGCCTAGAGCTTCCAAGTATTCGCGCTCTGTGATAACGGCGCGAGGGAAATCATGCTCGGAGAAGGTCCAAGCGCACTTGCTTCGGCCGTCCGCGTCGCCGCCGCCTCCGCCCATCCCCGTCGAGTCGCCGCCGAACGCGCGAGAAAAAGCCAGAAGGCGAACACAGACGATACTCCGCGGGAACGGGAAGCAAGAAAGTTTGGAATCGGTGGAGAAATTAGGGCCTGCAAGGCCTATTTATAGGGAAAGAGAAAGGGCGGAAAACTTCCCGCCGAAAGGCGGGGTGCGGATAGCCAAAAATCAGCCCGACGGTTCGACTTCCCGCGCGCGACCGCACCTCAAAGGTCGAGCCGGCACGGTTCTCGCCCGGCTGCAACCGCGGGAGACCAGTGCGGGCGAACCAACCCCAACCCGCACCCGCACGCCGTTCCGCGCAAGACGGGAGACTCCCGTCTGGCGAGCTCCTCGGCTCGCCCTCGCCCCGATCAGCGCAAAAGGAAGCATGGACCTTTCCCTCAACCCGCCCACAGAAAACAAAAGAAAAGCAGCACGATAATTTCAATACATCTCAACAACAAAATAGTTAGGCCCATAGGCGGGCTAAAAGAGTCGCAAGCAATTACAAATACAAGATAACTGCGAAATGATGATAACCCCGCGGTATCCCGCGAGCGAGGGGCAAACAACCGGGTCAGTACTCGACCCACTCCCACCCGTGCCGCCTCTTCGTTCCCGACCGAGGCGGCACACGAGGATCGTGGTAATCGCGAACCGCCACCGGCTCCCGCTGAGCCAGGCCGACCTGCTCCACGGCACTCTTAAGATGCCCCTCGACTCGCGTTATATGCACGCCCGGCGAGGTGACATCGTCGTCTTCCGCTTCGCGCGGAGGGCCCTCCAAGGCCGCGAGCCGGGCCTCGGTCTCGGCCTTGTCGTCATCGATTCTCTTCATGATCTCCTGCAGCAGCAGTGTGTGTTTCTGGAATAGCCGCATCACCTGCCTCTTCATCCCCGCCGCATCGGTCGGGTCGCGCAGATAGTCAGAAACACTGTCCACATCAGGCGGAGGCGAGTACCCTTCGCTCATCTCGGTCTCAGGAGAAGCCCTGTGAAAGCCTGCAAGCGGGGAGAGGTCAGAATGAGCGAGCAAGAGACAAAGCCAACGATAAAAACCAGCTCACCAGGGGTTGGCACGTCGCCCGCACCAACAGATGGGCGAGAAGAGCCCGGCCGACCCTGAAAGTTCCCTCCCTCGAGGGTCTCAAGAGATTTCCCCAGCCCGTGGGAGACCGCCGGACGGGGAGTTTCCGGAGGTGGGCGATCCAGAACCGAGGAACCAGCGACCTTCTCGGGCGACTCGCGAGAGGGGCGATCCTCTCCCCCATTCCCCGCCCCCTCACAGGGGATCGCATGCAAAACAAAGGGTCAAGGGTACAGCAATAACTCGCGGAAGGTCACGTCCACCGGGGATTACCTCGACACCCGCGGCCGAGCTGGAGCCCGGACAGTCGCCCGCCAGAGACCGCCTGACAATCTTCCCCTTCGCCGGCCTGAAGACAGGGCCGGGAGACCCGCGTGATAACCAAGGGGCAGCCTCGAGGGCCTCCTCCTGAGTCTTCAGGCTCGCTGCCACCAGGCGAGCTCGCACCTCTTCGCTGACCGACATCAAGAAATTAAGGTCTGCTCAAAGGAAATGAAGGGATCTGGGGAGCCTCCTTCAGGGGTTAGCGGTGCGTATTTATAGCAGGACAGTGGGCCCCTACCAGAAGATTCCCTGCCAGCTCAGCACAGAGCTCGCCGAACACGCGGGTTGGATGATTCTTTCCGAGCTTGATTCAAGCTCAAAAAGAGCGGGGATTGTGTACAACCCTGTGTCCGGCGAGCGGGCCCCGCTAGGAAGGTTGAGCAGGCCTGTCCCCGCGACCCGCACCCGAGCGGCATAACGGGCTGAACGACTGAAGGGCTGGCCCGCTCCCGCCCATCTCAGGCGGCCGAGCTGGCGACCCGCAGCAAGCGAGCCGGACCCGCGATTGGCGACCCGCCGGCCAACCCCCCGTACGCGACCTGGCCGCCGACCCGCCCGGCAGAAGACATGCAGCTCGCCCCTATCGGCTCGCGCTCGCCCAGGGAGGATAGGCGAGCCACGAAGCCAGACCGCGCCCGCCTCCTGCGGGAGAACTGAAGGCGAGCTGACTGCCCGGGTTGCGAATAGCTACTCAGAACAGCGGAGCCTCGCTGTTGGCAGACCAGGTTGGACTGCGCATAGCTGTTCAGAACAGTGGAGTTTGGCTGTTGGCAGACCCAACCAGGGGCCTTTTGGTACTTCCAGGTCAGTCCTTTTGGTTATTGGCAGTTCAGATTCTGAAAATCTATAAATAAGACCCAAGGGGTACCTCAGAGGACACGCTTTCAGTGCCTCCTTGATCTCATTCTCAAGTGTTCTCTGAGGGTACCTTAGCTCGGCTCTTGGCTAAGGAGGGGAAGCGCTCAGAGATCTTCCGGGTTTGTGGTGGGACCTCCCTGCCCAGCCCTTGGGTCTGTTTTCTCTTGTCTCTCTCGTTGTTTTTCTTGCAGGAGCAAAGTAGGCGCGAGACCACCCCTTCCCCAAGGGTAGAACTCCACAAGAGGGTTCCGGTTTCAACATGAAGGATCGCCGATTTCTGGGTTAACATAATCCCCGCACTTTTTTGAGTTCCGAAGGGAACTTCGAAAAAGTTGGAGACCCACGAAAATCGTGATCCACCCCAAAGGAAGAAGAGACAAGGGGAGATAGAACCTGATGTCTCTCCTAAGAAGGTTGTTACTGCGTGTCTTTTTCCTGCGAAGGAAAAATTAGCGAAGACATGAATAGAAGGTACGCTTCATGCGTACCTGAGTTTGCCTTTGCAACACGAAGACGTATCTTCTACTGAGTCCTGCAAAGTGAAAGTGAAAAGAAAATATAGGAGCATAATAACTTGCAAGTACCTGATGGAGGTTTGCAAGCGTCTGCTGCTTTCTGCAAAAGAGATGTTAGAAGCAAAAATGGGATATAAAAGTAGCTTGCAGATACCTGTGAAGAAGCTTGAAAGCATCTATTAGGCACTATAAAGAGAAAGAGTGAGAAGCATGCATATCATAATGAACTAAATTGCAAGTACCTGGATGAGGCTTGCATGTGTTAACTGTTGATGGGATTAGGTGGACATAGACCAAATAGTAGGGGAAATGCTTGATGAACTCTTCTGATAATTAAACGAAGATCAAACCAGAATAGCAATCTTCTTGTTGTATTAGAGATGTCATCTTTAGAGCAATGGGTCAAGCGTTGACTGTTGATAGATATGATCATATTGCTCATCTCATAACTAAATTGCAATAGCATGGCTTGATGATCAAGGAGTGTAAGATTCTTTGATCAATGTTTGATGTCATTAGACTTTGACAAGAGTAAAAAATAGCTCTGTGAATCATCATCCGATAGAGCTTGAGCAAGCAATGTATATGAGATGAGAGTAAGAGAGCTTGCATAAGTAGAGAGCTTTTGAGTCATCATCTGAGAGAGATTGAGCAAGCAATGTATATGAGATGAGCACGAGCAAAGCGGATGTTTGCTAATCCTTTTGAGAGGTCGGATTAACCTGTTCACCTGTGAAAGAAGGCAGTTGACAAAAAGAAGGCTATACTCGAAAGTGGCTAAAGAAGGCTGGATGCTGCCACAGGTGTTCCCCGTGAGCCTTATGCATCGCTCGCCTGAGAAAAGTCATCCCGAGTATAGTCCTACTCGAAGCGGGCTGACCGCGCATCCTCAAGGAGGGCACAAAAAAGAAAAGCAAGGAAAATCCTGAGAAGGATCACTAGATACACTGCTCTCTTGCCTTGGGTATAATCATCACTGATCAATGAGACTAGTTGCGCCAAGTGGCCTATTGCTTGTCTGTGGATTGATTAGTGGAATTGTGGAAACCGCGAAGGCACGGATCGAGAGTACCAGAGAGTGTTCGGTCATCACAGTTGTGAGATGATCAAAGAGACAAGTGTACGCTTGATCGCCATTGCTTGTCAAGCAAAGATCATCATAACTGTAATGTATCCTTTGCGAAGCACGACAGAGCTAACACATGGGGCTCCCCTAGCATACACTCTGTGTCAGATGCCGGCTAGGATCCTAAGTCTGAAGCCCAACGTCGTAGATTGAACGGCTCCCACTACACATATGGGTATACTCCCGCCATATGTGGTCGAAGCGGTTGTGCCAGAGAACAATCCACGGAGGGAGCGTTCCAGACTCGACGATATCTCATTGGTGTAGTGATCTCTTTGGCAAAGAGAAAAGATAGAGGAAGCATCACAAGAAGGGAACTGTGTCAGTATGAGATCCCTGATAAAAGCTATGTTGAAAAGCAAGAATGAACACTGAAAAGTGTTTTGCAAAATGAAAATGTTTGAAAAGGGGAAAGACAAAAGTTGAGATAACCCATCAAGGTTGTGAGGAGCTTTGTGGAGCAGTGATGTCCATTGTTGGCTTAGAATAGCCTTCCAAGCACACCCTCGTCGTCGGCGTCGAAACATTCGACAGTGTTGTTAACAACGAGGAGAGAAGGTTCTTCGACTAGTTTCACTCCTTTTGAGGAGCAAGGAACATCTGTAATTTCTTTGCCCTTCGAGGTTACTAGATCAGGGCGATCTTCTTTGGGAAGCAGGTCACGCATCTTACCCTGCCGGAACATCCTTTGCACAAGCTGGCGGAGTGTTCGGCAGTCTTCTGTTGGGTGGCCTGACTCTTTGTGAAATTCACAGTATGGTTCGGAGACTCTAGACCTTTGATCGGCTGGTCGATAAGGCTTCTTGTAGTTTGCCCTTTCTTTCATAATCTGGATTACTTCTTGCATGGCCTCGTCGAGATCAGACTCGTGCAAGTCATTGTCTTGTCGGTGATGAACTGTTGTTGCTTGTGAAAACAGAGCTAGTGGCAGCAATGGGTCTTGAGCACGATCACGACTCGGTAAGGAGTATCGATGGCGTTGAAACCTTTTCTCCTTTCTTGAGTGAGTTGGAAAATGATTATGAGGAGACCTTGGAGGATGCTTGCGAGAGAGATCTTCCTCGGATGTAAGCTTAGAGACGAAGCCTGGGTTGCTCTTTTCTCCTCGAATGTACGAGTTAGCCAAGACAATCAATTCTTGGTATGTTCTCGGCACTCGGACATTGGCTTCAAACTTGAGAGGCCCTTCATGGAGACCGTGGATAAGAGCCACTCGGTACATTTCTTGATCAACAATCTCGATGTCCAAAATCTATCTCTAGAATCGATCAATGAATTGAGACCAAGTTTCATTCCCGCGCTGCTTGATCTCAAAGAGGGCTTCAGGACCGCCCTTTCTCTTGGTTGAGGTAGAGAACTTGAGCAAGAACTCCCTTCGCAAATCAACGAAGGAAGTGATGGAGTGGGGAAGAAGGCCATAGAACCAGTCCCTCACTTGCCCATCAAAAGTAGTGACAAGGAGCTTGCACTTAGTCGCATCTGTAAGGGTTTTGAGAGCAACGACTGACTCAAAGGCTTGAAGGTGCTTTACTGGATTAGTCTCTCCAGTGTATATTGGCTGTCGAGGCTCTCTGAAGTTTGCTGGAGTAGATTCGTGGCGAACGCTCTCGGTAAAGGGTGATGACTCTTCCTGCTCTCCTACAACATAAGGATTAAAGGGAGCATAAGCTGTAGCTGCAAAGGAAGCATGGGAATAAAAGGGAAAATCTGCTGCAGGAGCAAAGGCAGGAGATGATGGGTAAGGATGCCTTCCCTGAAAGTTGAGAAATCTTGCAGGGCTTCCCCGGGCTACTCCCCGGAAGAAATTTTGACGAGTTGCAAACTCTTCTTCTTGAGGTCGCAAAGGGGCTGCAGGGCCTTGCGGAAAGGTTGGAGTGTAAGGAGGATAGAGCGGTCGGCAAGCCGGAGGATAAGCTTGGGGAGTCTCGGATGCTGGATTGATTGGAGCGGCTAGAGCAGCTGGGGCTTCTGTAGGATGAGTGTCTAATCGCTGTGTGATTGCATCAAGAATCTGGTTGATTGCTTGGAATTGCCGAGCATTCTCACGGCGCGATTGCTCGAAGGCCTCCCAGAGTGGATCTTCACTGGTACTTGGAGCAAGGTTCTCAGCTGGTTAATGGTCTATCATGGCTAACTGTCAGTTTTCACAGTCTGTTCGGATCTAAATGTCACGTGTTAACTGTTGATGCACGAAAATGGCACCGGGCAGCTAACACGGAGGGAGTGTGTTCGGTCTCACAAGTTAGGAGAGGAAGAGGATAAAGGTTGTAGGGGAAGAGGAAGGAAGGAAGATTCTGAGTGCTCGAGAGTGGAGCAAGTGCTTGTCAAAGGGGTTGCGGGGATAGAGGAGAGGGTTGCCGAGAGCAGCCGGGAAGGCTGATGAGAAGAGGAGGATGATCAGGAGCTGTCGAGCAGACAATTACTATGAGGATCGACCAGCGAAGAAGCTTAATGAGCAGCGAGGAACTTGTTTAGCAGAGAAAAAGCTTACTGAGCAGAGGGCAGACTTGCTGAGCAGAGGGCCAGCTTGCTGAGTAGAGAGCAAGCTTGATGAGTAGATGGCAAGGCCTGCTGAGCAGAGGGCAAGGCCTGCTGAGCAGAGGGAAAGGCTTGCTGAGCAGAGAGAGAGGGGGCCGCTAGCAGCGACAACAACAGACTTCGCCCGCCGCGGCATAAATGCCACTCTTGCGACGAACTTTTCCTCTAATCAAGAAACAAGATTACAGCTTGCTCAAAGTGCCTTTACATGAAAAAGCAATAAAGGGTACAAAGGGGGAAGCTTGCGGTTAAGGAAGGGGTTGCCAGAGACTAAGGAAAAGAAGCTGCCAGTAGCTGTGGAGGACAGGGAGGACTGGAAAACTGAGTCCGCAGAGTTTGCTTGATCAACTGAAGTCAAGCTGTGGAGGACTGGAAAACTGAGTCCGCAGAGCTTGCTTGATCAACTAAAGTCAAGCTGTGGAGGACTGGGAGGACTGAAAAACTGAGTCCGCAGAGCTTGCTGGCAAGCTGTAGTTAAGCTGTGGAGGACAGGGAGGACTGGAAAACTGAGTCTGCTGGGCTCGCTGGCAAGCTGCAGTTTTCCTCCTGCGCGTTGTCCTCCTCAAATGAGAGGCATTGAGGGCTATTTATAGGCCCGGGGAAGATCAACTAGAAGCGGGGCCCAGTGACGTCATCATGATGACCTGCGCGGACTCGGCGGACTGGAAATTTGAGTCTGCCAGGCTGGCGGGCGAAGCAAGCGGCGGGAGGTCGGTAGAGGACGGAGGCCGCCCGTTGCCGGGCGGATTGGGCGGACTCCAAGGGAGTCCGCCCCTGTTGGGATGGAGGCCGCCCGTCTGGCGGGCGGACTGGGCGGACTCTAGGGGGAGTCCGCCCCTGCTGGGACGGAGGCCGCCCGTCTGGCGGGCGGACTGGGCGGACTCCAGGGGGAGTCTGCCCCTGCTTGATGGAGGAGCGGAGACCGCCCCTAGGCGGGCGGACGGGTGGACTCCAGGTGGAGTCTGCCCCTACTTGCTGGCGGAGCGGAAGCCGCCCCTAGGCGGGCGGACGGGCGGACTCCCGGGGGAGTCCGCCCATGCTTGCTGGTGGAGCGGGAGGCCGCCTCAAGGCGGGCGGATGGGAGGACTCCAGGGGGAGTCCGCCCCTGCTTGCTGGCGGAGCGGAGGCCGCCCCTAGGCGGGCGGACGGGCGGACTCCAGGGGGAGTCCTCCCCTACTGGGACGGAGGCCGCCCGTCTGGCGGGCGGACTGGGCGGACTGGGCGGACTCCAGGGGGAGTCCTCCCCTGCTTGCTGGCGTAGCGGAGACCGCCCCGTGCGGGCGGACGGGCGGACTCCAGGTGGAGTCCGCCCCTGCTTGCTGGCGGAGCGGAGGCCGCCCCTAGGCGGGCGGACGGGTGGACTCCAGGGGGAGTCCGCCCCTGCTTGCTGGCGGAGCGGAGGCCGCCTCTGGGCAAATTTTCTCCTGGCAGTCTGCCTTGCGCAGACTTGGTGGATATCAGTGGTAGCCCGCCCCTTGCGGGTGGGATCCTGATGGTAGGTTGCTTCCTGCAAGGAAGAACGCTGCACGGTTAACAGGCCTAACCGCATGGCCTGCAAGGGTGAGCTATGAGAACAGCCCGCCGCCCCGCAGGACACGTGGTTGCTAGGCGACCTAGGCGGACAGGGAAAACTGCCCGCCTACACTCGGACTTGTCACGAACATCAGGGAGAATCTGAAGGTCGCGACTAGCCAGTTGGCTACCTTGGGAAGGATCGTCGATTTCTGAGTTAACACCGTGCTCATTCAAAAAATAGTAACATATATTATAATCTATTTTTTTTAAAAATAAAATATAATTTTCATTCAAATAATTACATTGTATCATCAAATTAAATGTAATCATGAAAATTCATAAAATCAAAAAATTAGTTGAGCTCTTATACTTGTTGTGGGTCGCCCGGTTTTTCCCAGATCCGGAGAATCAGACCGTCTTAACTCAGAATTAGATTGACCGTGCAAGCAGTCAATGAAAACCAACAACAAAAGACAAGGTTTTTTTGACGTGAAAAACACAAAAATGGTGAAAAACCATATGACCGGATTTGTGTCGGGCCAAAATCTACTATTTCGCTTGATATTATTGGGAATATTGTCCATAAGATTTTTAATTTGAAGAAAGGCTTAAGATGATAATAAACATTTTGTATTTGATGTGGTTTTTAGTTTTGTTCTGACATGTTTATCAGAAGTGTTTGACTAATGTAGTGTTTGGCTTATGATCATCCAAATATGGTTTTGTCCTTTTAATCCATCAAGGTGCAAAGCTCATATTGGCATATTGTTGAAGCCAAATCTGACCTCAATTGGAGTTCGAAGAAAAAGGGGTGCAGCCAAAACCTACTTCTCTCAAGTCTCAACCCTCGACTGGATTCAAAGGACTTAAGACTGACCCAATAGCCTCAGCAGGGAGGTCCCACCTCACACCCGGAAGATCTCTGAGAGCTTCCCCTCCAAAGCCAAAGTTGGGCTGGGAGCTACTCAGAAAGCACTGGAATTTGGGAGATAATGATAGCTTGCCTTCTAAGGAGCCCTTATGGGTCTCTTTATAGCATCTTACTGTCATGAAATTACTGAAAAGCCCCTAGTTGGTCTGCCAATAGACGAATCCCGATGTTTTTCTGAGGGCACATGGGGTAAATTTACCTGAGGGCAATCTGGTCATTTAACCCTAGGCCTTGGGCCCCACTCGGCGAGAGCTGTGCCGAGGTCCTCCTGTTCAGAGCCTGGCGCGAACGCTCTCGCCTGCTTACAGGCAAGAGCCCTAGGAGATTGGAGCCTGGCGCAAGCGCAAGCGTTCCCGCACCGGCCGCGCTCGACGATCTTGGCCCGTCGTTCTCCGTTCGACGATCCGGTTGCGCTCGCCGATCTTGGATCGACGATCTGGCGCGAATGTTCCCGCCTACTTTGGGCGAGATCTTCCTTAGGGAGGGAACTCCTTCGGCTAGCCCAACTGTGACCATTGTGCCTACTGATCTGGATCAACGAATATGGGGTTGTACACAATCCCCGCTCTTTTTGAGCTAGCTCTGCGCTCGAAAAGACATGTCCAACCCAAAAATATTCGCTGAGCACGTGTCAACATCATGGAATCTTTCGGTGGGCCATACGGTGTCTATAAATATGTGTGCCGATAGATTGCCATAATACTTCCCTCGAGTCGTCCTTCTCCCCCTGAGCTCTCGCCTCCTCTCGCTATGCCTTCCAAGCGTGACGACAAACCGCTTCCGCAGGATCTGCAGGAGCGCATTAACGCGGCACAGGCGCAAGCCAGGGCTAACAGCGCCCTGGTTGCCCCATGGCTAGCGAGACAATCGTCGGTCGCTGAGCCTCCTCTGCCCAAGAAGAAGAAGAAGAGGGCGAAGGTGGTTCAGCGGGACCTGCCCCGCGAGAACAGGAGCCCGCCTACCCCAACCCGTAGCCGCGCGGACGGCCCCTCTCCGCGGAAGGTATGCTCGATTTGCCAATTATTGAAAACACCAGCTGCTCAGTAGTTGACGCGATATCTCTCGCAGGAGACGGTTCCCGATGCTGCCGCGTCCCCGCGAGAACCCCTAGATCCACCCTCTAGCCATCAAGAGGATCAACCGCGGGTTCCCGAGGTGGCCCCTCCAACTGACCCGAACACCGCTGGTAAAGGTTCCCCTCTCTCCCTTGACTTAAATCTTTAAATGCTGAACTGATTTCTCGCAGCGTCAGTTTCCGCACCACCAGATCTCGCCACCCGGAAGAGCGGGGCGAGAGCTGCGAATCAGCCTGCCCATGAGGTCGATTCCTCCATACCGGCGGGAGGGAATACTGCCGAGCCCTCCGTGCCTTTGTTAGACGCCAGCCCTCCTGCGGGAGAGGAGACCCGCTCCCCCGCTCCTGACCAAGCCGGGATCACCATTCGCAAAGTTTACCCCCCCGGAAAAGGAAAGCCAATCCACCTCCTCTTTGGAGCTGGGGGGGGGGGGGCTGGGCCTTCTCGCCTGCCGTCAACCGGGGGGCCTCGTCATGCTGAAGGTATATGGAAACTTTATCACAGCTATCCTTTAGCTCTCGCTAAAATGGGGACTCTTTTGACAGGGGACATGGGATCGCGACTTGGAGCTGAGGTAGAGGAAGAAGAAGAAGAAGAAGAAAGAGAGGGAGAAGATGGCGAGAGCTCTCCCTTCCCTTCGTCTGACGAGATGGAGGAGATCCTGACTGGTGCCGAGAGCGCGAAAAGACGGGGGAAGAAGGTCGCCGCCGTTCTGTCGAAGCTTATCCGGCGAGAACGGTTCCGCGACCTTGCGGCGAAAGAGTTCCGCCAATCCGTGGAGAAGAGGCTAGAGACCCTTGGAGCGGGATTACCTTATCAGCGAGATGGACATCGGCCAGGGGGAGCTACCGCCGGATCCTCACCCGAGAGGTGCATCGAGCGAATCCGGGATCTGTCTCGCCGGGTTGACCTGGGATGCAGTGTTCTGTCGTCCTACTTCAACCCGCAGGCGCCACCCCAGACCAAGCTGCGGGACCGAGGAAAATGGCGGTGGGAGCAAGGGAAATGGCGCTGTGGAGCCTTACTGAAGCGCGAGACCTCCCCCTCTCTTCCCAGGCCTTCCCTTCTCAGATGTACCCTTTATTTACTTATTTAGAACTGTAACTAATAACTCTGCGCTTATCATTTATTATTTTTTTTATCCGGTTTTCGCTCAGCGAGAGTAATAGCTCGGTATTTATCACTTTCTATTATTGTCTGCGTATGTAATTTTTCTCGAGGCTCTGGGTTGGCGGGAGCTACCTTGCTTCCGCCGATCTTGCCTTTCGCACTGTCACCTCGCCACGTTTTCGCTAGTCACTTAGTCAATCGGTCACTGTCAAACTCGGGCGGGAAAAACGAAGCGTCGCTGACCTAGGACGCGCCGGCTGTACCCCCGCCGCCTTTCTGAAAACAGCCATCACTATCATGGTTTTTTATAAATAGGGAAGCTCACCTACCACATTCATTTCTCCGATTCCAGTCTCTCTCCTCCTCTATTGCTTTCTCGGTCCCTCCTAAGCTCTCGCCTATTTCCGCATCCTCCTTCCGCTCCCGTACCGTTCTCGCTCTCGCCTTCTTCTTGAAGCTTTCGCCTTCACACCTTTTATCGCGATGCCGGGCGGAGGTGAGGGACAATCCAACTGCGCGGAAGCTTTTCAGAAGCATCTTTTCCCTTCCTGCACTCTCACCGTTGATGAGTTCAACTTAATCAAAACTCAATACGTTCCCGCCAGCTTTACCACGCGGAACCCGGGCAATCACGACAAGGTAAACACCGCAGGGGAGGGGGAGCTCGCCATCCCCATCGAGCACTTCGAGGTGGGCTTCCGCCTCCCGCTGTGGCCCGAGATGCGGCAGGCCCTCCGGTATTATGGGGTGGTCCCCGCGCAGCTGAACCCAAATTCAGTTGCGATTCTCGTGGCGTTCATATGTTATATGCGGTCCGAGAGGATCGAGTTTAGCTTGCCGATCTTCCGCAAGTTGTTTACCTTCCGCGTGAAAGGAGGTGTGGTGTTCTTCTCAGGGCAACTGCTCAAGACAATCGGTATCGCCAACAAGCACCATCACTGGGGTGAGAGGTTCATTTACGTTTCCGGCGACTTCGGTATCTTACCTCTCGCCCCCATCCAATACGAGGATGCCGCCTACAAGCCCCCCTCTTTGGGCTCGCACGAGAGCACCCTCCTTGAGTTCTTTGGAACCAAGGATTTCGACGTCCTCTACCTTCGGCGAGACGTCGATTCTCTCCCCCCTGTACTTCCGGGAGAAGGTAGAGTCTCGCCTTTATCTTTCTTTTCCTTGTCTTTTCCAAGGTTGGAACTTAGTGTCATTGTTTTCGCAGGAGAGCGCGAGATCCCCTTACGTCAGCCTTTTGACGAGGCTCGTTCCGGAGGGAGTCAGCCTCCTAAAGACCCGCTGGCTCTCGCGAAGGCCGCTGCGCAAGCCTGCCGGAAAGAGTCGGCCCCTCCTCCTTCAGGTGGTGCCGTGAAGCGAAAGCCTGGTGCACCCGCTCCTCAACCAATCAAGAGACCCAAGACAACCGATACCGAGAAGGGCAAGGCCGTCGTGGTGCCGCCCGCCCAACCTCTCCCTGCGGGTCGCTCCTTTGAGGAGGTCTTGCAGGCCGTAAGCCAGATTGCGGCCGCCAGGGGCGGCCCTGAGACCCCTGCCGAGATCCCTCAGGCCCCTGGTGCCGCAGGGAGCGAGGGTGCCGCCGCCGGGACCTCCGGCCACCCCCCATCTGAAGACGTGCCGCGGGGCCATCACAATTTTGGTCTCGGCATGAGGTGTCTGGATGCGGAAAACAAGCCGCTGCTGCAATGGGATCCTGACGCCAACAAGGTCTCGATCTCGTCCCTCTTGCCAAGCTGGGCAGAGTGAGACGAGGTCACCGACGAGGCTTTTGCCTTAGGCTACTGCCTCTACAGCCGAGTGGATGCTAGCGTCTACGACAGGATGTCAACCCGGCTGCTGGCCTACGACTCCACTCACGCCCTGATGCGTGGGCTGGAGCTTGCGCACATGTGTGCTCGCCGGAGCATCACAATAGACCGTAACTTCCAAGACATGTTCAAGGCTAGGGACGATGCGGTAGCTCAGGCGGCCACTCTGGCCAAGGAGCTGGCCGAGGCCCAGCAGCTGCTATCCTCGCGCCAGGCGGAAGGGGTAAGCGAGATCTTTCCCAGTGTTTTCTCTCGCTACTTTATCTCTCCTCTTTTATGCTAACCTTTCGTTGCTCATGATTCCGCCCAAGCCGCGCTTCGCGAGGAGCTATCCCAAGCCCGATACGACAACATTCTCCTGCGGGAGCAGATTGCGCGTCTCGAGGCGAGTGCCCCCCCGCTGGACGAGAGACTGAAGAGCCGATATTACTCGGTTTATGATATCGACAAGCTGCTCCAGGGGAACGCGCAAGCTACCGTAAGGTTGACGCTGGAGACGCTGCGAGACGTCAACTGCTGGGATGGAAGGGGCAAAGACATCACTGCCCAACAGCTCGTTCCATGGATTTTCGAGCCTATTCCAAAGCCCCTGGGCGCCCCTGATACCCCACCCACGGATGTCTCGAAATCCCCTGCTGGGGATGGCGAGACCTCCGGGGAGAGCTCCGGCGAAAGCTCCAGCGGGAGCTCAAGCGGGAGTTTTGAGGGGTACAGTTTGTCTCCTTGAGGGCCCCCTTCTCGCTTCTCTTTTCGCCTCCATGTAAAGCGCGAGACGCTATCAGTTTGTACTTGTATATAATATTTTTAATGCAAATGTTTTCTTTGCGAATATCCCGTCCTGTCATTGTGAATGTGCCCAATGCAATTTTCGTGGTCGAATGCTTCCTGCGTGTGCTTCTGCCGAGGCCCTTGGCCTTCTTAGGATAGCCTTCCCTAGCGATGGATCAGCGGGAACCTGCACGAATCCTTAGGCGGGAACCTGCTGCAAACTTCCAGCCGGAAGCGTGGCTCACGAACCCTTGGGACGGAATCGCGTTCTTTAGCCTGTGCGAATCCCTTCAGGCCCGTCGCCTAACGATCCCGCCCGTTTGTTTGAGAATATTAAGAGCCTTCTTGGCAAAAGCCCCCCACTGCGAGATCCCTTTGATGGGGACTTCCCCGCCGAGATCTATCCCTGCCGAGACCTTTCCTATCTTTTTCATTTTGCATTCCCAATGCGCATCCTGCCTTGTCCAAATCAAGCCAACCAAACCAAACCTATCCCCCACAGGCGAGCCTTCGGACCTGCCAGCTAGATGAGAGCCTGCGCAGCGGGTCTGCCTGGGGCCGAGCGAGCTCGGGGTGCCGATGAAGATCTCAATCCAACCAAACCTATCCCCCACAAGCGAGCCTTCGGACCTGCCAGCTAGATGAGAGCCTGCGCAGTGGATCGACCTGGGGCCGAGCCAAGCTCGGGGTGCCGATGACGATCTCAAACCAACCAGACCTATCCCCCACATACGAGCCTTCGGACCTGCCAGCTAGATGAGAGCCTGCGCAGCGGGTCTACCTGGGGCCGAGCCAAGCTCGGGGTGCCGATGAAGATCTCAAACCAACCAGACCTATCCCCCATAGGCGAGCCTTCGGACCTGCCAGCTAGATGAGAGCCTGCGCAGCGGGTCTACCTGGGGCCGAGCCAAGCTTGGGGTGCCGATGAAGATCTCAAACTAACCAAACCTATCCCCCACAGGCGAGCCTTCGGACCTGCCAGCTAGATGAGAGCCTGCGCAGCGGGTCTACCTGGGGCCGAGCCAAGCTCGGGGTGCCGATGAAGATCTCAAACCAACCAAACCTATCCCCCACAGGCGAGCCTTCGGACCTGCCAGCTAGATGAGAGCCTGCGCAGCGGGTCTACCTGGGGCCGAGCCAAGCTCGGGGTGCCGATGAAGATCTCAAACCAACCAGACCTATCCCCCATAGGCGAGCCTTCGGACCTGCCAGCTAGATGAGAGCCTGCGCAGCGGGTCTACCTGGGGCCGAGCCAAGCTCGGGGTGCCGATGAAGATCTCAAACCAACCAGACATATCCCCCACAGGCGAGCCTTCGGACCTGCCAGCTAGATGAGAGCCTGTGCAGCGGGTCTACCTGGGTCCGAGCCAAGCTCGGGGTGTCGATGAAGATCTCAAACCAACCAAACCTATCCCCCACAGGCGAGCCTTCAGACCTGCCAGCTAGATGAGAGCCTGCGCAGCGGGTCTACCTGGGGCCGAGCCAAGCTCGGGGTGCCGATGAAGATCTCAAACCAACCAAACCTATCCCCCACAGGCGAGCCTTCGGACCTGCCAGCTAGATGAGAGCCTGCGCAGCGGGTTTACCTGGGGCCGAGCCAAGCTCGGGGTGCCGATGAAGATCTCAAACCAACCAAACCTATCCCCCACAGGCGAGCCTTCGGACCTGCCAGCTAGATGAGAGCCTGCGCAGCGGGTTTACCTGGGGCCGACCAAGCTCGGGGTGCCGATGAAGATCTCAAACCAACCAAACCTATCCCCCACAGGCGAGCCTTCGGACCTGCCAGCTAGATGAGAGCCTGCGCAGCGGGTCTACCTGCCAAGCTCGGGGTGCCGATGAAGATCTCAAACCAACCAAACCTATCCCCCACAGACGAGCCTTCAGACCTGCCAGCTAGATGAGAGCCTGCGCAGCGGGTCTACCTGGGGCCGAGCCAAGCTCGGGGTGCCGATGAAGATCTCAAACCAACCAAACCTATCCCCCACAGGCGAGCCTTCGGACCTGCCAGCTAGATGAGAGCCTGCGCAGCGGGTCTACCTGGGGCCGAGCCAAGCTCGGGGTGCTACAAAACGAATGATCACGTTATATTATGAAAAATTTGGCAACAGTTAAGAAAAAGCCACTCGATATAGTATAATAAATTTATTTTTGAAATACATGGTTACATCCTTCCCCCCTCAGGGGTAGAAACGTTTTAGATCATCACCACTCCAAGTGTGGCTTAGGGCCCCACCCTCCACGTCCTGGAGGTAGTATCCCCCCGTTCCGAGGACTTCCTTCACAATGTATGGACCTTCCCAGTTCGGGTGGAGGTTACCCACGGGAGCCGACCTTCCTGCCGTGTCAACCTTTCTCAGCACCAGATCCCCTTCAGCAAACTGCTTGACCCTGACATGCGTATCAAAATGCTTGGCCATCCGTCGCTTGATCTCCTCTTGCCTGATAGCCGCCACATCTCGTAGTTCCTCCACCATATCTAACGAGAGGCACTGCCCCTCCTCATTCTCCACCCTCCAAGCCTTGTCTCCTTCGCCCGCGGCTGTGACTCGTGGGGACCGGACCTCAAACTCCACTGGTAGGACGGCCTCACACCCATGAGAGAGCTTGAAGGGGGTCTCACCGGTGGCCGTGTTTGGGGTCGTCCGCAAGGCCCACAGGACCGAGGGGAGCTGCTCCACCCAATTTCCCTTCAAGTTCTCCACCTTTTTCTTTAGTAGGTTTACAATGATTTTGTTGGCTGCTTCCACCTGGCCGGTACTCCGAGGGTGATGGACGGAGGCAAACCGAAGATCTATCCCTAGTTGAGCGCAGAAACTGATGAACTCCTTGCTGGCAAACTGGGGGTCGTTATCGGTCACTATTGCTTGGGGAAACCCATGTCTAGAAATGATTTCCCCCCATATGAAGTTCCTTATGACCTGCGAGGTGACCTTGACCAAGGCTTTAACCTCTAGCCACTTTGAGAAATAATCGACCATGACCAAGAGGAACCTCCTCTGCCCACTAGCCGGAGGAAAGGGCCCAACTAAGTCCATTCCCCAGATAGCGAATGGCCACGGTGCCGTGATACTCCAGAGCCTCTGAGCTGCCAAGAGTTGAAGGGGGGCGTAGAGCTGACATTTTTGACACCTCCTCACAAACTCCATGGCATCCTTCCTTAGGGTGGGCCAGAAGTACCCCTGTCTGACCACCCTTGCCTCCAGCGTCCTTCCTCCAGAGTGACTGCCGCACTCGCCCGAGTGCACCTCCCTTAAAATCTTCGGGATCTCTTCTTCGGTTACACATCTAGCTAGGAGCCCTGACAACATCTTACGATGCAGGCCCCCTCCATCATTAAGTAGTGAGCCGCTTTGCGCTTGAAGCTTCTCCCGACCTTGGTCCCCTCAGGCAGTTCACCGGTGGTCAGGAAGGTCACAAATGGATCCACCCACGAGGGTTGCCGATCCACCACCATCAACTCTCCTTCCTCGATAGCCGGTCGGAATAGCTCCGTCAAGGTCCCTCCTCCCCGAGGTCCGAACTTGGCTAGTCGATCGGCGACTACACTTTCTTCCCTTGGAACATGTTGAATTGAGAATGACCGGAATCCTCCGATGATCGCCCTTACCTTGGAGAGGTATCTGATGAGGGTTGTCTCCCGAGCCTCAAACTCTCCCCGGATCTGCGATGCCACTACCTTTGAATCAGTGAAGACTTCCACATCTCGAATCTCCAGCTCCTTTGCCAGGCGGAGGCCGGCAATCACGGCCTCATATTCCGCTTGATTGTTGGTCACGGGGAAATGTAGAACGACTACTTGCTCTATGGTTATCCCTTGAGGACTTGTCAATACCACCCCTGCCCCGAGGGAGTGCCTTCCCGAGGCCCCATCCACCATCAACTTTCATGCTTCTCGAGGTTGCTGCTCTCCCCCCTCGACTTCAATGATGTAGTCTGCTAGGAAGTCCGCCACTGCCTGTGCCTTGATGGAGAGCCTTGGGACAAAGGAGATGTCGAACTCGCTTAGCTTAATGGACCACTTAGCCAGTCTCCCCGAGTGCTCCACTCCTTCGAAGATCTTGCGAAGAGGGTGGTCGGTCACCACCCTAATCGAATGCGCTTGAAAGTACGGCCGGAGTTTTCTTGCCGAGATGACCAAGGCATAAGCGAGTTTTTCCAGGATGGGGTAGCGAAGCTCTGCTTTCCTCAATATCCGTCTGACGTAGTAGATGGGCAGCTGCTTCTTTCCTTCCTCCCTTACTAGGACAGAGCTTATCGCCTCCGCTCCCACCCCGAGGTACAAGGTCAGGTCCTCTCCTTCCTTTGGGCTCTGAAGGAGAGGAGCCTGAGAGAGTTGTCTTTTCAGCCCTTGGAAGGCCTCTTCGCACTCGGTTGTCCATTCGAACCTTTGATTCCCTCGCAACACCTTAAAGAATGAAGAACATTTGTCTCCTGCCCTGGAGAGGAACTTGCTTAGCCCAGCTAGCTTGCCTGTCAAGCGCTGGACCTCCTTGGCATCGCGAGGTGACTCCAAATCCAGGATGGCCTTCACCTTGTCCGGGTTGGGCTCCACCCCCGCTGGAGTCAGAAGATGCCCGAGGAACTTCCCGCGGCTGGCCCCGAAGACACACTTCAAGGGGTTCAGCCTCATCTTGAATCTTCTTAAGGTGGCGAATGTTTCTTCAGATCTTGCAGGTGCGAAACCATGCACTTGCTTTTGATCATTAGGTCGTCGACGTAGACCTCCAAGTTCCTCCTCCTCTGGTCCCGGAAGACTCGATCCATCATGCGCTGATAGGTGGCCCATGCATTCTTTAACCCAAAGGGCATCATTTTGTAACTGAAGCATCCCTCCCTCGTGATGAAGGAAACATCCTTAGTATCCGGAGGGTGCATTCGGATCTGGTGATAACCTGAAAAAGCATCTAAAAAGCTCATGACAGAAAAACCGACGGCTGAATCAACCAGTGCGTCGATTCGAGGCAGGGGGTAGCAATCCTTAGGGCATGATTTATTTAACAAAGAAAAGTCAATACACATTCTCCATTTTCCTCCTCCCTTCTTTACCATTACCACATTGGAGATCCAGCCTGGATACTGGATCTCTGAGATGAAGCCCGCCTCCAGGAGCTTCTTGACCTCCTCGCGTATTGGCTCCTCCAGCTTTGTTGCGATGGTCCTCATTTTCTGGCGTATGGGGCGGGTGCGGGGGTCCAAGTTCAGGCGATGGCAGGCCACATCAGCGTCGATGCCCGACATGTCTGCCGCGCTCCAGGCGAAGATGTCGACGTTGCCCTGAATGCAAGCCCGCACTTGTTCCCGGGCCTCGGGACTCAAGCCCCCGCTGACCCGTACCCTTTGTACTTTCCCTGCGCTGGTGAATACCTCCATCTCCACCACTTCTTCGGCCAGCTCCAGCCGCGACTGCTCCCAACCGGCCCTTGCCTCTTCCTCCAGCTCCAACTCTCCTCTTTCTCCCTCCTCCTCGATCTCCATCGCTTCTTCCAGCCCCTCCTACTGCTGCTCGACTCCTACGCCCCTCGGGGCCTCCCCCTCAACTCCTCCTGCCGCTTGCTCTCCTACTTCCATCGCCCCTTTCGGGCTCTCCTGCCCATCGTCTCTCCGGACCACCTGCACATCCCCTTGCAGCTTCTCAGTCTTCTCTCCTTCGGCTTCCTCCCCAGCTACCTCTCTTGCCTCCTCTAGGACCATCTCCTCTTCCTCAACAACCTCCTCTAGAGCCGCCATCTCTATCTCCAACTCTTCTGCCTCTGCCATCCACGAAATGGTGTTGACTGCTGTAACGTAACATTGTCTTGCCACCTTCGGGTCCCCTCTTACCCTGACCTGCACCCCCCATTGTTGAACTTGAGGCATTGATGGAACGAGGATGGGACGCAGCAAAAGGCGCTGATGAGGGGGCGCCCAAAGATGACATTATAGCTGCTCGGGGCGTCCACTATCACGAACCTACAGTTCCGTGACACGCCCCCCAACCTTACGTGTAGCCCCACTCCCCCTTCTACCTCTTTCCTTTCAACAAAAAACCCGAACAGAGGTCCGTCCGACGCCAGGACCCTCTTCCCTTCAACCCTCATCTCATCAAAGGCCTTCTTGAAGATGACATTTACCGAGCTCCCGTTATCTACCAGTATCCTCGAGACCGTATAGTTCTCCACCGCCGTCTGGATCACCAGAGCGTCACAGAATGGATCCTCATAGTCCGGCATGTCCGCTGATGAGAAAGTGATCTTTTCTTCTAGCAGGGGAGCCTGGGAGGTAGAGGCCACCCCCCTTCGGTACATGGTTTGCAGGATCCCCTTGCGGGTTGCCTCAATCCCCACTCCTCCGTGAATCACCCCGATTCCCCCCCGGGTCCCTACATCTACCCGATCTTCGCACCTATCTTCCGCGTCGCCCTGCTGCACCTCCACTATCCTCACCGGGGGATCTTGCCTCCCTGCTCCTCTTGCTTATCTTAACTCTAAGAACTCCGGGCAGGTGGCCGTTGCGTGATCTTCCTCCTGGTGAAAGTCACAAAAGAGCAACGCCTCCCCGCCCCTTCTTCCGTCTCCCCTTCCTCTTCTACCTCCTCCTCGAGCCCCTCTAGCTGCTCCTCTTCCTCTTCCCACTTCCATGGCCTCCTGCGGTGGTGGGGGACGACCCCTCGGCTCTTGCCTCCACGCTGGTCGGTCGAACCTCCGGGGCTCCCACAGGTTATCTCTCCCCTGGTAGCCTTCTCCCGGCCCCTGGGGGCGACCCTCCTGGGGCCTCCAACCCAACCAGTTGTTCGGCTCCCGGGCCCCCCATCCCTGCTGCTGCCCAAACCTACGGGGCTCTTCCCTTCTCCTTTCCTCCATTTGCTCCCTCTGCTCCTTCTGTCTTCCCGTTGTTGGTTCCTTCACGTCGTCCTCCGCTAGCTTGGCCAACTTCCTGGCGAATGCTGGATTTGCTCTCTCGAAGTCAATCTCCTTTGCCGCCCTCTCCATGAGCTCCTCAAAGGAGAGGGGAGGCACCCTCTTCAACTCCATGCTAAAAAATCCCGGTCTCAGCCCCAGGGTGAAGGACAGCATCCGCGCGTACCCTGTAACCTCCTGGACCAAAAGGATCTCCTCCTGAAACCAGTCGACATAGTGACCCAGCGTCTCATCCGGCTTCTGCCTCACCGCAAACAAACACTCCGCTTCCTTCTTCCGCTTCTTCAAGGTTGAGAACCTCAGCAGGAAACTTCTTCGCAGATCTTCAAAACAGTAGATTGACCTTGCTGGCAACTGGTGGAACCAGTCCCGAGCCTTCTCCTTCAACGTGATGGCAAATAGCCGGCACTTGAAGGCATCCGTCATCTGCCTTATTGATACCACGTCCTCAAACCACTGCACGTGCTGTACCAGGTCATCCTTCCCCAAGTAGTAGGACATGTCGGACTCCCGGAACCCCTCCGGTACCGGAGCTGAGATGATGAGCTCGCTAAATGGGCTTTCGCCTCCTGCCTGGCGAGAGGGCACGTCCCGCGGCCTAGGCTGACTGGCCCGATCCGTGAGACCGTGCCCCGGGAAGAGCTCCCGCACTGCCGCTTCCTTCTCGCCCAGATCCGTCAGCGCCTCCTTGCCCGGGCGCTGGCTCTGGCCAGGGAAAAGTTCCCGCGCCGCCACATCTATTTCGGGTGATTTACTTGATATGTCTAACTAACAGAAATTAGACTTCCTTACAGTGGTGCTGCGACGCTCGTACACTCGGTCAGACGACATTGCTTTTTCGAAGAAAATCTGACTACTAAGGACTTCCAGAACTTTGCCCCGAGGCCACCAAAAATTTATAATCCATGATAACTCTAAATTATGCGTTTTTCCATTTATGGTTATCTGTAAAAGAACTCAAAATGGCTAGGGTAAAGATATGAAGAATCAAAATGGTGCAGTACCTCTATGTGAGAGCGATTAAAACTTAACTATGCGATCAACTCCAGATTGCGGTAGATCTAGTACTCTGATCCCTAATTAGGGCATGAAGGAAAGAGAAGATAGTTAGAATCGACTTCCAATTAGAAGGATATCCACCAAGAAATGAAGACAAGTGAGGAACTAAACTCATCGGGACCAAAATGTTGCCTCAACGCCCTTGACTTCCACCAAATAGGGATGAATCCGGCTCTCCTACGACACAGGAAGGGATGAGGGAACTCGCCGACGCCTGCAGAGGAAGGAGGGAGGGCCGGTGCTGGGAATCAGAGCGGGGGAAAGCGTCGCTAGGGATTCGAGAGGCAGAGCGCACAATTTACGGAAAACCGAAGTCGGCAGGAGGGGTTTGCGGTTTTTCCCGTGCCGCAAAGGGGTTAAAATAGAAGTGTCAGAAGGGGGCTTGAACTGGTGCACCTCTTCAAAACCAAAATAAAATTTAAACTTATTTACACTAATGCCCCCCTATTATAATAAAATGCATCACACATATTAACATTGTATCTCGACGATGCGTTGCCTCGATCAAAATCCTTCGCGATTTGACCCTGCAATTTAATTAAATTTTTGCGTCAAAGATACGGATGTTACAAATCTTCCCTCCTAATAAAACTTTTTGTTATCGAAAATTGTAACCATACCTGAATCAAAGAGGAACACATAATCTACATTGCTCCTAAGCTCATCCTCTCGCTCCCAAGTATACTCTAGACGACCACAGTTCATCCAAAGGACTTTGACCATGTGAATCTCTCTATTCCTGAGCTTCTGTATCCTTGAATCCACTATTTTTACTTGTCTAATCCGAATGTTAAGATCTGTCTCGATTGGTGCTTCCTCAATACTGATGATCTGACTGGAATCTCTGATAACTCTCCTCAAATAGGAGACGTGGAATACATCATATACACCACTCATTTCCTAAGGTAAGGCCAACCTATATGCAACCTCACCAACTCGTTCCGGTACCTCAAAAGGACCAACGAATCTAGGACTCTGTTTCTACATCCGCTTATTCTAGAGACTCCTCTGATTGGTCTGACCTTCAGATAAACGTAGTCTCAAACACTGAACTCTACTGACATGTGCTTCTGATCATGATACTTGGCCTGACGATCCTAAGTTGTCTTCATATTCTCTTGAATGAGCTTGATTTTGTCAGTGGTCTTATCAATCCATGATTCCCTAATGGTATACCTTTCTTCACTTTCAGCCCAACAACAGTGTCCGACAACGCCTACCATAAAGAGCCTTAAACGGTGTCATCCCAATACTTGTCTGAAAACTGTTATTATAGGAGAATTCCACAAGAGTGACATACTTCTCCCACTTCCCTCCAAAGTCTAGTATGCACATCCGTAGCAAATCTTCCAATGTCCTATTTGTGCACTCAGTCTGTCCATCTATCTGGGGATGGAAAGCGGTGCTGAAATGTAACTTGGTGCCCAACCGCTCCTGAAAGTATCTCCACTCCTTGGTGGTAAACCTGCCATCTTGGTCTGAAACATTAGTCTTGGGAACACCGTGTAGTCGAACTATCTCGTCTATGTATAACTGTGCTAGTTTTGGACATTGATCTGTCTTCTTAAGAGGAATGAAGTGGGCGAACTTAGAGAGCCGATCCATTATAACCCATAGGGAATCATTCCCGCTCTGCGATCTCGGAAGACCATGGATGAAATCCATGGATATATCCTCAAAAGTCCACTTAGGAATGGGAAGTGGCTGCAACTTACCTTCAGGCCTTTGACACTCGACCTTAACTAACTTGCACGTCTCGCACTTCCCTACATATTCAACATCACCTTTCAAGCATGGCCACTAGATTACCTTCTTGAGATCCGCATACATCTTCATGCTGCCCTGATGTATATAATATCTGGAGTTATGCACCTCAAATAGAATGTCCTCTCAAAGGTGGCTGATATTGGGAATACACACCCTGCCATCGTACAATAATAAATCGTCCTGAATAGTGAATCTCTTCTTCTGATCTGTCTGCGCCGAGATCCAAATCTCTGCCATCTTTTGATCCAAGGGTAGAGCTGTTCTGATTTTATCCTTAATGTCACATGTAATCTTCATCCAACTCAACCTTGCAGAACCAAAACTAAAGCGTGACATAATGATGATGTTCAGTCTCTCCAGTTCCCGCACCAACTCCTTCTGCTGAGTGAGAAGGGAAAAACACGAACCTCTACGACTAAGGGCATCAACTACAATGTTCGCCTTTCCTGGGTGGTACTGAATGTTGAAGCCAAATCTGACCTCAATTGGAGTTCGAAGAAAAAGGGGTGCAGCCAAAACCTACTTCTCTCAAGTCTCAACCCTTGACTGGATTCAAAGGACTTAAGACTGACCCAATAGCCTCAGCAGGGAGGTCCCACCTCACACCCGAAAGATCTCTGAGAGCTTCCCCTCCAAAGCCAAAGCTGGGCTGGGAGCTCCTCAGAAAGCACTAGAATTTTGGAGATAATGATAGCTTGCCTTCTAAGGAGCCCTTATGGGTCTATTTATAGCATCTTGCTGTCCTGAAATTACTGAAAAGCCCCTAGTTGGTCTACCAATAGACGAATCCTGCTGTTTTTCTGAGGACACCTGGGGTAAATTTACCTGAGGGCAATCTGGTCATTTAACCCTAGGCCTTGGGCCCCACTCGGCGAGAGCTGTGCCGAGGTCCTCCTGTTCAGAGCCTGGCGCGAACGCTCTCGCCTGCTTACAGGCGAGAGCCCTAGGAGATTGGAGCCTGGCGCAAGCGCAAGCATTCCCGCACCGGCCGCGCTCGACGATCTCGGCCCGTTGTTCTCCGTTCGACAATCCGGTTGCGCTCGCCGATCTTGGATCGACGATCTGACATGAACGTTCCCGCCTACTTCGGGCGAGATCTTCCTTAGGGCGGGAACTCCTTCAGCTAGCCCAACTGTGACCATTGTGCCTACTGGTCTGGCTCAGCGAATATGAGGTTGTACACTGAATGTCTACGTCGTAGTCCGATAGGAACTCTAACCATCTGCGCTGCCTCAAATTGAGCTCCCGCTGGTCAAAGATATACTTGAGGCTCTTATGATCAGTGAAGATCTCGCAACGCACTCCATAGAGATAGTGCCTTCAAATCTTCAGAGCATGGATGACTGCTGCAAGCACCAAGTCATGCACATGATAGTTCCTCTCATGCACCTTTAGCTGTCTTGAGGCGTAGGCTATGACCTTTCCATATTGTGTGAGGACATAACCCCAACCCTAACCTGACGCGTCGCTATAAATCTGAAAACCATCGGGCCCTGATGGTAAACTCAAGATCGGCGCGGTCATCAACCTGCCCTTCAAGTCCCCAAATGACAACTCGCACTCAACTATCCAATCAATGCCCCTACCCTTCCTGGTGAGGGAAGTCGATGGTAAGGCTATCTTTGAGAAGTCCTTGATGAATCTCCTGTAGTAACCAGCTAGACCCAAAAAGCTGTGAACCTCTGAGACTGTCCTCGGCCTCGGCTAATCCTTAATGGCTTCTATCTTCTTAGGATCAACACTAACCCCTTTTTGACTGATGATATGACCAAGAATGCAATCTTTGGAAGCCAGAACTCACACTTTGAAAACTTGCCATACAGCTGGTTCTTCCTGAGGGTACTCAATACAATCCTGAGATGAGCGACATGATCTTCTGCACACTTCGAGAACACCAAAATATCATCTATAAAGACGATAATGAAGCGGTCCAAGTACACCTGAAATACCATGTTCATCTGGTTCATAAATACTGAAGGGGCATTGGTCAGCCCAAACGACATGACCATGAAATCGAAGTGCCCAAATCTGGTACTGAAGGCCGTCTTCTGAATATCCACGCCATGAATCCTTCACTGATGGTAGCCCGACCTCAGATATAACTTAGAGAAGGTGCACGATCCAACCAACCGGTCGAACAAATCATCAAACATGGGAATCAGATACTTATTTTTTACCGTCAATTTGTTCAATTTATGGTAGTCTACACACAGTCTCAGGCTACCATCCTTCTTCTTCACAAATAGTACTGGAGCACTCCAAGGTGAAGTACTGCGGCGTATAAAGCCCAAGTCAAGTAACTCCTGCAACTATCTCTTTAACTCCGCTAGTTCTCTTGGAGTCATCCGGTTGGGGGATTTGACTACTGGTGTAGCCCCAGTCTATAGGTATATCAGAAACTCAATCTCTCTATCCGGAGGGGCACCAGGGAGCTCTTCTGGGAAGACATCAGGAAATTCCTGCATCACTGGTACCTATGACAAGTCATCCTTAGCATCCACATTCATCAACGCTAAGAAGGTTTCATAACCCTTCCTGATGCACCTTTCAGCTTGGATTGAGGAGATGATCATCTTCGCTACTCCCTTCAAGCCCTAAAAGGTAAATGTAGTCTGGTTGGGGCCCTCAAACTGTATCTGCCTCTCCCTACAATAAATCATGGCATTGACTACTGAAAGCCAGTCCATACCCACGATCAGGTCAAAACCTGCAATAGGAAGCTGCAAGGCTTCTATAATAATCTCGGTATCACCAAACTGCATTGGTACCCTACACTTATCTCTGGTCTGCAGAAGGGATCCATTCGACATCATGACTTCCAGCGGTACTGTCTCTAGAAAGACTTCTAAATTCAGCTTACGCACTAGAGATTCTGCGATGAATGAGTGCGAGGTGCCCGCATCGAACAGAATCTTGGAGGGTAAATTATGAATCATAAGGATGCATACATGAATGATTTATAAAAGATGATGCGAGTATCACTACAGAGGATTAAATAAAATTATTAGTAAGTTAAACACTTACGCACCACTACATCCTCCTGCTCCTTTGCCTCCTGCTGGCCAAGCCCATATGCTCTAGGTTACACTAAATCTCGACCGTGTTGTGGCCTCCCATTAGGATCATCAACGCTTTGCCCCTATCTACTCTGCTTGAGCCACTAACCTCGAACTTTGACTGCAGGAATGACTTACATTTGTCATCTAGAGTAATAAAATAAATACCATGAATATAACTAGGCTTCAGTTTACCTGATTCGCACCAACTTCCTGACAATAGCGAGCTATGTGTCCAGGTTGTCGGCGCTTGTAACACATGCTTGCATTGGCCAAGCACTCTCTTGGATGACAACATTGACACCTAGGAAAAGGGGGTAGTCCTTGCTCCTGTCTCCAGACTGACCACTCTTCTTAGCATCAGGCTTCAATTTCTTACTCCAGTTCTTACCCTGGTCATTCCTACTCTGCTGCGGCTGATGCGAATCCTGAAACTGCTTCGTGCGAAAACTATTTCACTTCTGCACCTTCTGCTGACCAGCCTCCAACCTGCGATCCATATCCACTAAGCTCATGTAGTCAACGTTGACCATGGTCATCAACGGCTGCCTCAACGAGTCACGTAAGCCATCCACAAAGCGGTTGCACTTCTCAACCTGATCTCCCTACATCACGCCCGCATAACAAGCCAGATGGGTAAGCTCTCACTCGTACTCAGTAACGGTCTTGTCCCCTGGCAGTGTCTAAGATATCTCTCCTAGAGACCTCATCGTGCGGAAGGAGGCACAAACCAATTTGCAAGGGCTCTAGAAAACTCGCCCCACGTAAACATATCTGTTGTACGACCTGGCCAAAGAGCATGGTACTACCATTTATAATGAACGTATCACTTCCGAAAACAAGAGGAAATTTTCTTGACGATTTACCTGCAGGGTTATCTGTCTGGTACTTGTCCCACCAGACCTTTGCCTCACCCCGAAGGAGGAAAATTGTCAGAGGAACCTTCTTGATCTCCGAACACTCCATAAAATTCAACAAATCTCTGGTGTTTGCTATCCAGTCATCTGCGTCCATCAGGGTTTCATCCCCACTGTAGTATTACTGTTGGAGTTCTCTAAAGTTCCTCAAATAACGCTCCAGGGTCATCTCCACGGGTGTTGGTGCAGGAGCTGGTGCAGGCGCTGGTACTTGCACTGGAGCTAGAATCCTTGCAGCTAGTCCTCTCTGAAACTCCATCAAGGCTACAGTGACCGCCTTGGCAATCTGGGATGCTATGTCAGTGGCTTCTGAGGCTGCTGGAACTGGTGGCACCTGTGGCACATTAGCATCTCCCATGACAACGTTAGGAACAAGGTCCAGACGTGAAGATTTACCCGGTTCACTGAATCATGGTGCCTGATAGAACATACAAAATAAGTATGATTATTTATCATTGCATCAGAGAAATCTGCCATAACAAGTAATTTCATACCCTCGCGAAAACGAGGGTTTAGACGCGACTTAGATACTCTACTAACAAGTGTTTACTCTTACACACTCCTATGGCTCTGTGAATCTTTCCTGGGTCTAGGGATCATAAACATGGCTCTGATACCAATTTATAACACCCCTTCCCAGTTTTTCAAAAATCAACCGTCCGGTCGGGTCAGTAATAAAAAGAGAACTAGGAAATAATATTAACACAAGTACACAGCAGGTATAACGAAAGATACTGAGAATTTAAACTTACAACGAAAGCTATGAAAGCAAACTAAGGGTAACCACATACCTTTATAAGCTGGCTTCATAGAGCCACTAAACATGAAATGAGTTGAAAGAACTGAAATCTGAAGTAACATAATAAGTCCGATATATGATATTCAAAACATTAACAAGATACAGTATCCAAGGCTACAATTGTATGATGAAAGAAAAGAAAACTAAATAGGAAACCAACTACAAACTGACACCACAAGGACGCTCATCCTAAGCGTATTTTCCTACCTGGATCACTTATAAAAGCATTACCCACAAGGGGGGTCAGAGTAAGGAAAAATAACTCCTCCTAGTGACACTGAAACATTTTCTTAAATGATGAATGCATGCCATTTGAAAAATAGTTTTGTTCATTAAAAATCTTTATGCTAGATGTTATGCATGCCTTTACAATGTTTCCTGGTCAACACGCATACTCGTTCTATGTTCATGAACTTTCATTTTATTTACCCAAGTTCCGGCGTTCACTAATTAGTGTACTGTCTCACATCAGGTCTATACTTGAGTTCTAGGTGGCTTTTAATCTACACTTCTACTTGAAAGGCTCTAGGCAGAGTAGGTCCTAGCTCACATCTAAAATACCGACGACCCGAGACCATCTTACGAACTCAATTGTCCTGGTGTCGCGCAAACACGGTCTCGAATCTACTAATTGTCTCAAAGGGGAGTCAACTCCCAAGACTCTATTGCTCATAGAATACCATATACCTTATGAGAAAGGTAGTGCGCCTCTACCTAACACGAGAAGACTTATGTGTGCTTATTGACCCTTTTGGTATGACACTACTCTGCTTGGGACATCTCTTTTGGTGTACTACTGAGCGACCCTTGATTTTCTTGTGGTTGGCTAGAAGGGATGTTCACGCCCTTAATTAGACAAATTTCCAAACTTATGTACACGTGTAAAGGTTTTGTACCTAACGTTAGTATATATGATCTGATTATTCGGGTCTGGAAGAGGGTGTCATCCTACACTAATTCCGCAACCGTCTTCCTACCGCCACACCTTTCTATACATGGTTATGATGCTTGTATGAAACTTACACATGCGTACATAATGTAATTACTTGATATGTCTAACTAACAGGAATTAGACTTCCTTACAGTGGTGCTGCGGCACTCGTACACTCGGCACGACGACATTGGTTTTTCGAAGAAAATATGACTACTGAGGACTTCTAGAACTATGTCCCGAGGCCACCAAAAATCTGTAATCCATGACAAATCTAAATTATGTGTTTTTCGCTTTAGGGTTATCGGTAAAGGAACTTAAAATGGTTAGGGTAAAAATATGAAGAACCAAAATTGTGCAGTACCTCTATGTGAAAGCAATTAAGACTCAACTATGTGAGCAACTCTAGATTGCGGTAGATATAGTACTCCGTTCCCTAATTAGGGCATGAAGGAAAGAGAAGATAGTTAGAATCGACTTCCAATTAGAAGGATATCCACCAAGAAATGAAGACAAGTGAGGAACTAAGCTCACTGAAACCAAAATGTTGCCTCAGCGCCCTTGACTTCCACCGGATAGGGATGAATTCGGCTCTCCTATGACACAAGAAGGGAGGAGGGAACTCGCCGGTGCCTGTAGAGGAAGGAGGGAGGTCGGCGCTGAGAATCAGAGAGGGGGAAAGCGTTGTTAGGGATACGGGAGGCAGAGCGCACGATTTGCAGAAAACCGAAGTCGGGAGGAGGGGTTTGGGGTTTTTCCCGTGCCGCAAAGTGGTTAAAATATAAGTGTCGGAGGGGGCTTGAACCAGTGCACCTCTTCAAAACCAAAATAAGTTTTAAACTTATTTACACTAATGCCCCTCCCTATTATAATAAAATGCGTCACTCATAATAACATTGTACCTCGACGACGCGTTGTCTCGATCAAAATCCTTCGCGATTTGACCCTGCAATTTAATTAATTTTTTGATTCAAAGATACAGTTGTTACACCTTACCTAAACCTGACGATACTCGACGAAATTCAACTTGATATACGCCGAATTTTACTCTGATATACCTTTAATGGTGGTGAAAAATGTGGGTTGTGATAGTGGAGCACTGTCTAGAGAAGAGCATGCGAGCTGCTTGTTGGAGGAGAGCATGCAGAGCGGTTGCTGGAGGAGTGCGCAAGGGGTGCTTGCTGGAGGAGTGCGGGCGGGGTGCTTGCTGGAGAAGAGCGCGTGGAGCGCTTGTTGGAGGAGAGCAGGTGAAGCACTTGTTGGAGGAGTGCGTGCGGAGCGCTGGCTATGGGAGAGCGTGCAGGGCGCTTGCTGCAGGAGAGCGCATGAGAGCTTATTGGAGGAGAGTGCATGAAGCGCTTGCTTGAGGAGAGCGCGCAGAGCGCTAGATGTAGGAGAGTGTGCGGGGCGCTTGCTGGAGGAGAGCACGTGGAGCGCTTGTTGGAGGAGAGCGCGCAAACGTGCACTTACTGGAAAAGAGTGCGTGGACGAGCACAGGAAAGCAGAACACACAAGGAAGAGGTGCGCACGAGAGCATACTAGGAAGAGGCGCGCACAAGAGCGCGCATGGATGGGGCATGCACGGGAGCGCGTACAGAAGAGGCACATGCGGGAGTGCGGACGGAAGAGGCGTGCACGGAAGCAAACATATAAGAGGCGCACACACGTAAGAGGCACACATGAAAGAGCACATGTAAGGGGAGCGCACAAAAGCGCACAAGGAAGGGAAGCAGTGGAGAGATAAAATCGTGGGAGGAGGGGAGAGGAGAGAAAAAATTTGTAGGAGGATTTTTCGGTCGAGGAAGAGATGAAAATGAATAGGAAGGGAGACTATTTATAAATTTCGAGATGGGCAAGCCGGTAATTTCCCCCTGTAACCACCGGCAGTGCGAATAGAATCGTACAAAAAGATGCACACAGATCACCATATTTAGGCAAAAGGCGAAGATGCCCCGGCCGAAAAAATAACTGCCCTTGCCGGAAAGTAACTGATCCTCCCGTGAGGGAGGAGCGGCCGACAAGGGCGGCGGCCAGAGAGGGATGGGGGGCCTAGGTCGGGCAGCCAATTTGGCCGCCCGGCCTAGGCAAAGAGGAGGCCGCCCCTCGGCGGGGGCAGCGACAACAAACTAGTAGGTCGGGCTAAAATAATAGCCGCCCGTCTTGGGCGATGTAGAGGTGGAACGCAAGGTAGTTTTTGCCACCCGTTCCTACTAGCATGTATGCCACCCCTTAAAGGGGAGGCGGCTGGATGGGCGGCAAAAATTATCGCATGTTCTGGGCAAGCGAAAGGGGGGCCACCCCTCATAGGCGCGACAACAGGAGGATGGTAAGAAGGCCGCCCCAAATAGGGGCGGTGGGAGGAGGACGAGCGACCATATTGGTTGCCCGTCTCAAGCAGCAGAAGACCGCCCCGATTAGGGCAGTGGTAGGAGGATGGGCGGCCATATTGGCGGCCCATCTCGAGCAGCAACAAGGCCTCCCCTGATAGGGGCGGCGACAGGATTTCCGCCCAGTTAGGGCTGCAGGAGATTGACCCTCAGCGCACTGGCGGAGGGCTGAGTGACGAAGTAACCGCCCGTATCTGGTTGTTACAGCGCAGTGGAGGCAACGATGACAATGCATTTGGTGGTTATGTCATGTGCAGTTACGACGCGGGCGGGGGTTTCTCAGATATCTGCACCCCGCGTGTAGGTTGCAGATAGCGCTTTTAGGGGGAACACGTCATTTGCCCCCCAAGTCCCCGTAACTCAGAGATGAAGCTAATGGAGGGCGGGTACTTTTCCCTAAGTCGTGCATGTGATAATTTGAGGTGATCATGGTAGAGGTGCAGAAGGTGAAGGTCCACATGGTGGTGCAAGTGCATTGCTATGGCATAGCTGAATCTAATGTTGGAGATCCTTCCAAGGATGAGTGAGGGGCTCTGATGTTGATGTAGATGAGGCATGACTCTACTTTTATCGTTTCTTTGTGCATTTGTCTTATGTAGTGACTCCAGACTTTATTTGCGGAGCTCTGGTAGCTCTTTGAGCATTGCTTGATTATTGGTTTTCTGTTCTTGCTTTGTGTACTTGCTCGTGGCGTTGATCGAGCATTGGTGGTGTTGGAACCATCATTCTAAATTAGTAAACTTGTTCTGCTTCTTAGAACTCGATAGTTGGAGGGCTAGGTCCAGACGACACCAGAGTGTGGATTGTATCATGTATGAGTGGGTGTGTCGTTGCTTATCTTGGTTTTGATGACCTTTCCGAGGATGAGTGTGCTAACTTTGGCATTGGTGAAGAGGAGTAGGCTCCTTAGTCTATTATATAATACTGCCTTATACACTTGTTGCCTCAGTGACGTTCTTGTACTTTTGATGTGCGTTGGCTTGCAAGCTCCTGCTTATGTTTGTGGTTTGTTGTTAGACTTATGCTTCTGTTCGTTGTTTTGTCCTCGGTGATTCTTCAGCACATTCCTTCGGAGTTTAGGGCCAGGGCTTGGCCCTTTATTATCTTGAACTTCTCTTGTGAGATTTGATGTGTTGGCTCCGCTATCTTTGCACAGGTAATTTGGTGGCAATCCTTTGAGGTTGACTATCGAAGGACAAGACCCATATGGTTTTGTGACCTACTACTAGGGTGAAGGGTGAACGCTTCTAATCGGGTGGAGCGAGGTCTAGTTCACCAGGATAGGGGATGTCACTGAATGGTTGACGGTTGAAGGACGAGACCCAAATGGTTCTTCAACCTACTACTAGGGTGAAGGGTGGATGCTTCTAACCGGGTAGTGCGAGGTCGGGTTCACCAGGCTGGGGGATATCACTGAATTTGTGTTTGTGAAGGGAGGACCTTTGAACTAAGGCAACCGTGATGGGGGCAATCTCTGATGGTGTTGCGGTCTACTTGTCGGAGATGGGCGGACCTACGATCGCTGATAGTGGGAGACCGTGGGGACGTGGTCCCGGAGAGATAGTGAAGAGCTGGTCTTCGGACCGTTGGCGAGCACGAGGGGGGCAGGCTCTAGAAATGACGCGACCTACTACAGAGAGAAGGGCAGACCTTCGATCATCACCAGTGGGAGGTCGTACACGTTGGTCTTGCAACCTTATCTAAAGGTGGGTGTCGACAGCTAAGGGGGTTAGCCCCCCAGCGGCGACAGGTGTAGGTCTGGCGACCTTACCTATTTGGCAGGTGTCGACTGCTAATAGAGTTAGCCCCCCAACGGTGGTAGCTGTAGGACTTACAACCTTACCTAGTTGTCATGCGCCATCCACTAAGTGAGTTAGCCCCCCAGCAGAGGCTGGTGTAGGTCTTGCGACCTTACCTAAAGGCGGGAGCCGACCGCTCAGGGGATTAGCCCTCAACGACATCAGGTGTAGGTCTTGCAACCTTACCTATTTGGCAGGTGCTGATCGCTAAGGGAGTTAGTCCCCAGCAGTGGCAGGTGTAGGTCTTGCGACCTTACCTAATTGGCAGACGTCGACCGCTAAGTGGGTTACCCCTAGCAGCGGTAGATGTAGGTCTTGTGACCTTACCTAATTGGCAGGCGCCGACCTCTAAGGGAGTTAGCCCCCAAGCAGCGATAGGTCTGGGTCTTGCAAAATTTCCTAATTGGCAAGCATCGACCGCTATGGGAGTTAGACCCCCAGCGATGACATATGTATTTCTTGCAAGCTTACCTATTTCGCAGGCACCCACTGATAAGGGAGTTAGCCCCCAAGTGATGGCAGGTGTAGGTCTTGCGACCTTACCTAATTGGCAGGCGCCGACCGTTAAGGGAGTTAGTCCCCCTTACGGTGGCCGATGTAGTTCTTGTGACCTTACCTAATTGGCAGGCGCCGACCGCTAAGGGAGTTAGCCCCCCAACGACAGCAAGTGTAGGTCTTACGACCTTACCTATTATAATCTTTTATTCGAAGCATATGAAAAAGTGAAGTCAGTTCGCCAATTTGTTAGAAAAACATAAAATGTTAAACAAATGTCTTAATGTCGATAAAGTCGGCAGGGTAGAAGAAGAGGTGCTGACACATTTTTGTGGTTGTGGAATGAGTTATTCTCCTAGACTGATTACTTTGTGGGTTGCCCCCGAGTCCCTTCTAATAGGCGGGCGGCTGATCCTTCGTCTGCTTGGACGGCGTTGGCTTGTTTAGCGCTTTGCTCCGCAAGAATCTTTTCAAGAGCCCTTGTTGAAGAAGGAACCTGATATCTTTATATAGTTTGGTACAGTCTTCTATGTCATGCCCGGATCCGCGTTGAAACTCGCAATATTGTGATTGGTATCCTTTGTTCGAGGCGACAGGCTTGGGTCTATGGATTGGTACCTTACCTTGAATTGCGTAGAGTACATTGGCCATGGAGGTGTTAAGAAGAGTGTGGTTCTAATAATTTTGGGCTTGCGGTTCATTCCAATGACCATTGCTTCTCTTTAGAGGTGCTGACTGCTCCCGCTCTTTTCGCTTTAAATTATCTCAAAACTGTTGTTGATGTGCTTCAACTACTTCATCGACTGCAATCTGAGCCTCGATATGGCACATGCGATCGACATAGCTGGGGACCATTTCCCTTACTAGTGTTGAGTAAAAGCTGTCGGGACTGAGCCCTCCTAGGAGGAAGCTGCATCGAAGATGGGTAACTATCGTGCTTCATCCATGAAGCGACGAAAAAAGTCCTTGAGGATTCTCCTTTGTGCTGACAGACCCCCATGAGGTAGGAAGGGTCCCAAACGATCTTGCGGTTAGCGACAAACTGATCGACGAAGAGTTGTGATAGATTTGCGAAGTTTTTGATCCCTCCTTCTTTTAGTGAATTGAACCAGGCATGAGGTTTCCCTCTTAATTTTATCGAGAATGCCTGACATAGTAGTTGATCAGAGGCGTTCCTGAGCCTCATGATGGTGACAAAGTGGTTGATGTGGTCTTACGGGTCATCCGCTTTATTGAATGTTTCAATGTCTGGGATCTTATAGTCGTCTGGGATTGTATGTGCCAGAACCTCATGTGCAAACGACGAGCAATGATGGAGAGGGAAAGAGGCCTAAGTAACATGCTACATGGCTCGCTCGTGCTCTTCAGAAAATATGTCACGAACTTCTTCCCGTGTGAGACTCCCATATGCAATCTTGAAGCCTGTTGTTCAAGGGCGGTTGCGATGATTTCGAGCTTCAGGTCCTTCACTAGGATGAGCTCTGTGGCCTTGGATATTCGTGCTAGGGAGCTCTGCTTCTGGCATATTATTGAGCGAGTGAAGAAGAACTGGATCAACATGCCCCCATAGGTCATTCTTCCGCTATATGGGTGGCTTTTCCTGTCATGCTTTCAAGTCACAAGTATTGCTATGTTGAGGGTACTGTCTTCTAGCTCTTCTAGGTATACTGGAAATTGTTTCCCATAGACGGCGTCAAATGGTTACAGATCGCTCAAGGATCCGGTAGACTGGACTAAATTGATCCGTCTTAGCCCAGTAGCGGTCGAGCGCGCAAACAGTCATAGAAAAAGGAAATGTAACAAGATAATTTTTTTAACACGGAAAACCCCTCAACCGGGTGAAAAACTATGTGGTCGAATCTGTGCCGTCCAAACCTCCACTATTTGTTGAGTGTTGTAAAATGCTTCTTTGAAGAACTTGAGGGCGATAGGCTGCCTCTTGTTGCAAATTGAGAGAGAGCTGTGTTCAGAGGGTGACAGACCACCCCTCATAGAGCTATAATTGTTTCCTGCTGCAATTAGGAGCTTTGTGCTTGTGGAGGTTTTGGGGTCTTTGACTTTAGCTTGAAGGCAGGAGTAGCTTTTTGTATTCTGATGTCAGGGGCTTGGAAGCTCAGACGGTCTTTAGCGGGCTTTGAAGTTGCTCTTGTAAACTGCTAGTGGTGTGGGGCACACGAACCTCGGGTGCTCTGACGGGCTTGGTCTGCTGACATTGAGGAGACTATGTGGTCACGGCAGAGCGCGCAGATGCACGCTTATATGATCTTTATGATGAGGGTGGGCGAAGGTGCGCTTGGATGGTCTTCATGGCGGAGTGCGCGGAGGCACACTTGGTGGAGGAATCCTCACAGAGCGCTCGCTAGCAGAGAGCGCACAGAGCACTTGTTGGAGTAGAGCGCACGAGGTGCTTGCTGGAGGAGAGCACATGGAGTGCTTGCTGGACGAGAGCGTGCGGGGCGCTTGTTGGAGGAGAGAGCATGGGGTTCTTATTGTAGGAGAGTGCGCAGAGCGCTTGTCGAAAGAGAGCGCACAAAGTGCTTTTTGGAGGAGAGCGCGCGGAGCGCTGGCTGGAGGAGAGCACGCAGGACGCTTGTTGGAGGAGAGCACACGGAGCACTGACTGGAGGAGAACGCATGAAGCGCTTGATGGAGGAGAGCGCGCGGAGTGCTGGCTAGAGGAGAGAGAGCGGGGTGCTTGCTGGAGAAGAGCACGTGGAGTGCTGGCTGGAGGAGAGCGCACGGGGAGCTTGCTGGAGGAGAGCGCGTGGAGCGCTGGCTGGAGGAGAGTGTGCGAAGCACTTGCTGTAGGAGAGCGCGTGGAGCGCTTGCTGGAGGAGAGTGTGCGAATGCGTGCTTGCTGGAGGAGAGCACGCACAAGGAAGCAGAGGGGATTGGGGGGCAACCATGCAAGGAAGGATAGCGGTGGAGAGAGAAAATCGTATTAGTAGGAGAGAGGAGGGAGAAAATATATAGGAAGATTTTCTGACCGTGGAAGAGATGAAATTGAATAGGAAGGGGGCTATTTATATATTGCGAGAGGGGAAAGCAGGTAATTTCCCCCGTAACCACCAGCCGGACGAATAAAATCATCTGAAAAGAGACACACAGAGCAGTATATGTATGCAAACGATGAAGATGCCCGCGGCCGGAAAAATAACCGCACTTGCTGAAAAGTAATCGCTCCTCCCACGAGGTAGGAGCAGTCGGTAAGGGAGGAGGCCGGAGAGGTCCGGGTCCAAGGTTGGGCGACCAATTTGGCCTGCTGGCCTAGGCAAAGAGGAGTCCACCCCTTAGCTGGGGCGGCGACGGCAAACCAGCAGGTTGTGCGGCAAATATAGCTGTCTGTCCTGGGCAGTACAAAGGGGGGAAAGGGCAGCAGTTTTTGCCTCCTGTTCCTGCTGGCAGGGATGCCACCCCTTAAAGGGGCGGCGGCTGGACGGGTGGCAGAAATAATCGCCCGACGTAGACGAGCGAAAGGGGGGTCGTCCCTCACGGGGGAGGAATTAGGAGGACGGTAAGAAGGCCGCCCCAAATAGGGGTGGTGGGAGGAGGACGGGTGGCCATATTGTCCATTCATCTCAAGCAGTAGAAGGTCACCCCGAATAGGGGCGGTGGTTGGAGGACGGGCAGCCATATTGGTCGTATGTCTCGAGCAGCAACAAGGCTGCCCCTGATAGGGGCGGCGGCAGTACCGGGCGGCAGGATTTCCGCCGGTTAGGGTTGTATGAGGCTGACCCTCTACGCGCTGGTAGAGGGCTGAGCGGTGAAGGAACTGCCCGGATTGGGTGGTTACAACGCAGTGGCGACAACGGCTCGGGAGGTTATGCCGCGGGTAGGGGTTTCTAGGATATCCACACCCTGTGCTTTTGATGCAACTAGTGCTTTTACGAGGGACACATCGATAGTATTAATCACAGTTACTTAATTCATAGCTAATATTGTAGCCATTGTTCTTAAATTGAGGGGTTCGTGGATGGCGATAGCATCTATGAGCTGATGGATGCAAGGATTTAGGAAATTGTCTTTCAAACAAGCTTGGTTAATGTTGTTATGGTTGATGCACATTCGCCACTTTTCATAGGCCTTCTTTACCGTCATCGTGTTAGCAAGCCAAGTTGGGATATAATGCTTCTTGAATGAATTGTGGCCCAAGGAGTTCTTCTACATCCTTTTCTATGATTTGGAGCCACTCTAGGGTGAAGTTGCACTTCTTCTGGATTACTGGCCTGCATGTAGGATTAATGTTCAATAAATAAGTAATTACTTGTGGATCTACCCCAAGCATGTCCTCGGGGCTCCACGCGGATACATCCCGGTTAGCGTAAAGGAAGCCTGCGTACTCCTGCTCCTCGGGGGACAAAAGTAACCCGATTTATATTGTGCAAGTTGAATCTCCTACGATGAGTGGAGCCTCCATGAGAACTTCTACCAATGTGCCTCAATGTAACGTGGCCTCATCCCAAAGGTCAAAGTAGTCAATGTGGAGAGTTGTGCCCTGCACTAGCTGAGTGTATCATTGACAACAAGTTTGTGCTGCCTCTTGATCCCCCTGGACAATACCTATGCCACCGAGGGATGAGAGTACCCTAAATGAGGTTTAGAGGGGGCTGCCAAAGATATCAGTGTAGGCAGAGCAATACTCCATGACCACAAACTGAATGTCGTGAGTTGCTTGTCTCAAAAATTCCCATATTGTCATTGGGAGAGTGATCATGCCATGCACTGGCATAGATCATATGAAAAATCCATTTATTTTCCCGCCAGCTAGGCTGAGACGTTTGATGGTGATTTTCATGCTTTATAGCATTGGCATGAACAGAACGTCAACTGAGCTTTCATTATTCACGAGAATCTTTTGGACACATAAGTAGGGGTCTTTGATCCCTACACTAATGACAAGAGTATTCCATTGCAGCAGTCCTAAACCCCTCTATTCTTTATCCATGAACCAGATATTTATTTCTGAGCACGCCTTCTTAGCCTTCCTCAGGTTGTGTGATGAAGAGGGCTTGAATAGAGAATATGGAAGACCCGATGCTTCTCTTTACCTATACTCCCATGCTCTTTCCCCCATAGTGCTTCCAAATGTATTACAGGCTGGAAACTTGCGAGAACTGTGGTAGCCATAACCTCCCTGAAAGGTGGCGTGTTATAACAGGAGCCACCTTGCTGGTGTTATGAAACTCTTTTCTCGCTATTATTGTTAGTGCGCTCAGCGACAAGTGCACAAATGTCATCAAGTAAAGATAAAATGAGGAGTAACCCCCCCCCCCACCCCCGCGCATATCAATCTTATACGGAACACAGAGGGGTGGAGTTATCTTCCAAGAAAGACTTGAGATTGAAGTCTTAGGTCGGCTTTATCAAGGGGTTTTGATGATTACTACCAATTAATTGCAAAAAAAAACTGACTAACATGTGAGTCATCAGAACTACTTCGCACCTCCACGGGTCGCCTTCCTCCGCTTCACACCTCTGCAGGCCTCCTTCCTTTGCTTTTCACTTACTAGCTTGCTTCTTACTCAATAAAGTCGCAACACAACACAACCATAAGTTATAACCAACTAAGGTCACAAACACACAAAGCTCAAATCTCAACAACACAAAATATGATTACAACGATAAGAACAACATGTCTATAATATCCACAAAATAGATTGTAGCTATAAACATCTACACTATATGATAATGATGTTTAGATGCTTTAAAGTATATTTCCATGGCAATACAAGTTTTGTTAAAAGAAAAGGGCTAGATACAAGTTATCAATCCTTAGCATAGAGGGAACAAAAGCTAGTCTCCTTGGAATCGTAGGAGAGCCTATCTTAGTGCACCAACTCTTCCTCTTACTCTTTGGCCTTGTCCACAATTTGGGAGAAGTTGTCACCTCCTCCAACTCTCTACTTCCTAGTTTTTTCTCCTCAACATGAGGTGCTCCAGACTCGAAGAGCTCCAAAGGATCCTTGAAAATGTCATTTACGACTTTTATAAAGCTTGGGGAGGTAGGAGACGGCTAGAGGTCGAAACCCAAGTCTTGTAGGTGGACATGTGTTGAAAATGATGGTCTAAGTAGGACCTTTTTTTAATAAATTGTCGAATAAAATATTTATAAACCACATGCATTTTAACTCGCACTCGATCGTATGCATTCAAAACACATAGTCATGCATTTGATCATGCATGGGGAAGCAGGGGAAAGCACAGAAAAATGGAGGCACCCATAAATGTCAGTTGATAATGCGTGAATACAATTACACGCTCGTGGATAAAATGCATGATAAGGCATATTTAGGAGTGGGTTTGGGAAAATCCAAATAACACACGCACTATCGTGCATGAAGAGCATGTGCTCATGCGTGAAGAAATGCTCATGATCGTATGACATGCACATAGAGCAACAACTACTCATGCATGAACAAACACACGATCACGTGTATTCAATATGCATGATTTGATGAATTTATGCCTCAAAAGCATATACGGACATCTCAGAACCCAAACACAAGATCATGGTAGGTAAATACAAGTAATATAAACCTAAATGATCATGAAATAAAAGTGAGAGGGAGAGGTGATCTCCCTCATGCATAAAATACCTAAAATACACCCTTTCTGGCATTAATTCACTCAAGAGACTACTTTGGAGAATTAGAATAATATACAATATAAATCCAGTGAGAATGGGCGATTTTAGTGCGGAAATAGTGCTGGAAGGGTGTCAAAAACTCTATAATTCACTCATCAAATACTCCAAACTTGAACGATTGTTTATCTCGAGCAAACCACTCTCCTCACAGGTGTTAAAAAGATAAATAGAAAGTGAAAGTAAGGAGTATACAGAGAAGTTATATGCTCAAGATGTAATATGAAGAAAATTAGAATAAACTTCTATGTATACTAAATAACTATACATTTCAAAACTAAATATCAATAGTTATATACACTTCTAAGTAGGAAAAAATCAAATCATACTAGACACAACATAAAAAGTAAGTAGTGTCGTAGTAGAGCTTTGCATTATCCTCCTAAGACTATGGGGTATCCTCCAAAGAAATCCATCGATGACGATGGCCTTAAGCTTGCCGAGTCACACTCTCTCCATTACGCTGGCTAAATCTAATTCAATGAATCCATATGAGTTAATTTTAGGATGAATCATTAGGCTTGGGTTTAAGATGAGGTGAATCAAAAGATAAACATGATGTATTTAATCACACTTAACACCAAATTTGCAAACAATTAAAGGATTCAAGGATACTATGCTAAAGAAATATGAAATGACTGATTTAGGATCAGTCAAATATTTTCTCGGTTTGGCAATTCATCAAACATCATCTAATATATCTATTTCACAGCACAAATACATAAATGATCTCTTACTCAAATTTTAGATGGATAAACGCAACCCATTTATTACTCCTATGGAGACAGGAGTCAAGTTATCAAAATATACAGAAGAGGAGTAGGTAGATGAAACTCAATATCGATCTTTAATAGGGACGTTAAGTTATATACCTCACACACGACCATATATTGAGAATGTTGTAAACTTGGTATCACGTTTTGAAAGCAATCCCCTTATTTCACACATGAATGCAACAAAACGAATCCTACATTATCTCAAGGGAACTACTCATATGGGAATTGTATATGCCAAAGATCTAAACCCTAGAATCAATGGGTACTTAGACTCTGATTGGGCGTCTAACATTGACGATCAACGCAGTACAAGTGGGCATATCTTCTATTTTGGCTCCATGGCCATAATCCGGGCCTCCCATAAGCAACCTACCATGGCATTATCAACCATAGAGGCTGAATAAATGACCCTTAGTAATTCCTATTGTGAATCCCTCTGGTTACAAAATTTACTCTCCGAAATTGAAGGAACAGGAAGAATAAATACCATTACCATCTTCTATGATAACACTTCTACGATCCACCTAGCTAAAATCCAGTGACTAAACGCAAAAGCAAAAATATCAAGATGCGTTTTCATTTTATCAGAGACTAGGTGGAGAAGAACACCATTGTAGTTGAGTATTGTGCCACTGCAAACCAGCTCGTCGATGCCATGGTGAAGCCGCTACCTAGAATTCGATTTCTAAAACTTCGGTCAAAGCCTAGTTTAGGGGTAAGAAGCCCGGTTTAAAGGGGGAATTGTGAGCAGTTAACCATGTCTCTATTTCTTGTGTTGCAATAGGTGCACCTACACCTTTGTACATGCTCTGTTTAAGATATTAAATGTTTAGACAAAGTTAAAGTTAAGTCGTTGCTTGACTGTTTTGAATTTATCTCTTGTACCCCCTTTCTATAACTATGTATATATGGTTTTGGGAAATAACATATAACATCAGCTTTATCCTCAGGTTTCTCAGTTTGCTTCCATTTTGTGCTTTGTTAATCACAGTATACCTATTACTTTATAGTATTAGATGTAAAATCAAATGTCGTACTTTTCTGGGTTTGTTAAGTACTTCTACTCAAAAATAAGAGTTACTATTTTAACAATAAAAAATTGGGTTATAAGTCGGAAAGCAAACAAGAAATGATTTGTCTAAAGAGTAAATTCAATGATTAAGAGATTATCTCTTGATCTAGAATCACTTTGGAATAAAATATAAATTCATAAGAGAATAAATTTGCAAGCTTCTAATTGAAGTACTTTGACCAAGGAGGTTCTCATGTCATGATATCACCTCTTTCAAGCAATACTATCAACTAACCTTAGTTTGATCGATTAAAATCCCTCCGCCAGTTGAAACCCCTGAGCTTGCTTTAAGCGATAAACCCCACTATTATATTTGACTAAAATCCAAAAATCTATGCCATCCTCTCTAAGGAGTGCATGCAACTCCTTTTTTCTTTGAGTAATCTTATCATATGCACATATCTCTTGATCAACTAATATATATATCTTAGATTGAAAAATCATATTTGTGGTGAATAAAATCAAGGCAAAATAGATCAAAGATAAATATAAGTAAAATATGAAGAGATCTTGCTAATTTAGAAAAGATAAAACAAATTTTATTTCATTTCAATGTTCATCATGATCAAGTGTTAAATGGCGTTTAACTACTCAGCGTGATGGGGGAAATACAAAAAGAGGTAGAGACATGATTGAAAGGATAATATTAAAACTTGAAATGAAATTACAGTAGTAAAAGCTTTCAATTAGAAAGAAAAAAGTAGCTAAAATTACATCAAAATAGTAAACTAAAGATGGAAAATAACTCCAAAATCGAACTCCTGAGCATTTGGACATAGTTAGAATTTTTAGTTGAAAAATTGAGGTGTTATGCCCCTAGGTCACGCCCGTGATCGAGGTCATGCCCATGACCTAGGGCATGTCTGATAATTAACTACTAATTAAACCCTGGAAGAGCAGGAGATGAATGGTGTCATTTTGTCTTGATTCGTCAATATCACGCCCCTTGGTCACGGGCGTGACTATAGTCATGTACTACATCCAAAGAAAACGCGCACATCTGGAATCAATTCCCTTCATTTTGAGCTAATCATTGAGTTTACTCCCTCTGGTCACAAGCATGACCATGGTCGTATAGCCTAAAATTGAAGGTGATATGAACTGGCTACTTCAATGCTATAGGGCAGAGTCATGGCTGTAACATGGCAGTCACGCTCGTGACCTAGGGCATATACTTTGTGATGTCGACAGAAATGCTTCAAATCAACTTTTGGTCACATCTATGAGGTCTAAATTGCTATTTACTGCCCAATTTTCACGAAAAAGTAAAAATCAGCAAATTAGAACAATAATTTTTATAAAAGTAAATTAAAAATGCATGTTTAAGACATAAATATTAAAGTAAAATATAGATAAATAAAGTACTATCAATACATTCAGCGTCTACTATCTAAGCATGTGACAGAGAGTGAGGACAATAAACAATGAATGTCCTTTTGCTTCCTGCCATAATGGACTATGATGGGGATGGAGAAGGTGTAGGTTGAGATCAGGAAGGAGATGGAGATTCAGGAAGAGAAAGAGGCGCAAGGATCGGCGATGATGAGAGGAGGTGAATTCACATGATCAATGGATATACTAGGGTTCGTGCGTACAGTGAACCATGCAGCTAGTTTTAGAATTCGTGAAAATGCATGATCATGCATTTTATACATACATGATCGTGCATGAGTAAAAAGCACATGAATAGCATGTGTGCCCCTCTGTGCACACAGATCATGATCCAAGCCAAAATTCTTGCGTAAGGCATTCTAAAAGCTATCTTTCTCCAATGAGGAATTAAATATGATAGTTTTTAATAATTAAAATAGATTATCAAGAATTAGGAATACAAACAAAAGAAAAGATAACTTTCGGGTTTATTATCTCCTTAACATGACTTATTTAGGCTGAAATGAAATTTTAGCCTATTTGAGTAGAAACGTAAAAGTGCCCAGGTAACTTCCTTAATATCTATGTCGATAACGAGCACCGATACAGAGACAAAGGAGTCACTTCTTGAAAGTGAGGGATAAATCTGCTTAAACTCTAGAGGGGGTGAATAGAGTATTTTAAAATTTTAAATAATTTTTACAGCGGATTAAAATACGTGATAAGTATATGTATAAAGAGAGACGAAAACAAAAAGAATCACAACACACAGAAATAAACAATAGAGCAATCCAGACGACACAAGAAATTTATAGTGGTTCCCCTAAACATGGGTACATCCACTCTTCTACCACCGTGGTAGGAATCCACTACAGGTTTTTGATCAGGTGCCCTGCCACCACAGGTTTTTGCTCAGGTGCCCTGTCACCACAAGATCTATTTTTTCAAGGGAGATCTCACAACCCTTTTGAACTTTTGATCAGGTGCCCAAAAACCAAACTAAGTCTTTTGATCAGGAGACTTAACAACCAAATGGTTAACTTTTGAAGGGAGTTATAACCATGTACACAATTGGAAATGAAAAGTGATGTTGTCTTCTCTTTCTCAAACAACTGAGAAGACTTTAGTGGATGATGTTGTCAAAGCTCCCCCTGAGATAAAGAAAGTGTTCAGGAATATGAGAGCTTTGCACAGGATGTAGGCCTTGATGGAGATCTTCAGAAACTTCTTAAACTGGTGTTGATGAGTTATCATTTTGAAGTCTGAAGCAGGAACTGAAGAAAACTAAAGATCTGTGTGTTGATGTTCTTCTTCAATTTCCTGTAGATAACAATCTTTTTTCTCTGTAAAACTTGTATCAGTTGTTGAGTAAAAGATCTCTTGTAATTCCTTGATTGATTTTCTGAAGAGAAGAATTTGCTTTTTATATTCTGAAGGATTTCTGCCATTTGAAATTTGAATTCTTGAATTTAATACTGAAATCCTGGGAGTTAAACGGCTGGAATTTGTCTTAAATTTGTTTCCTTAACTGTCTCAGTAAATAAGTCAAGTAATTTGCTCTGTGAAATCCATAATTAATGTTGTCAAGCAATGACTATATTCTTGAGAATATGTGCATTAATTATCAGAGAATTACAGCCTTAAAATAATCCAAACTGAAATCAAAATGAGAGAAAATGTCAAACTGATACTGAGAGAAATTGTCGAACTCAGGACAGATTTTGTCGACCTGAACTTCAAGTTCGTCGAGCTGAGAAATCATCTTCATCGAGCTGAGCTCAGAGAAAGTTGATATGGAAAATAGTCTGTCAAAGCTGAGCTCCAAGTTCGTCGACCTGAGATAGAATTTCGTCGACCAGAGAACTTGAGAGAAGAGGGAAGATCGTCGACCTGAGCTCCAAGTTTGTTGAGCTCAGCTCAGAGTAGAGACTCTGAGTTCGTCGATCTGCGATCGACGATCGTCGAGCTGAGTTCGAATAACTTCGAACTGATTCTCTGAACTCTTAAAAACTTCTAATCTTCTATGTCTGGATCTCTGATTTCTTCTGAGGGCTGGATCAATGTTTGTCCAACCTAGTCAAACTGACCTAGACCTTAGAACTAATAATTTGACCCTAGGCTATACAAGGAGGGTCAATAACCTAATAGTGAACCTAGCCCAAATCCAAACTAGGGATCTAATAATCTCCCCCTATTTGGGTGAGGTCACTAAACAAAATAGAAAAACATAAAAACATAAAGCAATATAAATATCTGACAGAATTTAAAACCATTCAGCAGATATAATATAGCTTAGTTCAATACACATATATATCACAGAGAAATAAATGTTTAAGATTTGTCAAAGGGAGGAGCAGAAGATGATTTAGCAAACACAATTTCCTTGTGAGGACTCTTTGCTTCCTATTGAGTCATTTTCAGATCTTGAACCCCAAGAAGTGTAACAGTTGAAGCTCTGGGAACTACAACTTCTGGATGTACCTGCATATATTCATTGGGATCAAATAAATGTCTGTCTACCTGGAATTTATCAAACTCTTTCTGTCTATAGGTAGACATTGTAGTGAATTTTGATGGATCTGATCCTTCTGCTCTGGCTTTTTTCATCTGAGATAAACCAATCAATTCTTGAAATCTTGCCATTCTGGAATTTGGATATAACTCAGGTTCATATGTGGGAGATGAAGGTTTTTCTGGATTAGACTAAGAAGCATCCTGATAAGGCTTTTAAGACTTTCTGAATGAAATATATTACAATTGAAAATTTATTGGTGGAAGAGACTGTTGGGGTTGGCCTAAATAGTAAGACCTTAGAGGTCTGTATTGACAATACTTCCCAGTCGGTCTAGAAGACTGATGGGAGGCTGGCTTGGGAGTCTGAGTGCTACTGGAAACTGGCTTCTGATCTTTAGCAACACTTCCTGAATCACCTACAACAGGAGGAGGAGGAGGTCCTCTCCTGGTCTACTTAGGTGGGGATTTGTATCTTCTCCTTTTCTTCCTTTTCTTCATCTCATTCTTAGAGTATCTCATCCATTAGGGCATATATGGAGTGAGAGGAACATCATGCGGAATATAGTAAGGAGTGTCAGCTGTAGGATTAGGCTTAGGAGCAGCCTTGACAGGAGCCTTTCTCTTCTTAGACTTGGATTTGTTTGAACTGGAATCATCAGAATCCTCCTCATCATCAAATGATTCAGGAGGATTATCATAAATTTCATTCAACTGCTTCAGCCAATCAGCTGAGATTCCTGGAACCTGTGGCTGTGCTTGACTTGCTGGCTCTACAAAACTCTCTGTAGCAGTCTAAACACTTTCTTCTTCTTCTTACATGTCTGCAAATATAATATCATCCAGATCTGGCATTGGAGATTCACACCATCCAAATGTTGGTGGAAAGAATGCCTTATGCTCAGGAACTGGCTCACTAATATCTTCAATAGCTAGATTTTCTGTAATCACAGGAACTACAAAACTTGCCTTTAGTTGATCCACAACTGCAAGACTTATTGGAGCAGTATAACATACAATAGCCTTAGAGTACTGAATATCAAAACTTGGTAAAGCGTTTCTGTACACTGAATTAAAAGAATTGAGTAAAGAATCCAAATCAACTGTGGGATTTATAATAAAATCACCAACATTGGTTATTTTAGGAACTATATCACAAGCTATGTTCGTATCTGAATCATCAATTATATTTATTATTTCTGTTGGAATGTCTGCCTCTGGGGAGTCTGCTGCTACTGCTACTGCTGGAGCTGGAGGAGGAACTGGAACTTCTTCATGGAATATCTCCACCTGGCTGGTTTTAGAGGGTCCTGAAGCCATGCTCCCAGAAGAAGGAATAGAGGTGAGAGCAGCAACTTTAGTAGAGAGAGAAGAGATGGAGGCAGAAAGAGGAGAAATAGCTTGTGATATTAGTTGCTCTAGAGTTGGAGAAATGAAAGCTAGAAGATCTTTGGCAATGTCAGAGAAATTTAAGTATAGCGGTTCAGGAGCAGAGGTAGTATAAGGGGTATGATGACCACAGTTAGAACATACAGAGAAAGCATGAGAGAAATTTATATGGGTGAATTCAGGAAATGTGGAAGTAGGGTTGGATGGAATTTCAGTAGTAGTGGAGGTAGGAATTGTGGTACTGGGTGTCGAGGTGGTTTCCGTAACAGGAGATGGAACTGGTGAATGGTGTGGAGATGGTGGAGGAGGAGATAATAGATTGAAATTGGGCTGAGAGGATGCGGATGGAATATCAGATAGATGAGTTGGAAGTGGAGATGGAGGTGGTGGAGATGGAATATCCTCATGGATGATGAATGGAGAATGTGGAGGTGATGGTGGTGGAAGAGATGAAAATGGTTGTTGTTGTTGTTGTTGTTATTGTGGAGGAGGTGAAGGAATTCTATTGGATGGAAGAACTTCTTCTAGAGGTGGTAGAGAGGCTATTACTGCTCTAGTGTCCTCAAAAGTCCTGGAGGAGGAAGCCCTGAATGGTTTTGGGATAGTCCTCTCCCATCTGCCAAACAAGGCAGAGGTTATCCTCTTGGAGGCATTTATGAATATGGTCTGGGAGACCAATAATTCAGGTGCCTTTGCCTGGATGAAAATTCCTAATATCCTCCCAAAACAAACCTCTTTCTTAGAATTCTTCTTCTTAATCAACTCAAACAATAACTTTCCCCAATTTACTGCTTTCTTATTTACTAGAGCACACATCACCAAGAACTGGCGCCTGGTTATATAGTCCTGGGCCGTGTGTTTGCCCAGCAAAACCTTGCCAACAACATCTGCCAAAAATTTATACTCAATAAAGAGATTCTTTTTCAGTAGCTTATTAGGGTTTCCTTCAGAGTGACCCATTTTAATCAGCATGTTATCATATTCAGAACTATCAATTTCAATATCCTCTTCTCCATTTGCCAAATCAAAAACTTCAATTAAAATATCAGGGGTTAGGCAACCTGATTGTTGGCGATGGTACCAGTCATAATTTCTGCGTCTGGAGATGTTGAAGTATAAACTCATTCCCTTATTTCAGTTGCTGGCAACTTGATTTTGGTGTTCATGAATTTCTTCAGTTGCTGTTTTTCAAACAGCTGTAGAATGTCTGTGAAAATCTGATCGGTATGGTTGAAGGAATCAAAGTCGATGTCAAAACCGGTGTCATACTTCATGCTGGAGAGGGAGAGCGCCGGAATCGCCATTGGTTTTCCTGCAAAAATAAGAGATAGATCAAGTGCAAGAGAACAGAAAGCACGGGATAGAGCACGACGAAAACCTTAATATAAGGTTTTCAGAATATGAAGCGGCGGGCTCTGTCCTGCAAAAAATAAAAAATCTCTGTTCTCAGGTCGATGAAAAAATTTCATGAAGAAATGATATCGTCAATCTCAGTTAGAAGGAGGGGAAAACTTTTCGTCGTTCTCAGGTCAACAAAAACTTTTTTGAAGCAAGATCGTCGATCTCTGTTCGATGAAATAACTTCACGTAGAGAGTTCGTCGATCTCATGCCGACGAAATATCTCAAGAACAGCTCTCACATCGTTGATCTCCGTTCGACTAAATGTGATCAATTCTTCGACCTTGGACAGAAATCAAATTAAACTTCTCCATTAGTCATAGCTAGTTGATTCAGAAAGAACATATGTTTCTTCTCATCTAAAGGTTTAGTGAAGATGTCTGCTCTTTGCAAATCAATATAGATAAAGACAATATTAATTTTCTTTGTCCACACAATCTCTAATGAAATGATGTTTAATCTCTATATGCTTAGTTCTATTATACAGTACCGGATTTTATGTAATATAAATTGCACTGGTATTGTCACAAAGTATAGTTGAATTATTTAAGTTGAGACCATAATCTAGGAGTTGGTTTTGAATCCACAATATTTGTGAATAACAGCTGTCAGTTGCAATGTATTCAGCTTCAGCAGTTGAAGTTGACACAGATGTCTGCTTCTTAAAAAACCAGTACCCAAGCCTATCTCCAAGAAACTGGCATGTTCCTGAAGTATTTTTTCTGTCCACTCTACATCCAGCATAGTCAGAATCTGAGAATCCAGATAAGTTAAATTTGGACTCTGTTGGATACCAAAGTCCTAGATTAGGACAACCCTTTATCTATCTCAAAATTCTTCTAAGAAAAATAAGGTGAGATTCTTTATGGTTCATTTGGAACCTAACACAAAGGCATGTAGAAAACATAATATCTGACCTACTAGATGTGAGATACAATAAGAACCCAATAATAGCCCCATATGTTTTCTGATCAACTGGCTTTCCCTGTTCATCAGAATCAATCACAGCATTGGAAGTCATGAGTGTTTTCATTGCTGAGGCATCGGACATCCCAAATCTCTTAACTAGCTCCTTAGCATATTTTGATTAAGAGATGAAAATTCCATCAGAAGATTGCTTCACTTGGAGACCAAGGAAGTAAGAAAGCTCACTCATGCTACTCATTTCAAACTTGGAATGCATCAGGTCAGAAAACCTTTTGCATAGTTTAGAATCAGTAGAGCCAAAAATGATGTCATCTACATATATTTGTATTAATAATATTTTATCTTTATGATGCTTAATGAACAAGGTTCTATCTACAATGCCCCTAGTGAACTTATGCTTTAAAAGAAAGCTAGCTAGGGTCTCATACCAAGCTCTTGGAGCTTGCTTTAAACCATAGAGAGTTTTATGCAATTTGAAAACAAAAGAGGGATGAGTTAGAGAGATAAAACCTGGTGGTTGTTTCACATATACTTCCTCTTTGAGTTCACCATTTAAAAAGACACTCTTGACATCCATCTGGTAGACCTTGAACTTCTTGTAGGCTGCATAAGTAAGAAATATCCTTATAGCTTCTAGTCTTGCAACATGGACAAAGGTCTGATCAAAGTCAATTCCTTCTTCCTGTCTATATCCTTGTGCTACCAGCCTTGCTTTGTTTCTGATGATAGCTCTTTGTGCATCTAATTTATTTTTAAAAACCCATTTAGTTCCAATGACTGGGTAGTCTTTGGGTCTTGGAACTAAATTTCAAACTCTACATCTCTCAAATTGATTGAGCTCCTCTTGCATTACAATAATCTAGTGTGGATCTTACTCTGCATCTTTTATAGATTGGGGCTCAAGTTGGGATATGAAGCAAGCATGCATCAAGTCTTGGTTGAGTTGATGCCTTGTTTGCACACCAACTGATATGTCTCTAATCACTTGAGATATATGGTGATCTCTAAGTGTGACAAGATCAGTGAGAGGGGTTGGGTCAGCAACTGCATTGGGAATTAATTCCTCTTGTGGAATTATGTTTGTTGTTGGAGGTTCAGCAATCATTTCATTTAAATCTTCTTCACTGTCTTCTTCAATATATGGAGAGGGATGTGATGTATCCTCATTTGTGAGGTTTAAATCATCCAATTTCCCACATAGTTGGGGTACTTGTAATAAATATTTGGTACAAGAATCCTTCTCCTTGTAATACATGTTAGCTTCATCAAAGTTTATATGTATAAATTCTTCCATTTTTAAGGTTAATTTATTGAAAATCCTATAGGACTTGCTGACTTGGGAATATGCAAGAAAAATTCCCACTTCAGCTTTGGCTTCAAACTTTATAAGATGTTTCTTGTTATTATTATGAATATAACATCTACAGCCAAAAATTCTAAAGTAATCTATTTTAGGTTGCTTCCCTTTTAGTAGTTCATAGGGAGTCTTGCCCTTAAGTTTATGTATTAAACATTATTCATGACATAATTTGTTGTGCATACAGCCTCTGCTCAAAAGGATAGGGGCAAGTAAGCATCTGCAAGCAATGCACCTGCAGCTTCAATGAGGGTTCTATTTTTTCCTTTATGCTATTCCATTTTGTTGAGGAGTTCTAGGAGCAGAGAAGCAATGTCTGATACCTTCCATCTCATAGAATTCTTGCATAGGAAAAGATTCAAACTCAATGCCATGATCACTTCTAATCAATGCAACTGGAGTAGAGTACTCAATATTTATGCTCTTAAGAAAGTCTATAAGAATTTTAAAGTTATCTGACTTGTTTCTCAATTAGAACACCCAAGTGAACTTAGAGAAGTCATCTACAATAACTAAGGTATAAGATTTCCCTCCCAAGCTCTGTACAGCAATGGGTCCAAATAGATCTATATATAGCAGGTACAGAATCCTGGGTGAATAACTCTTATTAATAGATTTAAAGCTATTTTTAGTTTGCTTGCCTAATTGACAAGCCCTGCAAAGGCTTTCCTTCTTGTAGGGGCAAGAAGGCAATCCTCTAACAAGGTTGTCCCTAGAGAGTTTGGCAATATTTTTAAGATTAACATGCCCTAATATTTTATGTTATAATGCATTATTATTGTTGATTTGATTAAATAAGTAAATTTCTGACCTAGTAGATTTGAAGTTTACTACATAGATGTTTCCTTGCCTAAGACCAGTTAAGATAGTTTTATTATTTACAGAAGATATAATGCAAAAAGAATGGTTAAGGATACCTGATAACCTTCATCACATAATTGGCTTATGGATATCAGGTTATGTTTTAGACCACTTACATAGGCAACTTTCCTAAAGGTGACAGCTCCAATCTTGACATTCCCATAGCCTTCAGTCTGACCACAGTTGGAGTCACCAAATATCACCTTTGGACCAAGGTTGGACTTGTAGTTTGTTAAATTATTCTTGACCCAGGTAACCTTGGGTCATTGATTCTTTACAAATTTAAAACTAGAAATGTAAGAACATTCAGGTTGGTTTTTATATCCTAGGGGATGAAATTCCCTAGGTGGAATTATCCATTTGGTAAATGGGTTAACAAATTCTTTTGATTGATTAAATGTTCTGGGGTAGTTAAAGTTTCTGTTAATCTGAACAGGGGTCGACGAATTCTGATAAGTTCTTCGAACTGAGTTCGATGAATATGGATGAGTTCGTCGAACTCCGCTTAGAGAATGGAAATATTCATTCTCTGTGCCCCAATATCATTGATCTCGGCTCGACGAACCATATTGGTTTCGTCGATCATTGTTCGAAGAATAATTATAATAAAAATGTTGAGAGTTCGTTGACTTGAGTTCGATGAACTGTACACATTTCGTCGATCTGAGTTCGACGAAATTTGTTGAACATTGTTATGCTTAAGGCTTTTCTTGTTCTTTTTCTTTTTCTTGGATTTTTGATTTAATTCAGTTGGTTTGTTATTCTCATCTGTCTTTTCTTTACTCTTTTCAGATATAAATTTAATGGGGGTTAAGAGAATTTTTTTCTGAATTAAATGAGGTTGGCTTGATGAAGCACCCAAGCCCAGCTTGCCATTAAGCCTGACATTTACAATGCTTGTGATGTCCATCAATTTGATGCTTCTCCCATTTATGGATTCTTCAAATTGCTTAGCCTCATTCAGTTTATTTTTTAGAGAATTAATCTGTTCAGAAGCTATAACTAGTTTATCTTTTAGTTCATTATTTTCAGATAACAGATTTTTTTGTTCAATTAGCTTATCTCTGAGAAGTTTGATTTCCTTCTCAGATTTAATTAGATCATTACATAATAATTTAAATTCAGTTTTGAAATGATCTGAATTAAAATCAAATGAGGATATTACCTGATCCTCTTCAGTCTCAGAATCTTCATTCTCTGAATTTTCAGCTTTTGATGGATTCCTTGATGTATTGATAGCCATCAAGCAGGCTTCTTTTACTTTAGCTTCTTCCTCATCTTCACTAGAGCTGGAAGATGAAGATTCTTCTTCTGTCTCACTCCAAGTTTCAGCAACAAAGCCTTTTTCCTTCTTCTTATGCTTGCTGGAAGAGGGCTTGCTGTAGTGCTTTCTAGAGTCCTTGTATCTTCTTTTCTCCTTCTTCTGATTCTCTGGACACTCGGGAAGAATGTGTCTAGTTTTTTTGCAACCAAAGCAGACAATCTCCTTGGTCGGAGTTTTGTCATATCTTGGTTTGTCATCTTGTCTGGATGACTTCCTTCTGAAATTTTTTCTGGCCATCTTATAGAATCTTTTGGCCAGCAAGCTTAGGAGTTCATCATTTGCTTTAGGAGCTTTTGGTTCTTCAAATGCCTTGAAAGCAATGTTTTGCTCCTTCCTTCCTGTTGAGGAGGTCTTCTACTCAGCTGCTTCTCTTGTCTTTATAAGCTGCTCATAAGATTTGAGCTTGCCTAGAAGAGCCTTAGTGATATTTCATTCAGGCTTCTGGCCTCCTTGATTGGCCAGATCCTAGAGTCTCATGTGTTAGGGAAGCACATAAGAATCTTGTCATTTATCTCAGTCAGTGAGATATTTTTGTCTAGGTTCTTCGGCTCATTGATAATTAAGATGAGTCTGTTGTACATGTCAGTGACTGACTCAGATTCATCATTCTTGAAATTTTCATATTAATAGATGAAATGAGATCTTCTATCCTTTCATATACTCTGATCCTTGCCTTCCAAATTACAAACTTATTCAGATTGCAGACTGGAGGTCTGGTGCTTGAATATTCTTTATTCTATGCCATGATATAGGAAAGACACTAGAGATAATAAGATCTATCAAAGATCTTTTGGTTCAGGTGTGAGCCTGTGAAACCAAACAACCTCCCTCTGATACCAATTGAAAGTGAGAGATAGATCTGCTTAAACTCTAGAAGGGGGTGAATAGAGTATTTTAAAACTTTAAATAATTTTTACAGTGGATTAAAATAAGTGATAAGTATATGTATAAAGAGAGAAGAAAATAAAAACAATCATAGCACACAGAAATAAACAATAAAGCAATCCAGACGACACAAGAAATTTATAGTGGTTCCCCTAAACTTGGGTGCATCCACTCTTCTACCACCATGGTAGGAATCCACTACAGGTTTTTGATCAGGTGCCCTGTCACCACAAGTTTTTGCTCAGGTGCCCTGTCACCACAAGATCTATTTTTTCAAGGGAGATCTCACAACCCTTTTGAACTTTCGATCAGGTGCCCAAAACCAAATTAGGTCTTTTGATCAGGAGACTTAACAACCAAAGGGGTTAACTTTTGAAGGGAGTTATAACCCTGTACACAGTTGGAAATGAAAAGTGATGTTGTCTTCTCTTTCTCAAACAACTGAGAAGACTTTAGTGAATGATGTTATCAAAGCTCCCCCTGAGATAAAGAAAGTGTTCAGGAAGATGAGAGCTTTGCACGAGGTGTAGGCCTTGATGGAGATCTTCAGAAACTTCTTGGACTGGTGTTGATGAGTTATCCTTTTGAAGTCTGAAGTAGGAACTGAAGAAAACTAAAGATCTGTGTTTTGATGTTCTTCTTCAATTTCCTGTAGATAACAATCTTTTTTCTCTGTAAAACTTGTATTAGTTGTTGAGTAAAAGATCTCTTGTAATTCTTTGATTGATTTTCTGAAGAGAAGAATATGTTTTTTTTATTCTGAAAGATTTCTGCCATTTGAAATTTGAATTCTTGAATTTAATGCTGAAATCCTGGGAGTTAAATGGCTGGAATTTGTCTTAAATGTGTTTCCTCAACTATCTCAGTAAATAAGTCAAGTAATTTGCTCTGTGAAATCCATAATTAATGCTACCAAGCAACGACTATATTCTTGAGAATATGAGCATTAATTATCAGAGAATTACAGCCTTAGAATAATCCAAACTGAAATCAAAATGAGAGAAAATGCCAAACTGATACTGAGAGAAATCGTCGAACTCAGGACAGATTTTGTCGACCTGAACTTCAAGTTCGTCGGGCTGAGAAATCGTCATCGTCGAGCTGAGCTCAGAGAAAGTCGATCTAGAAAATAGTCTGTCAAAGCTGAGCTCCAAGTTCGTCGACCTGAGATAGAATTTCGTCGACCAGAGAACTTGAGAGAAGAGGGAAGATTGTCGACCTAAGCTCCAAGTTTGTTGAGCTCAGCTCAGAGTAGAGACTCTGAGTTCGTCGATCTGCGATCGACGATCATCGAGCTGAGTTCGAAGAACTTCGAACTGATTCTCTGAACACTTCAAAACTGCTAATCTTCTATGTCTGGATCTCTAATTTCTTCTGAGGGCTGTATCAATGTTTGTCTAACCTAGTCAAACTGACCTAGACCTTAGAACTAATAATTTGACCCTAGGCTATACAAGGAGGGTCAATAACCTAATAGTGAACCTAGCCCAAATCCAAACTAGGGATCCAACACTTCTCTACCTTAATAATAATGTGTTTCACACATAGAGGATATATAATATAGAAAGGAAAAGTAGGCTTGCCTTCATTATTTGAAATAGTACTAATAGCCTTGTCCATCATTGGGCAACTATGCACTTGTCATGAAAAAAGATTAAAAATAAAAGTTATGTCTTGCTCAGCTTAGATCTAAAACCTAGAGCTAGTTGCCAACACACATGATGAATTTCACATAATCCATACAAGGACCTAGTTACCAACTACAGTGGCGAATTCTCCCTAAGCAGCATAAGGGCCTAGTCACCAACATGGGAGAATTTGCCCCTAAACAAAACATGGACCGAGTCGCCAACAACCGGGTGAATTTCTCTACTGATACCAATGGGTAAACAAAAGAAAAGAGAATACAAGATTATAATTGATCTAAAATATGCAAGAGAAAGTCCATAAGAACTTTTGAAGGTGGAGACAAAGGCATTGAAGAAATAGGAGTTCTTGATCCGTTTGTCCTTTGTATAGAATGGTCATTGCAGCTTCCCCTTCAAGTTCTCCTTTAGATCTTCATGTTCACACAAGGGAGTCCTCTTGATGTATGGAGATGAGGCAAACACAAAAAGGTTCAGAGTTATAGCTTTGGTGGATGATCGTTCAAAGTAATAAATGGAGCATGTTCGGCCTTTATATAGATATCGTCAACAATAGTGTTCCCGTCGCGTGGTATCATTTATGGAAACCAAGAGGAACACGGATCATAGCAGACATAGTAGGTGTTCTTATTCATTTTAGCTATTATCATTTTAAGAAACCCCTACTGCGTTACGATAATGCTACCGAGCCATGTTAGCTTGATATACAATGCTCTGTTGACTTTTTTCTTCATTTGGCTCCACATTTTAGTTGCTAATTAACTGGCATTCCATATGTTACCGTCGGGTGATAGTGTTTGCGCGTCGCGAAAACAACTTTTTAAAGATGGCCTTGCTCCCGCCATTTTTTGTGTTTAAATGAACTTTGTCTACTATCCCTTAGTCTTCAGCTCCACAACCAGCGGTAGGTGTTACCATCCCACAGTATCTCTCAGTACACTTGCACATTATCGATGGCACCGCTTCGCACCTCTATGGGTTACCTTCCTCTACTTTGCACTCACATGCTCACTTTTAAATCAACAAAGTCACAATGCAACACAACTAAAAGAAACCAACTCAGATCACAAAACACAAAGCTCAAATCCAAACAACACAAAATTTGATTACAATAATAAAAACATGCATATACCATCTATAAAAGAGAATGTAGCTATGAACATCTACATCTAATAGTCATGGTTTGTAGATACTTTAGAATACATTTCCATAACAATATAAGCTTTCTTAAAAGAGAAGGGCTAGATACAAGTTACCAATCCTTGGCATGGAGGGAACAAAAGGCTAGATCCTCGAAAATGAAAGAGAACCCAGATTGGTCCATTGGCTCTTCCTCTTCCTCCCTGGTCTCGTCCACAATACGAGTGAAGTTGTCACCTCCTCCTAACACATCACTTTCTTAGTTTGTTCACCTAAAAACCAAGTGCTCTAGATTCAAAAAGATCTAAAGGATCCTTGTAAATATCCTTTACCACTTTTAAAAAGCCTGGGGGTAGGAGCAGGCTCTTGGTCAAAACCATAGTCTTCTGGACATAAACAAATTAAAAATGGCACTCCAAGCGGGGTATTTTTCAAGAAATTATGGAAGAGAGTTTTTACATGCTACCTGTATTTTAACTCACACACGATCAAGCGCGTTCAAAGCACATGGTCAAGTGCATGAAAAATCATGGGGCCAAAAATGATAGATGATCGTACGTGAAGAAATTCACATGATCCTGCGTAAAAATGCATAATGAGGCACATTTAGGAGAGGGTTTTGGAAAAATTCGAATAACATGTGCATGATCGTGCGCGAAGAGAAGATGCTTATGTGTAAAGAAATGCACCTGATCGTGCAATGTGTAGACAGAGCAACATTTGCTCGTGTGTGAATAAACGCATGATCATACTTGTTCAAAACAATTTATGCCTTAAAAACAAATGCGGACATCACGAAACCCAAAGAAATGATCATAGCAGGTGTATACAATTAAAATAAAGCTAAAACAATAATTAAACAAGAATGACAGGTAGAGGTGATCTCCCTCGTGCATGAAATGCCTAAAACACACCCTTTCTAGCATGAATTTTCTCACAAGACTACTTTGGAGAATTAGAATAATATGAGATGTAAATCTAGCGAGAATGAGCAATTTTAATGTGGAAATAGTGCTAGAAGGGTATCAAAAACTCTATATGAAATTCACTCATCAGTTGTTAGGAGTGCTTGTGCAAAACAAGCATTGCTTTTAGAGATTCCTTGAAGAGTTGGGAACACATTTTCACAGATGATGCTAAACTATTATGGGTGGCTTAACGCCCTCCTAGTTCAAAAGAATCGAACCCCCTTAGATTGAGAGTGAGTCAAATGCAAGAACAGTTAATAGAAAACAAACAGGAGAAGTGATACAATGTTTTACTTGGAAAAACCCGAAAATAAAAAATAACATAGTCAGTTCGGTGCTGACCAAATTCACCAACTCATAGGTGATTAAAATTGTTTGAATCCCTGGGAGGGTGACAAGACACCGCTTCTTTTAAAATTGTTTGAATCCACGGGAGAGTGACAAGCCATTGCTCTATTTACAAGCGCTTGAAAGAGAATAAGAAGTAAAGTATTCATTAATGTTGAACTCGGAAACCACAGTTCAAGAGGAGTTCAGGCCAATTGGGGTAGCTTGTGCTTACTTCTCCTGAGTTAGTATGCTTGTCCAAGAACTCAGCACTCGGAAAGGTGGATAACTAGAAATAGACCCTGCAAGCTGTAATAAGGAGGTCCTACGACACACCCAAAAGATAAAGGGAGTTTCCCCTCTCAATTCAATGTTGAGTTGAGCACTTTGGAGCGCACTTGAGAGCACCAGACTATCAACCTGGAAACCACAGTGAACGGAGTATTGGAGCTCTTGCCAATAAAAATTAGCAAAGGGAGAGAGAAGCAAAAAAGATCCTCTCCAAAGGTGTCCATGGGGTCTATTTATAGTTTTCTGAAAAAGGTCAGCGGATAGCAGAATCCCTCCTTTTGGTTTTACTAAACATAACCCAAATTAGATTGCCAACAACGGAATCACAGTGTTTGGAATGGTTACTACCAGGCCAAAATGGCATTTCCTAGAAAAACTAGACCACAACACTTAGAAATGAGTCCAAGCTACTACATGTATACTAATAATACACTATTTATTGTTATTTTAGGTTACTATTTTAGTCGTTATCAATTATCTTTTATTTGTTTTTATATTAATAATTGGCTAATTTACTTTATTTTCTATTTTCAAATAATTTTGGACTATAAATAGAAATTCTGAGCATACAGTCATTTTCTGGGGAATTATTGGAGCATTTCCCCAGAAAATGGGTGTGACCTGGGGCATGACCTCATTTACAGGTCGTGACTCCCCCAAAGCACTCCAAATCAGATTCCACGTCTCTTTAAAGTTACACGCCCCCTATCATGGGCGTGATAGGGAGTGTTTCCTCCAATCATGGGCGGGACTCAGCATTGTGTAATTAGTTTGCGCCACTGAGCTATTTCAGCAAACACGCCCATGGTCACGGACGTGAACAAGGGGCATGACCTCTCCTACAACTGCCAAATTGATTCCAGATCACATCATTTCTCATTATTTGCTGACCATGTCAAGACACGCCCTAGATCATGAGCGTGGCCTCGGGTACCGTCAATTTTTGGATTTTGGTGGTTTTTCTCCAAATGTTCTCGGGTTTTCAAGATGACAATTTTTTGCCTTACACGCCCTAGGTCACGGGCATGATATAGGGGTGTGGCTTCCAAAATTTAAACCTATAAATTCCAGCAACATCCAAGATGATCCTCATCTAGTCCCTACTTTAGATTGGGTCATTTTTACTTCCATTTTTGCACTTTTCTTTCATGTACTTTGACTTTATGTTTTGCAATTTCAATTCTTAGTTTAGCTTTACATTTCATGCACTTGTAATCCTCATTATGTAGCATTAAAGGTTCTTTTCTTTAATCATGTCTAGCTAATTTTATAGCATTTGATCAGATGAATTCCTAAGTAATCTATTTTGTAATTTCCTTTTCATAATCTTTGATTACAAAAGTTATGATTTGCCTTTGATTTTACTATATTGATTTCATATTTTTGGTATATGAAAACCAAGTATTGATCTGTATTCTAGTTGATTGAGAGATCCATGAATATGGGTAGATCGCTCAAAGGTCAAAGGAGTTGCTGCACTCCTCGAGAGAGGATGACATAAATCTTTTAGATTGGAGTCAAATCTAATAGTAGGGTTCACCACCTAAAATAAGCTTAGATATATTGACTGGTCAATGAGTCTTAATCGATCAACCTAAGCTTAATTGATAATTCTCTCAAAAGAGGCTCTATCTTGATTTGGGAACCTTCACGGTCGAATTATTCTCAATCATTTCTTATGGATTTTATATTTACGAAATACTTTACTTGAGAAGGATTCCCGATCAAATGCTTTCATCTTTATCTTTTATTCATTTTCAAAACTTTTTTATATTCCGATAAAATAATATCAATTTGTATGAGTAGATGTAATCATCACATACCAAAAAATATGAAACTTGATATTTTAATTCCAAAATATCATACACTATAAATGATATGTGCTCTTGCCTACAATTTATAGAATTTGGAGAATATTATTTATCTGAAATTTTATGTATTTTATTTTTGCATCATTGTTGGGGAGTTATTATTATTGATATTTTGAAAGTATAATTTTTTTTACTTTTACCATTCTCTTTCCCCCACCCCAATTTTCTTTTTAACTAATCTTTTTGAATTCTATTTTATTACGTGACGATTGTTTTATTTTCCATCAACAAAAATGTTATCTTGTCTGACCGTGAAAATTGCCAAGCTTCAAACTAAACTTGATGTTTTGGAAGCCGCAAGTAAATGCCAAATTATTTGCACTTTTTTGTGCACCTCATCGAAGTGAGGAATGTTATTATTCTTATTCTCAAAATTTATATTATGAGAATGATTTTCCACATTCTTATGAAAATCATTTTAATAATTTTTCTTCTAACATCGATGTGAATTATTCTTGGTGACAATATCACCTGGATAGTTTTCGGAGAAATGAAGATAATTTTTAGATACAAATTTTTATTTTTCTTCTTTTGCGCTACAAGCCTCTTCACGTAATTTTGGGGAATTTTCACAGAATCAATTAGATCGTAGCCCCCAAAATTTAAAAGAAGGTAATTTTTATTTTAGTGTTGTTTCTCCATCTTTGGATAATTTAGTTATGGAGGAACATGATTTTTCATATAATCTCATAGTTTTTTTTTATTTTGAAGTTCAAGAAAGTATGTATTACCATGAATTTATTAATGTTCAGGGTACGTCGGACAAAATAGTTGAAGAACAAGTCTCATCCCCTACTCTGCCTGACACTTCTCTTATTTGTCATGATTTTTCACAAAATTCCCCTATTTATTTTGAAAAGGAAAGTCATGAACATTTTTTGTCAAATGAATTTATTTCTCTACGCAATTCACTAGGTTTTTTAATGAAATTGTTATTATAGAAAATAACAACCCGAGCCTAATCATATATTTTCACAGAAAGCTCCTTGTGAAAAATTTTTTGATTCGCAAAATTTTGATTATTTTAATTCTAATGATTTTCATGTAGAAGATGAGATGTTGCAACCAAGCCTCTTCGACGATCCATTTGTCGCTCATCTCCAAAAATCTGAATTAGTTCAGGTCTGTATCGGTGATTTGCATTTGCATTCTCAAGTTGATGGAAATCCAAGGAAGAATTAACATTTAAGCAGAGGAGTAGTCGAACGACTGGTTTCGGTACATTCACCTAGGCGTGAATTAACGGAGTTGCTTCTGTACTTTTATTTTAATTTTATTCTTTAGCTAACAATAACCGTCTAGCTTAAAGATGAGGAAAAAATCGTCTTGGGAGGCATCCCTTGCATACCTTCCTTTTTATAGTAATTTCCATTTCTTGCTTTTTCTTTACTTGTTTTTCCCCTCCTATTTGACTTATAAATATTGGAGACAATGTTTATTTTTAAGTATGGGTCTCTGATTGTTTTTTATAAAAAAATCCAAAAAAATATAAAAACCGTTCAAAAAACAAAAAAATGTTTTCCTTTTCTTGGTTTCGCAAAATTCAAACAAAAACAAAAAAAATATATTTTTTGTTGTTTTCTTTTATTTCAAATTTTAGCCTTATTTTCTTTTTTTATTTTAATCAAAAATGTAAAAAAATATAAAATTCAAAATCAATTTCTTACGAAAGGGTCGTGTGGGCTTTCATCTGACAAAACTATATAGTACCTTGCAAGCCCATCATTGGGTAGGTCATGGGAAGTCCAAGAATTTTTAAAAAAAAGTTATGTTTTTATTTTAAATTAAAATCCAATTAAATAAAAAAACTTATAAAAAAAATTACAAAAAATTTTTTACTTTTTAGTAATAAATTTTATAATATTAGATTTATCTTTATTTGTTTTTTGTAAGTTCAGGGTATTTTCAATTTTTCATAGTGATTATAAAATTTTTGTTCTTGTATTAGTTTTAGTTTTTAGGAGTAGAATGTAAACTCGTGCAGTGCTCCTAGTCAAGCGCACATATTTTGTAAATTTTCTAGTAGAATTAACTTCTTTGCATGCTTTTTAATTTGTAATTTTCTAATTGCATAAAGATAGTCTATTCAACTCTTAATTTGAATATGTTAGAGTCTGAAGGTATTATGAGATAGTGTGTAGAAGATTGCTAGAGATTTATTACTCGAGTCCAACAGAAGGGTATCCTTTCTTGATAGCTAAAACTTGCCCCTAGCGGCTTTCAAGACATTTGCATAGGAAAATTATTGGCATGAACATTATATAGGCCGCCTTTTGGTAAGTTTGAGCCTTTGCATCCATGCTTATATGTTATATACTTATACACACAATTTTGAGTCTTACCTTACCTTTTGATTCAGCTCCATCAAATGATTAACCAATGCTTAAAAAGCATCCTAATCACACACCTAAAAATGAGCTTAAAATTTGAGATTGGGTTTGTTTACAAATAAGATGATTATGCTTCATTGAAAATATATTTTGTAGCTGTATTTTGCTTGCTTGAAAACATGTTGAAAATTCAAATCAAGCATGAAAAATAAAGAAAAATGATGATAAAAAGAAAATAATGGAAAAAATTTATTGTGTTTTGGGAGTAGGTATTATGAATTTTATTTCACTTGGATAGTATTTTTGCAAGCTCACATTTAGTTTGGTGTGTTTAACCATCGCATTTACCTTTGATTACCATACTATTAACCCAAGCCCACGTTTCAACCTAATTAAGTCCTATTGATTCATGACTTTGAAATTTACTAGTGCCTTGGAGAAGGCGTAAAAGGCAAGCATTTGTCCATCGTCATTGATAGATTTCTTTAGAGGTTGCTCCGATCTCTGAATTTGTGTAATTTAAATTTGAACGACCACGCTACTTTCTCTCTATACGTGACTTTATGTGTAAGACCCCCCTCCCGGATCCCAAAACACGGCACGAAAGGGGGTCTTATGCCCAGAATAGCCGCCTTGCGGTAGCATTAGCACTAGCACACAAGCTAACCTGTACCACAAGATGCCTATTCTGCCGGCTACAACCAATATCAATATATATATGCTAACCCAACTAAAATGTAAACTAGAAGTCAAATCCACACAAAGCATAATAGTCCAAAGTACATCAAAATAGAGAAGCTACAACAAGCTTCTACAAAGTATCAGAGTACAGCTAACATATGCCCAAAAGGGCTACATCAAAGTCGCTCAACAAAACTCGCATTAGTAACCGATGGTAGCGACGACACCGTCCCTTTAGGCCCTGTCGTCCTGGCATGGTTGTCCTGCTGCAAAGTCTGCGGCTCCTCTACCTGTGGGATGACCTCCTAAAAGGAAGACGTAGCAACCGTTAGTCAAAAAGACTAAGTGGCTTTCACATCCGCTCCCCCGGCGACTCCTCGGCACCAGGCAGAGAAAGGAACAGGCGTACAATATATAATAAGTAATTTAAGCATGTATAAGCAGCTGGAATAGGTACAATATGATTAAAAGCATTTTAATCTAGCAATTCTACCTGAGGTATAACAATCCATCAAGTATAAGTAATTACAGAAGGAAAGTAACTTAACTTATAAGGATGCCCATACAAGCTTATAAGTTAAGGATCGGTTTAACATAAAGTAACTCATCGTATAGGAGTGCCCATACAAACCTATACGATGAGGATCCTGTTTGTGCAATGAAATATAATGGTATGTATGCAATGCAATTACTCACCCATGATCACGCACATGCAACCGCTATGTCGACACAGACTAGTAGTTCCCACTTTTCGAGCAGGTAGCTAACCTCTCAGGCATCAACCGTCGTGGCCAGGCGGCGATAGTAGAGCGGGCTTCTCTACTACTAAGCGGGCATCCACACTGATTCACTTAGGCCTCTGTACGCCTCAACGCTAAGAACACAATAGCGGAGCCCCCCCCCCCCCCCCCCCCCCCGCGTACTATGGCCCAGCGGGAGTCTCGGGTAGATGTGCACCGAGAACCAAGCCCCGAACTAGCCTTGTGTGACCTGGAAGGAGCCACGGAAGAAAGCACGAGGACCAATCCCAACCGTTCACTTGGCATGGAAGGAGCCCCGGGACATGAACACCGAGGACCAAGCCCAACCGCCCAAAGTTTAACTGTCAACTCCCGTCGATGTGATGACTGGCGAGCCCGTAGACATGCCACACTATCCTTAACCCAGGATTGCGACACCGCATGTCGACTAACACCGCATGCAATTCCACATCACTATGGCACGGAAGGAGCCTCAGAGAAAACACGAGGACCAAGTCCAACCGTCCACTCGGTACAGAAGGAGCCCCGTGAAATTAGCACCGAGGACCAAGCCCAACCGTCCATTTATAACTCATCTCAACACTAACCAACTCAGTGCGGTCAACACTCGCACTTACACCCTTTCACAATGCTACCCGTAGGGAGACGCCACTCTAAGCATTAGACTACTAAATTCATTCAGTTTAACAATCATTCACATGGCCATAGATTATCATCCTACATTTTATTTCCAAATGATTTTTAACACATTATTAATATGATGCGCATTTCTATTGGTTTACCAATTTCTACCAAATCATTTCGTTCGAGTATGCTTCGTTTCACAAATCAATTACGTGTGATCCAATTATCAATTTCATCGTTCATAGAACTATGATGGTTAACATAAAAGAGTTCACACAACCTCAAGTTAATTTACTACATTGTCCCCACCGAGTCCAAACCCGACTCTACTCCAACCCAAAATTTTAAGTGCATAATAAATTTAGGCATCAACTTCGACCGGAGATTCCCGAAGCTATAGGAATCTGGTGAAGGCATGTAACCCCTCGATGGAAAGGTCTTTCCATGGGTTACAACATTCATGTTCATACCATAACCCAGATCCGACAGTATCATATTAGAAATTCGCTTCAAAGTCCGCTGCGTACAGAACACAATTTTTGCATGCTTGGTTTATCGGCCGTCAAGTTTGTTCAGACTTTTCTATGGCTACACACTTTGCCCGAAGTCGTGTAACCATTCGTTGGAAAGGTATTTTCAAGGACTTCAACTTTCGTGTTTAGTTGAAAGCCCAGTTCTGAACATATCACACCTGAAAATGGACAAGAAGGTCATTGTGTGCAGAACACAGATTCTGCACGCATCTTAAGGCAGAATGAATGACATCGGTTCATCTTCCTCCTCAAGTCGATCTTCCAAAATCACCTCCAGAAATTCCTCCTCCCTTATTCACCCTCATGAGGCCATTTCTCTTCACGAAACCGTCCCCCATCTTCACATAGAAGGTTGGAGAGGTTGAAGACACCACTATCCTTAGAGCACAAGCCCTAGAACGGCCTCTTCATAGGAAATCATCATCTCGCAAGTCTAGACTCTTTTGAGTCGACATATCACCTAGATATATCTACAGATCTAGCACCAAGGGAGAGGGGAGGAAGCTCACCTCATTTTCGGCATTTCCACCATTTCCAGCCAAGGATCTTGTAACTCTTCGCGGCGACATCTTCTTCTCCTCGGCGGTGGCGGTCCTTCTCCTCTTGGACTTGCTCCAGCAGCCTCTCCCTCTCTACAGCAGTTTCTCCAGGAAGAAGGGTTGGAATGATGAGTGAAAATGGCTAGGGTTTTCACATTACTTATAAGTGAAAAGTGACACGAGTAAGGACACGCCCGTATCCTTACCCGTGTCCTGCTCGGGTGAAGCATTACAGGTGGTTACCTGACGTTTCGATACACAAACACGGGTAGGGACACACCCGTGTCCCTACGCATGTCCACATGACACAACCGTGTTCTATGGCCGTGTCCTCCTCTAGACACTCCTCGTCGAGCTCAAATTAACACACACGGGTAGGGACACGCCCGTGTCTCTACCCGTGTCCTTCTCGGGGTACACTTCATCGATCTCAACCCCACACACACGGGTATGGACACACACGTGTCTCTACCCGTATCATCTTCATATGGGTAGTGACAAGCCCGTGTCACTACCCGTGTCCTTCTCTGGGACAACTCGAGTCATCGACTCGAGAGTTGGTCGGATAGACACGGGTAGGGACACGCCCGTGTGGCTACCCATGTCCTTCACGGGAATAGTGGTTTTGCTTACATGGGTAGGGGCATACCGTGTCCCTACCGTGCCATCATGCACACGGGTAGTGACACGCCCGTGTCACTACCCGTGTCCTTCTCTAGACATACTTGAGTCGTCGACTAGAGAGTTGGCCTCTCCCACATGGGCAGGGACACGCCAGTGTCTCTACCCGTGTCCTATTTTATACTGATTTCTCCTCCCATTTACAAGTGCAGCCCTGTTGCTAGCACTTCCCTGAACCCAAGTCAGCTCTCCTGACTCAAAAACACGCACAAGGGTCCTGGTGTGAATCAGGACGTTACATTATGACTTAATGATATTCTAATGATGAGTTGAATAATAAATCAAAACGCACTTATGAAAATCATAGATTATTTATTATGTTAAGAAGGTTTTTCTACCAAGATTTTTATGCATGTGGGTGCAATACTTCTCATCCTACTCTTTAGAACCTTTTTTCTAATTAGCACTATCTTTTCCTTCTCCTATGAAGGATTGTTTGCTCGAGACGAGCAAGCGCGTAAGTATGAAGATATTTGATAATACACTATTTATCGTTATTTTAGTTATTATTTTAGTAGTAATTGATTATCTTTTATTTGTTTTTATATTAATAATTGGCTAATTTACTTTATTTTGTGTTTTCAGGTAATTTGGTGCTGCGAATAGCATTTTTGAGCTTATAACCATATTTTGGGGAATTGTTGGAGAATTTCTACAAAAGTCCCTAGTACACGCCCCCAGGTCAAGGGTGTGACCTGGGGGCAAGACCTCATTCACGGACTGTGACTCCCCAAAGTGGTTTAAATTAGATTTTGCATCACTTTAAAGTAATACGCCCCCTATCACGGGCGTGATAGGGGATGTGACCTCTAGTCATGGGCTTGACTCAGCATTGAAGTAATCAATTCATGTTGTTGAGCCATTTCAGCATACATGCCCTAGGTCAAGAGACAAACTAAGGGGTGTGACCTCTCCCGCAACTTCCAAATTGATTCAAGATCACACTGTTTCCCACCGTTCGCTGAGCAAGTTAAGACATGCCCTAGGTCACAGGTGTGACCTAGGGGCATGTACCATTGATTTATGGATTTTGGCAATTTTTCTCCGAACATTCCCGGGCTTTCGAGATGGTGGTTTTGTACCTTATACGCCCTAGGTCACGGTTGTGACCTCGGGGCGTGACTTCAAAATATTTCACCTATGATGATCCACATCCAGTACCTGCTTTAGATTGTGTCATTTTTATTTCAATTTTTGCACTGTTCTTTCATGCACTTTTACTTTATATTTTGCAATTTTAATTCCTAGTGTTTCTTTTCATTCCATGACCTTCTAATTCCCTTTACGTAGTTATAAAATGTTCTTTTCTTTAATCATGTCTAGCTAATTTTATAGCATTTGATTGGATGAACTCCGAAGAAATCTATTTCATAATTTACTTTTCATAATCTTTGATTGCGAAAATTATGATTTACCTTTGATTTTATTATATTGATTTCATATTATTGGTATATGAAAACCAAGTATTGATATGTATTCTAGTTGATTAGAGATCCATGAATACGAGTAGATCACTCAAAGATGAAAGAAGTTACATGCACTCCTCGAGAGAGGATGACATAAATCTTCTGGATTGGAGTCAAATCCAATAATGGGGTTCACCGCATAAAGCAAGTTTAGGGGATTCGACTGGTTGAGGGGCCTTAATCGATAAACCTAAGGCTTGTTAGTTGTTCTCTCGAGAGAGGCTCTATCATGATTTGGGAACCTCCACGGTCGAATTATTCCCAATCATTTCTTATAAATTTTATATTTACGAAATACTTTACTTGAGAAGGATTCTCGATTAAATGATTTCTTCTTCTTTATCTTTTATTAATTTTCAAATCCTATTTATATTTTGATAAAATAATATTGATTTGTGTGAGTAAAAGTAATAAGTAGACCCAAAAAACTATGGCACTTGATATTTTAATTCTAAAATATATTATACTACGAACAATAGGTGCTCTTACCTATAGTTCGTAGAATTTAGAGAATATTATTTATCCAAAATTTTACATATTGTATACTCTTCTGGGGGTGACGAGTGCCCGGTGAGGTTGGGGCTTGCCAATTGCCCTGAACAATAGGAGGGTGCAAGCTAATTGGGATACACTTGCCCCTCCAACTCACCTGGGCTCGTCCTTTTGTCGTTGCCCCTTTTTTTTGATAGCTTGATGGGTCTACTCGACAAATACAAGGTTAAAACAATCCTCTATCTTTGGTAGTTTGCCTCAAGCTTGGAAATATAGTTTAACCCCAAGTATTTAGCGAGTGCCCTAATTTAGAGGGAATATTTTAGTAGGCCTGCCAGGGGTTATATATACTAAGGGGGGAGGGGGAGGCAACTCTAAGAGTCCCCTACATCTCCTCTCCTCACTTCCTCATAGCCAGTCCTTTCCTCGCCAGCATGTCGCTGTGTAACGCCCCTGATTTTTCGATGTTTATTTTAATTCCTTTAGTGGCGTATTTTTGACATCAGGGCTTTACATTAACACATAGTTGACCGTTACCCTTGTTGGAGCGAGACTTTTGCTCATTTGGTATCTGAGGTTTTGACTTAGAATATTAGCATGGCTAATTTCTAGTGTATTTTTTAGATTTCCCTTGTGAGTCGGGTTTGTTTTGGAACTCGGTGGAGCCTTTTAAAGATATTTGGTGTTTTGATTTGGGGAAGTTTTTACTAGAGTTTGGTTTATCATATTTTGATTTTGAATTTGTCGTTGGATTCATGGCATCGATATTTAGCTTCGGTGCGAATTTCATGAAAATCCGAGTTGATTGGATTTATCAGTAGTTTGGATGTTTATTATAATAATAATAATATATTATAAGTATAAATACCCTTATGATTTAGACAGAACCCCATTCATCGTCTTCTTATCTAGTTGTCAGACCGATTCACAGAAGAGGGAGAGCAGCGGACTTCGTAAGCTTTCGGTCATCGATTGTAGGAGCTCTGGTGCACGAAATTGTCGTCGGATGGTAGATTCGGATAGCTCTTGCCGAGATATACGTTCGTACAGTGAATTTTTCCCGTTTCTTGGATTTTGGGGCATTAGGGAATTTGTTTTTGACCCTTGTTTGTCCCGAAAAGTTTCAGGAATGTTGTCTAGGTGTTCTTGCATCCAGATCCATGAGGATTTGCGCTTGCGTGGCCGATTTTCGGGCGATTTGATGCAAGTGGTGATTTCTTCCCCTTGCTATGTCTCTTTTTTGTGTGTTTATTATAGCTTTTATTCCCTCCTTAGAGTTGGGAGTAGTGTAGGGTTCGACCAAGCTTGATCTGCTGCGTAGTGTAGGATTCCCGATTTAGTTTAATTTGTCGTATATAACATTTAACCTAAGTTTAATCCGTCGATTATATGACAGGTAGTCTAAGTAGAATTTGTCATATATGACGGTCTAAGTAAAGATAAATTCGTCGTATATGATAGTCTAAGTAAAGATAAATTCGTCGTATATGACAGTCTAAGTAAAGATAAATTCGTGGTATATGACAGTCCATGTAAAGATAAATTATTCGTATATGCTAGTGAGTAGAATTCGTCAAATATGAGTTTTGGACTAAGGAAAATTCATCGAGTATTCTTGACGAATTTGTCGAGTATCAGCCTTGGTGTTGAGTGATTCTGCATTCGTTGAGTGAAAAGCATCGAGTTCATCGAGTATCAGTCTTGGCGTTGAGTGAATTTGACTTGGCGTTGAGAGCATCGAGTGGTCTATGAGACTAAGTCAAATGTGTCATGTAATCTCAACAAATTCATCGAGTTTTGTCAGTTTGGTGTCGAGAGTGTCGAGTGAACCAAATGGCATTGAGTGCTTTGAATGCCAATGTCTTTGGCGTTGAGTGCTTTGAATGTTACTGTCTTTGGCGTCGAGTGCGCTGAGTAAACTCAGCTAGGCATTTATTGAAGGCGTTGAGTGAAATAAAACTGTGGAGTTAAGTTCAGGCGTCGAGTGAGACTGCTTTGGCGTTGAATGCATCGAGTATACTCGACGAATTTCACGTGTACTTAGGTAATTTCACTGATTCGTCGAGTATCAAGGTAATTTTGTCGATTCGTCAAGTATCAAGGTATTGTTAGCTAAATCGTATAGTATCATTAAGATAGTTAATTTTGTTAATTATAATTCGTAGTGTGACTACTATATTCGTCGAGTATACTCGACAAATCAATGTGGACTTGGAATTTTCTCGCCAAATTGAGTCCAATTCACTGAGTATGGGCCTTAGGTGAATTTTGGGATTTATTCTTCCTTCTTATCATAGGAGAAGCTCGGTGTTTTGGTTGGGGTTTTATAGGTGTTTATGGATATTTAGGTGTGTCCCATGGTTGGCAGTGGATAAAAGACCACCAACCTAGTGTCGGCTCGTGAATCATTGCACTTGGTGGTTTTTTGGGTGTTTTTTTTGGACTGTTGGGTTGTGTTGGACATTGTGGCCACCAATATAGTGCCTTTTTGAGATGTTTGGATTTTTGGGTTGTGTTGGACATTATGGCCACCACTGCAGTGCCTTTTGAAGATGTTTGGGTCTGTTAGTTCGTGTTGGATATTATGGCCACCGACTCAGAACCGCTTTTATTGGTATTAATGATTCACGTGTTTAGAGCAGTTCAGTATCTTCATTCTTATTGTTTAGACATATGTCTTTATGCTTACTCTTGCAGATATTCTCAAAGCATGGCTTCGTTTCGCGCTTGGTGCAATTTCCTTACTCTTGGACCATATAATTAATAATTTTTTACTGTTTTGTTTCTCATTTATTGTAGTTTGGCATCCTTTCCTATTTGGGTTGGTAACCCTTAAACTCATTTGCTTTAATCTACTGATGATCTTTTTACCACTTGTATTTTCTTCCTGAGGTATTCTTTTCTTTGGAATGCCTCAGGTTTGGAGCAGTAGCCGGTTGAGCCACTAAGGTTGGTTGTGGCTTGCGGTTTGCAGTTGTTGCAGTTGTATTTTACTCACTGTTGTGAGGCAGTGTTGTTGTTTTGTTGTTTAGTACAGACATACATGCTTTTTAGTGGGTTCGAGTCAAGTTGTTGACGCTCACTGGAGATTTTGATTGAATTTTAAGTTACTTGCTAGCTGCTAAGCCTATTTCTTGATGACTTGTTGGATTTACTTGCTCTCTGAGAAGGTTTTATGCTAGGATTGCATGTTAGTTATTTTTTTAAAAAAGTATAAAAGTATCATTTTAACTATCTCATTCATAGCATGGTTTTAAACCAAAGTCACTATATTTTAACGAGCATAAAAGCTATTTATATACTTATATTAAACCTAGAGGTATGCATATCATGAGTTGTCTTATTTGGATGTTTATGCTCATGTAGGATGTTAATCTATATAAACAAAGTATTTTTCATAGCGTATATTCATATTTTCGCTTGTGCACTAGTTGATCCACTGAGCTGAGGGATACGTCCATCAAAACTTAACTTAAATTACAGCTTTCTTCATAATAAACATGAGGATTTCATATAAAGTGTTAGCTTCGAGTTCTTGCCAGAGTGCCTGTAGTTATCCCCTGCACGACATGACATTATAATGCATGTTTTCTCTTACTCTGATATATTATTTAAATGCAGAGAAAATACGGGTTGTGATAGTTGGTATCAGAGGGACGTTGTTTGACAATTGGTTGAACGACTATCTCTAGTTAGTTTTAGATTGTCTTGTTCCATTTCATACACACACGGATGTGTCATCAGTACGTCTTGGCTGAAGCATGAACACTACACTCATAAGCATGACAAGAAGTATACAATGCATATTATGTAGTATGGGATGCATAATATGTGTTTGTATATGGATCCTCATAAGAAGCAACATGTGACTGTTATGTAGTATGAGATACATAATAATCATCACATGAATGCACATTAACTTTTTTCTTTTCGTTACATGCAATATTATGTAGTATGGGATGCATAATATTTCATGTGTACGCCGCTCATAACATGCATTAAGGCCTTTATTAGAATGCATGACATAACATAGCGTTAGCACACATGCCATGTAACACCCCCTATCCGTCGCATAGCATATAGCAGTAGGTCCGGTCGGGGCCCGACGCCATATACTACAAACAAACCGGGTGGTTACTCATGGAAACCATCCAACCAATCATTATGTCCTACACAGAGCATTCTAGCGGAAGCAGATTAATAAGTTGCAATAAAGAACCCAGCACAAAAGCAGAATGTCCACTAATACCAAATGGGAATGTTGTACATACACAAGTACAGGCCTTAAGGCCTTACAAAATTGTTCAATTCATATTACATGTTTTACAAACCACGGCACACAGGCCGGTCATACATGAATAAAAGCAGTAAACACTCCAATTAGGCCTTCGAGGGTCGGCTTCGCAAATTGGGATTTAGCCCGCTATTGACCGCTTGGTCCAGCAGCACCTGCATGCAATAAACCACCGCACGGTGGCAAAACAAGGCAACGGTCAGCAATGCTGACCAAATTATAACGATCCCGCCCCCAACTCGGGGTGGCGATGCTCCTTCCCTGCATTTCATTAGCATAAGCGAGCAATATATCAATATTCATTTCATCACAGACGTTGGCTCGCACGGCCACACGCCTCGTGCTCTCAGGGCATATTCTCAGTGAACCGTTCGATGTCAAGTCAATTAAAGCCATAGACATTCCGGACTCACCACCGCCACTTTGACGGCCAAACCTATGAGCATTTTGTCTTACCGGCATGGGTCACAACAGTTTAAGCCATAGACCGTCGAAGACCCTCATCTATGCCAACGGCAAGTGCCACGTCACCTTAGGTCTCTTTAACCGAACGCCATAGAAGTGGGTACGGTTCCATCTAACCCGTGCTCACGTCGCAATGACAGTTTAAGCCATATGCGCGGGTCAAACTTCTCCCGAGTCCCATTTTCGTCACACATTTCACATAACTCGGTTATGTTCAATTTGGCTCTCAGGCCTCCAAGTTGGCAAGACCACACATCCGCCCAGTTTTCCGGGTGCACCTTTGGGTTAATCCCCAAGGTTCCCTGTTGCAATCTACCACGTAGAAAACTCGAAAAACAATCAATCGCACGGAGTCTTCTCAGGCATTTATGCAATGCAACATCACCGATCCAGACCAACATGTCCGGATAGGCTTCACACATCATGCCTATGTTCGTTCTCGCTTACGGACTCTACACAACGGGGACTTTACATATCTACCCGAAGGAACGCCTCCAACTCACTGCAAACTCGCGAGAGCGGGCTTCCTATGCAAAGAAGGAGAGCTTCACATGCTCAAGAAGAGAATCGTTACCCTAGCGTTCTTCTTTGGCGCCATGGAAAAGTAAGCAGATGAAAAGCACCGCACTAGCTTTGCCTCCGTGGATCCGGAGTCGGCTCGAGATTTGGAGCTTCGAAGCTCCTCCAATGGCCGGATCTAGCTTCTTCTTCCTTCCTTGGCTCTCCTCTCTCTCTAAGCTTTAGAAAGATAATCACTCAAGTAAAAGTGAGGGTTTCAAGGGTCCAATCCCGGGTATATCCCATCAGGAACAACCCCCAGCCGTTGGATCCCAACTTAAAGAAACGAACGGCTTTGATTCGGGCCTGAAATGTCCAATCTGGACCGAACACGGCCTGGCACACGCCCGTGTCCAGGGCTGTGTGCCTCATTCGCCGTCAAAATCAATGCGCCTGGAACAACACACGGGCATCGAACACGCCCGTGTTCGATCTGACATGCATGTGTTCCACCTGACACGGTCGTGTGGTCGGCCGTGTGCCCCCATCGATTTATCCCGAAAACAACCCGAGAACTACACGAGTTCTAGGACACGCCCGTATCCTAACCCGTGTCTACCTCAACATGCCTGGTCTCCTGGCCGCGTACACGGTCTCGACACTCGACACTTCGTCGAGCGAAGTTCGTCGACCTCACGACACGGACTTGGACACGCCCGTGTCCTAGTCCGTGTGCCTTGTCCCGACATATCGTCGAGCAAAATTCGTCGACTCCCCGGGAGGTGTGTCGACACGGGTCGACACGCCCTGCGATACGCCCGTATCGCAGGCAGTGTGCCATGTCTCGACACTTCATCGAGCGCAGAGTGTCGACTTTGCGGGCTGAGTGTCGACACGGGTCGACACGTCCTGAGACACGCCCGTGTCTCAGGCCATGTGCCCAGTATCGACACAACGTCGAGAGCAAAATGTCGACTTCGCCGGCTGAGTGTCGACACAAGCTTGACACGCCTTGGGACACGTCCGTGTCCCAGGCCGTGTGCCTCCTGCCAGAACCCAAAACTGGCCCAAAACGTCACCCGTCGCTCTTTTGAGTTTCGAGGCGTTACAACTCTCCCCCTCTTAAAAGAATTTCGTCCACGAAATTATATAAAGGAAAGACATGTACAAAACCAAAATTTGTACCTGAGCGGAACAACTCCGGATACTCGTCAAGCATAGTCTGCTCTCACTCCCATGAGAGCTCCTCACGACCGCAATTGTCCCATCGGACCTTGACCATTCTGATCTCTTTATTGCGTTGCCGCTTGACCTCCAAGTCCTCAATCCGCACGGCCTTGACTTTTGTCGTCAGCCCACTATCCACCGGCACTTGATCAACCGCGATCACTTGTGTAGGCTCTTGCACCGCCTTCCGAAGCACCGAAATATGGAATACATCATGTAATCCACCATGCTCCACTGAAAACTTCAACTGATAGGCTGCTTCACCAACTCGCTCCAGAACCTCAAACAGCCCAAGGTACCTCGGGCTTAGCTTTTTCAATCGCCGCACCCGTGAGACACCCTTGAACGGCTTGATCTTTAAGTACACATAGTCGCCCACAGCGAACTCCACGTTCATGTGCTTGGCATTATAGTACTTCGCTTGCCGGTCCTGAGCGATAAGCAACCTTTCCCGAATGGTTCTCACCAAAGAAGTAGCATCCTCCACTTCTAATCGCTTATACAACTTTGACTCACCCGTTTCTAGCCAAGACAACAGCGTGCGACATTTTCTACCATATAGGGCCTCGAAGGGCGCCATTTGAATACTCGCTTGGTAGCTATTATTGTATGCGAACTCCACCAAATAAAGGTGGTCTTCCCATTGCTTTCCAAAATCCAAGACACACATGCGGAGCATGTCTTCCATGGTTCTATTGACCCTCTCGGTCTGCCCATCCGTTTGCGGATGGAAGGTTGTGCTGAATTTCAACTTTGTTCCCAACATTCGTTGTACAAGCCTCCAATCATTGGACGTGAACCGCCCATCTCGGTCACTCACGATGCTGCGGGGCACACTGTGAAGCCGTACTATGTTATTCACATAGAGTTTTGCCAACTTCTCCACCGGATCATCCTTCCTATGCGGAATGAAATGCGACACCTTCGTTAACCGATCTACGACCACCCAAATGGCGTCGTTCCCCTTTTGCGACCTTGGCAAACCATGCACAAAGTCCATTGAGATGTTGACGAATTTCCACTCCGGAATAGGCAAGGACTTCAGAAATCCTCTCGGCTTTTGGCATTCCACCTTTACCAAGGCGTAAGTTAGGCACTTCGCTACGTAGAGCGCCACATCTTTCTTCAAACCCGGCCACCAAAATAGTTTCTTCACATCGTGGTACATCTTCGTGCTCCCCGGGTGAATCGAGTACTTGGTATGGTGTGCCTCATACAACAATTCCACCCGCAAATTACCCACACTTGGGACGCACAGACGGCCGTCTTTCCAAAGCAATCCGTACTCCACAATGAATTGGGAATTTGACCCATCCAGAGCCTCTACCATGAACTGCTTCATATGGACATCCATATCCAAAGCCTGCCGAATCCGATCAGCCAAGTCATATTGAACTTCAGTCCAATTCAGGACTGCTTCAGCACTTGATTGCCTATCCACACAAACAATCTCCAACGCCTCCAACTCCCGCACCAACCGCTCATCATGCACCGATAGCCAATTGGCTTGAGCTGGGGCTCGGTGACTCAACGCGTCCGTAACCGCATTTCCCTTACCATGCACGTAGTGGATCTTGAATGTATAGTCCCCCATTCCATCCATCTACGCTGCCGCATATTCAGATCTTTCTGATCAATCAGATACTTTAGGCTCTTGTGATCGGTGTAGATATCAATGTTCACACCGTACAAATAGTGTCTCCACAGCTTCAAGGCAAAAATCACGGCCGCTAACTCCAAGTCATGGACCGGATAATTCCTCTCGTGCACTTTCAGCTGTCTCAAGCCATAAGCTATCACATTTCCGTGTTGCAGTAGCACGCAACCCAAACTGCTGCCCGAAGCATCGCTATAAATCTCATAGCCTTCGGTCCCAATCGGCGAACTCAGCACAGGCGCCGTGGTCAACCGACTCTTCAACTCCTCAAAAGCTCGCGCGCACTCCGGCGTCCAAACGAACTTCTGCTCCTTCCTCGTCAAAGTAGTGAGAGGTAACGCTATCCGCGAGAAGTTCTCTACGAAGCGCCTATAATAGCCGACAAGCCCCAGAAAGCTCCGGACTTCCGCTACCGTAGCAAGCTCAGGCCACTCCCGTATCGCAACAATCTTTGCCGGATCCACAGCAATACCCTCTCCACTCACTATATGACCGAGGAATGCCACTGAGGATAACCAAAATGCGCACTTCGAGAACTTGGCATATAACTGATTCCTCCTTAGCGTCTCCAAAACCAAATGAAGATGCTTGAAGTGATCTTCCTCACTCTGCGAGTACACCAAAATATCGTCGATGAAAACGATCACAAAATGGTCCAAGTACTCCCGGAAGGTCCTGTTCATCAAATCCATGAACACTGACGGCGCATTAGTCAGCCCAAACGGCATGACCGTAAACTCATAATGCACGTATCTCGTACTGAACGTTGTCTTCAGGATATCACTCTCCCTTATTCGCAGCTGATAGTACCCAGACATGAGATCCAACTTTGAGTACACCGTCGACCCGACCAACTGATCAAAAAGGTCATCGATCCGGGGGATCGGGTACTTGTTCTTCTCCGTCAACTTGTTGAGCTCCCGATAATCAATACATAGCCTCAAGCTTCCGTCATTTTTCTTAACAAAGAGGACCGACGCGCTCCAAGGCGAAGAACTCGGGCGCACATAACCTTGATCCAACAACTCTTGCAGTTGAACCTTCATCTCCGCCATTTCCTTAGGCGCTAGCCGATGTGGAGATCGTGACACAGGCTTTGCACCTGGCACTAGCTCAATCATGAAATCTATCTCCCGTTGAGGCGGGGCTCCCGGAAGATCTGCGTGGAACACATCAGGGTACTCCGATACCACTGAAATACAATCCAACGCGTGCTTCGGCTTTGCAACCTCCACTAGTGTAAAGAACAGTTCTACACCGGCACGAACCGTCTTCACCGCCTGAAGAGCAGACATCAACGTCTTGCTCGACCCCTTTAAGCCCGTAAAAGTCATCTCACGACTTGCTCCCAACTTGACTTCCTTGCGACCGCAATCAATATAGGCCGGCTGCTCCAAGAGCCAGTCCATGCCAAATATAACGTTGAACTCCACCAACAGAAGTAACGATGCTTGCAGATCGAACTCCTGATTCCCAATATGAATCTTAACATCGCAGATCCTATCCGCGCGCATCGAACACACATTGGGCAACAACACATCCAACTTATCCTTTGCCGTCGAAGAAGGGACTCCGATGCGTGATATAAATCCTTCGGACAAGAAGGAGTGTGAAGCTCCCGTATCGAAGAGTGCTCTTGCCGGATTTTCACAAATCAAAACAAATCCTAAACAAGCAGTGGTAAGGTAACATGTCCATAACAAGTATTTAAAGAAATTGACTTGCTATAAATTAAACCATACCTGTCACCACATCAGCCTGTTTGATGGCCTCCTGTTGGCCAAGATTATACACCCTTGGTTGGGTCGGAGCATAGTGGGACGCGGTCGACTCCACCGCCTTGCCCTTCTCTTCATAAGTCGCTCACGGCCTTCTCTCGGACTTGGGGCGTCCGCTCCAACAATCGCGGGCAAAGTGCCCCGTCTTTCCACAAGTAAAACACGCGCCCGAGGTCCGACTCGTAGTCGCCCCAGAAGCACCAGAAGGAGCTGGACCCGAAGTCTTATGCTTCTTAAATAACCTCCGATAGCCGGACTTTGAAGTAGTCGGCACTTTGAATTCAGATTTCTTATCAACCAAGCTTTTCTTTGCTTGTACATTCTTCATATCCTTCTCCAAGGACCGGGCCGTGTTGACCAAGGTCAAGAAACCCTGCGTCATCGGCCCCGAGAGTAGTAACCTCAACTCATCTCTCAAGCTTTCGTAGAATCGATTCGTCTTGCGATCCTCATCTGCGATGGTGGAGCTAGCATATCGACTCAAACGAGTAAACTCGTGGAGATATTCATCCATGCTCTTCTCACCCTGCACCAACTTCAGGAACTAGTTCTCCATCGAAATCCTCTGAGTAGTAGGGAGGTACCTTGCTAAGAACAATCCCGAGAACTCTTCCATTGGGACGTCTGTAAGTTGTCTACCTCTCAAATGATGCAGCTCCAAACCTTCCCACCATAATCTCGCTTCACCGTCCAAAAGGAACGTAGCAATGGTGGTCATTTTCCACTCCTCCGTCTCTATTGCTGTCATGACTCTCTTCACCCTGAAGAGCCAGTCTTCAGCTTGAGATGGGGTCCCCAACCCCGAGAATACCGGAGGATTAAAGCTCATGACATGCTTGAGCTGTCTCTCGGTTGCCCTCCTTGGCACCACCGGCTCCACTACCACCAGTTCCACTCTCCTCAGCTCAACCTCTGGAAGAGGTTCCTGCTCCATCGTAGGAGCCGGCTGCTGCGTTTGCCTTAAAGGCTGCGCATTTATCATGGCCAACACTGCTTCGGCCACCAATCGTAAGTTCTCAGCCGATAGAGGTGTTGCAGAAGCAACATCTAGTGCACTGCTAGCCTCAGAAACTCGACGTTCCGACGGCCCAGCACCACTTCTGGTCACCTATAGTGGTACAAAACACCATTAAGCGACCAAATAAAATTGCAAACAGCAATTATAGGAACACGCAGGTTCCTCAAACACGTGTATTTTCATTCCTAAGTTGACATTCATGGGTTCTTTTACCGTTATAACGATGACGCACACAATGTGCTCACCACCCCTTAAAAAGAATTCGCCCACGAATTCATCTTAAGCCCGACCAAAACCAGTAGTCTGATACAAAATTATAACACCCCTTATCCGTCGCATAGCATATAGCAGTAGGTCCGGCCGGGGCCCGACGCCATATACTACATACAGACCGGGTGGTTACTCATGGAAACCATCCAACCAATCATTACGTCCTACACAGAGCATTCTAGCGGAAGCAGATTAATAAGTTGTAATAAAGAACCCAGCACAAAAGCATGAATGTCCACTAATACCAAATGGGAATGTTGTACATACACAAGTACAGGCCTTAAGGCCTTACAAAATTGTTCACTTCATATTACATGTTTTACAAACCACGGCACGCAGGCCGGTCATACATGAATAAAAGCAGTAAACACTCCAATTAGGACTTCGAGGGCCGGCTTCGCAAATTGGGCTTTAGCCCGCTATTGACCGCTTGGTCCAGCAGCACCTGCAAGCAACAAATCACCGTACGGTGGCAAAACAAGGCAACGGTCAGCAATGCTGACCAAATTATAACGATCCCGCCCCCAACTCGGGGCAGCGATGCTCCTTCCCTGCATTTCATTAGCATAAGCGAGCAATATATCAATATTCATTTCATCACAGACGTTAGCTCGCACGACCACATGCCCCGTGCACTCAGGGCACATTCTCGGTGAACCGGTCGATGTCATGTCAATTAAAGCCATAGACATTCCGGACTCACCACCGCCACTTTGACGGCCAAACCTATGAGCATTTTGTCTTACCGGCATGGGTCACGATAGTTTAAGTCATAGACCACCGAAGACCCTCATTTATGTCAATGGCAAGTGCCACGTCACCTTAGGTCTCCTTAACCGAATGATATAGAAATGGGTACGGTTCCATGTAACTCGTGCTCACGTCGCAACGACAGTTTAAGTCATATGCGCGGGTCAAACTTCTCCCGAGTCCCATTTTCGTCACACATTTCACATAACTCGGTTATGTTCAAGTTGACTCTCAGGCCTCCAAGTTAGCAAGACCACGCATCCGCCCAGTTTTCCGGGTGCACCTTTGGGTTAATCCCCAAGGTTCCCTGTTGCAATCTACCACGTAGAAAACCCGAAAAACAATCAATCGCACGGAGTCTTCTCCGCCATTTATGCAATGCAACATCACCGATCTAGACCAACATGTCCGGATAGGCTTCACGCATCATGTCTATGTCCGTTCTCGCTTACGGACTCTACACAACGGGGACTTTACATATCTACCCGAAGGAACACCTCCAACACACCGCAAACTCGCGAGAGCGGGCTTCCTATGCAAAGAAGGAGAGCTTCACATGCTCAAGAAGAGAATCGTTACCCTAGCGTTCTTCTTTGGTACCATAGAAAAGTAAGCGGATGAAAAGCACCGCACTAGCTTTGCCTCCGTGGATCCGGAGTCGGCTCGAGATTCGGAGCTTCGAAGCTCCTCCAATGGCCGGATCTAGCTTCTTCTTCCTTCCTTGGCTCTCCTCTCTCTCTAAGCTTTAGAAAGATAACCACTCAAGTAAAAGTGATGGTTTCAAGGGTCCAATCCCGGGTATATCCCATCAGGAATAACCCCCAGCCATTGGATCCCAACTTAAAGAAACGAACGGCTTTGATTCGGGCCTGAAATGTCCAATCTGGACCGAACACGACCTGGCACACGCCCGTGTCCAGGGCCTTGTGCCTCATTCGCCGTCAAAATCGACGCGCCTGGAACAACACACGGGCATCAAACACGCCCGTGTTCGACCTGACACGCCCGTGTTCCACCTGATACGGCCGTGTGGTCGGCCGTGTGCCCCCATCGATTTATCCCGAAAACAACCCGAGAACTACACGGGTTCTAGGACACGCCCGTGTCCTAACCCGTGTCTACCTCAACATGCCTGGGCTCCAGGCCGTGTACACAGTCTCGACACTCGACACTTCATCGAGCGAAGTTCGTCGACCTCACGACACGGCCTTGGACACACCCGTGTCCTAGGCCGTGTGCCTTGTCTCAACACATCGTCGAGCAAATTTCGTCGACTCCCCGGGAGGAGTGTCGTCACGGGTCGACACGCCCTGTGATACACCCGTTTCGCAGGCCGTGTGCCATGTCTCGACACTTCGTCGAGCGCTGAGTGTCGACTTCGCGGGCTGAGTGTCGACACGGGTCGACACGCCCTGAGACACGCCCGTTTCTCAGGCTGTGTGCCCAGTCTCGACACAACGTCGAGAGCAAAATGTCGACTTCGCCGGCTGAGTGTCGACACAAGCTTGACACACCCTGGGACACGCCCGTGTCCCAGGCCGTGTGCCTCCTGCCAGAACCCAAAACTGGCCCAAAACGTCACCCGTCGCTCTTTTGAGTTTCGGGGAATTACATGCCAAGCTAAAGATCTACATGATGACATACATACACATGATTTTAAAGCAAAAAGAATAAGAATTCATGCATTCATGGTTTATGCACATGAGTCAATAAGATGACGGTATATCATCATAAGTTAAGCATGACATCATTAATGAAAATCCTAGAGCAAGTTAGCAACTTGAGCAAGTATCTACACATGTATGGTCTGAACTAAGTTGTGTAGTTCTAGCGGTTAAGCTAGGTTTGATTTGGCATTCGTTGTATTCTTAGGATGTTGTCTAAGCGTGTTACGATGAGTTTGACTCCCCAGTTTAAGGGCGAGTCGTCGGATTTGTAGAGTGAGGCTATGATTGAGGGACTACGGTAGAGCAATGAGGCTCTGCCAAGGTAGATGGATGAGATATAATCGCATATTCAGGCGCTGTTGATTGTTATTTCAGGGCAGTAGCCGAGAGTGCATGACCCTACTGTGGGTCAAGCCATTCTCATTCCTCCTGCTCCTTTAGTGGCTCCAGTTCTACTGCCACCAAAGATGAATTTTATTTCGCATTTTCAGTGACTAGGACCTCCTACTTATGACTATACAGCTGATTTCATGGCATTGGATGATTGGATTATCGCGATCGAGATGTTCTTGTATTTAGGAATTTTTGCGAACCAGAGAGTAATGGTCGCCGCTTACCAGCTTAAGGGCCTTTCAAAGAACTGGTGTTTAAGAGAGAAGGAGAACCTTATGGATGGATGTTCATGGTAATCATTTAAGGAGTTACTGCTTAGGAAATTTCTGTCGTCGGTCAAGCAAGACTGCTTGATGGAGAACTTCCTACATCTGAAGCAAAGATAACTCACGGTTAGTGAGTATGAGATAGAGTTCAGTAAGTTGAGCCATTTGCCCCGGATTTGGTTGCTTCTGAAGCTAGCAGAGTCAAGCAATTTCTGGGTGGTCTTTGGAGTGACATCCAGCGGCTGGCTAGCGCTTATGGATCTGAAAGCTATACTGAGGTAGTGGAAGCTGCTCTTAAAGTTGAAGACATCGATAATGCCAAGAATTGAGGCATGCAAATGAGGAAGTATAATAGGAAGTCTGATGATGGTAAGAACCCTCAGGAGTCCGGTCTTGCATCGAAGAAAATAAGCAAGGAGGTATGCAGTTTCTATGGCCGGTCGGGCCATCCTTTCAAGAAGTGTTTCAAGAGGTTGGGATCTCAACAGCAGCAGCAAGTGCATGTAAATAAGAGTGTTCCTAAAGGAGATTTAGTTTGTTCTTCGTGTAAGAGATAGGGGCATGATGTTGTCTATTCTTGGAGTAAGGATAAGGTCTGCTTCCAGCGTGGACAGAAAGGACATTTCAAGTCAAAGTGCATGCAATCTCAGCTCTTACTACAGCTAGTTCCACTTCAAGCTTTGTCGCTACCGCAACTTTTGGATAAAGGGAATGGAAAGTTAAATGTGATGACTATGGAGGAAGCGCATACGTCCACCCAAGTGATCTCAGATTAGATTCTAATCTAGTTCTAGATTTTAGCTCGTAACTGAAGTTTTGATGTTTGTTTGTCTAGTTATGTATGTGATTTTGTAGGGAAGATTAAGGTAAAGAACCGTTGGGAGCCTATTCTTTTCGATTCCGGTGTTACCCACTCGTTCGTGGCTAGGACTTTCGTAGAGTGTCATCGTCTGACGCTATCTAGTTGGCGACTTGTTTTGCATTAAGTTTCCTTTTGGTGATTCGGTGGTGTCGGACCAAGGTATCCAGAATTGTCCGATTCTTTTAGGTGATTTCCTAGCTTTTGCTGATTTGAAGGTACTAGACCTATAAGACTTTGATGTGATCTTAGGCATGGACTGGTTATCCAGATATGATGCAGTTATCCAATGCAAGTTTAAGCGTTTGGACTTCAAGATGGACAACGGCCACCCCAAGAGTGTTTATGGTTTTCCGCGCCAGGATTCCCCAATTATTTATGTGGTATATGCTCAGAAACTTTTGAATTCCGGCTGTTTTGCTTCTTTGGCTTCTATTTTAGAAACCGATGGTAGTTTGCTGCGTGTCGAGGATGTTCTTATGGTGTGAGATTTTCCTGATGTTTTCCCAGTTAGTCCTCCTAGTCTTCCGCCTGAGAGATATGTGGAGTTTGTTATAGATTTGGAGTCGGGTACTCACCATATTGCTAAGGCACCGTACCATATGGCCCCGCGTGAGCCGGAAGAGTTGCACACCCAGCTGGATGAGTTCTTGTAGTGCAGATTCATTAGGCCAAGTTCTTTGCCTTAGGATGCTCCCGTGTTGTTTGTAAAGAATAAGGATGGATTTATGAGGTTGTGCATCGATTATAGGGAACTAAATAAGGTAACTAACAAGAACAGGTATCCCTTGCCATGAATAAATGATTTGTTTGATCAGTTGCATGGTAGTACGGTGTTTTCGAAGATTGACCTTCATTCAGGCTACCATCAGTTGATAATCCGTGAGACGGATGTTCCACAGACCACTTTTCGTTCTCAGCATGGACATTTTGAGTTCTTGATAATGTCCTTTGGATTGACGAATGCACCCTCTATTTTTAGGGACATGATGAACAAAGTGTTCAAAGATTTTTTGGATTGTTTTGTGGTCGTTTTTATCAATGATGTCCTAGTTTATTCTCGGAGTGTTGAGAAGCATGCCCAGCACTTGCGGCTAGTTCTATCTACTTTGAGAGAGCATAATTTATATGCAAAGTTGAGTAAGTGCTAGTTTTAGCTACCTCAGGTTTCCTTTTTGGGTCATGTTGTGAATAAGGATAGAATTTCTTTTGACCCAGAAAAGATAGCTGTCGTAATGGATTGAAAAAGACCAACCACACCCAAAGAGATAAGAAGCTTCATAGGGTTGGCGGGCTATTATAGAAGGTTTGTGGAAGGATTTTCTATGTTGTCTATGCCGCTGATTAAGCTTACATAGAAGAACATAATGTTTGTTTGGAGGAATAAGTGCGATGAAGCTTTTCAGGAATTGAAAAAGAGATTGTGCACTGCTCCAGTGTTGACTTTGCTTACTGAAGGATTGGAGTATGTTGTTTATGTGAATGCATCGCATGTTAGGCTTGGATGTGTCTTGATGCAAGAAGGCAAGGTAATTACGTATGGGTCGAGGTAATTAAAGATACATGAAAGGAACTACCCTACTAATGATTTGGAGTTTGCAGCAGTGATTTATGCCTTGAAGGTGTGGAGACATTTATTGTATGACGCGTTGTGCAAGATTTACATGGACCATAAGAGTTTGAAGTATGTCTTCACTCAGAAGGAGTTGAATCTATGCTAATGTAGATGGTTAGAGTATGTCGCAGACTATGATGTTGATATTCTATATCATCCGGGAAAAGCTAATATGGTAGCCGATGCATTGAGTATAAAGATCGTGTAGATCTTTGGTCTTTCAGTGTATTCCTTGGTGTAAGAGTTTCTGTTAATGGGTATCTCGGTCGGAAGTAGCGACCCTCCAAGTAGCTTGGAAATAGTAGAGCCTTCATGGATTACACTTACAAGGCTACATCAAAAGGACGACCCTGATTTGCATCACCATCATAGTAGGACTGAGAAAGCGAAATTACCGGACTTTTCAATCGATGATGCGGGTACTTTGAAGTACCGCAATAGGTATTATATCCCTACTGTTGAGGATATTCGAGATAATTTGTGTAGGGAGGCCCATGGTTCTAGTGTTGCGTACCACCCTGGTTCTACCAAGATGTATAAAGATCTGAAGCAGATCATTTGGTGGTATGGAATGAAGAATGATATAGCCAAGTTTGTGTCTGAGTGCTTCACCTACAAGTGTGTTAAGGCAGATTATGGAATGCCTGGTGGCAAGCTGACGCCTTTGGAGATTCCAAGTTAGAAGTGGGAGAGTATTTCTATGGACTTTATTACTGGTTTGCGGAGATCTCCATGAGGACATGATTAAGTGTGGGTGATATTTGACAAACTAATGAAGTGTGCTCACTTCGTGCCATTTAAGATTGATTACCCCATGAAGAAAATAGCAGAGTTATATTTGGATGAGGTCATCAGACTACATGGAGTACTAGATAGTATTATGTCAGATCGAGATTCTAGGTTTACGTCTCATTTTTGGAAAAGTTTACGGGAAGGGTTGGGTACCGACCTCAAATATTCAACCGCTTATCATCCGCAGACCAATGGTCAGACAGAGAGAGTAAATCAGATATTAGAAGATATGATAAGATGTTACATCTTGGTCTATGGGGTAGCGTGGGATGAGCGACTGAGATTGATTGAATTTGCCTATAATAACAGTTATCAGGAGAGCTTGCAGATGACCCTATTTAAGGATTTGTAAGGGAGACGCTGCAAGACTCCCTTGTTTTGGGCCGAAGTTGGTGATGGACCGTTGTTGGGTTTGGAAGCCTTAGAATAAATGAATACTTCTGTGATGCATATTTGAGAGATGCTTCGAATAACTCTGGAGCATTATGATAAGAACGCTAATTAGAGAAGGATTGATCTGGAATTTGCAGTTGGGGACATGGTTTTTCTAAAGATTTCTCTGATGCCTGGTGTTAAGAGGTTTGGAAGGAACCACAAGTTGGATCACAGGTATATGGGACCTTTCTAAGTTGTTGAACGCATCAAAGTGTCAGCTTATAGGCTGGGTTTGCCCGCAAATTTCCCTAGTGTACACGATGTGTTTCATGTGAGCCAGTTGCGGAAATGAGCGCTTAGTGACCAGCATATTCTCGATTCGGTGCCCCAGTTGCAGCCAAACGTTTCTTATGATTGAGATGCATGTTCGCATTTTGGATACTCAAGATTGGGTGTTGCGAAGGAAGACAATGCCCATGTTCAAAGTTTTATGGCGAAACCAAGACGTGGAGAGCACGACTTGAGAGTTGGAGTCAGCTATGAGGGAGACTCATCCTCATCTGTTCTCCTAGTTTCTTTTGGTAAGTGTTTATATTCCATAACCCTCAGTTGCTTTCCTTCTTTAGTGGAATCAGTTGTGTATCAAGGTTCGGGACAAAACTTTCTTTTAGGGGGAGTGGTTGTAACGCCCTTGATTTTTCCATGTTTATTTTAATTCCTTTAGTGGCATATTTTTGACGTTAGGGCATTACGTTGGTGCATAGTTGATTGATACTGTTGCTAGAGCGTGAGTTTTGCTCATTTGGCATCTGAGGTTTCAACTTAGAATATTAGCATGACTAATTTCTAGTGTGTTTTTGAGATTTCCCTTGCGAGCCGGGTTTGTTTTGTAACTCGGTGGAGCCTTTTAGGGATATTTGGTGTTTTGACTTCGGGAGAGTTTTTACTCGAGTTTGGTTTATCAAATTTTGATTTCAACTTCGTTGTTAAATTCGTAGCATCGATATTTAGCTTCGGTGCGAATTTTGTGAAAATACACGTTGATTGGATTTATCGGTAGTTTGGACGTTTATTATAAAAATAATAATAATATATTATAAGTATAAATACCCTTACAATTTAGACAGAACCCTATTCATCATTTTCTTCCCTAGCTGTCAGACCGATTCACGGAAGATGGAGAGCGGCGGACTTCGTAAGCTTTCATCCATCGACTGTAGGAGCTCTGGTGCATGAAATCGTCATCGGAGGGTAGATTCCAATAGCTCTTGCCGAGATCTACATTTGTACGGTGAGTTTTTCCCATTTCTTGGATTTTTGGCCATTAGGGAATTTGTTTTTGACCCTTGTTTGTCCCGAAAAGTTTCATGAATCGTTGCATAGGTGTTCTTGCGGCCAAATCCATGAGGAGGAGTGCTTGCGTGGCCGGTTTTCGGGCGATTTGAGGCAAGTGGTGATTTCTTCCCCTTGCTATGTTTCTTTTTTGTATGTTTACTGTATCTTTTCTTCCCTCCTCAGAGTTAGGAGAAGAGTAGGGTTCTGCCAAGCTTGATCTGCTGCGTGGTGTAGGATTCCCAGTTAAGTTTAATCCGTCGTATATAACAGTTAACCTAAGTTTAATTCGTCGATTATATGTCAGTTAGGCTAAGTAGAATTTGTCGTATATGATAGTCTAAGTAAAGATAAATACGTCGTATATGACAATCTAAGTAAAGATAAATTCGTCGTATATGACAGTCTAAGTAAAGATAAATTTCGTCGTATATGACAGTCTAAGTAAAGATAAATTTGTCATATATGACAGTCTAAGTAAAGATAAATTTATCGTATATGACAGTCTAAGTAAAGATAAATTCGTCGTATATGACAGTCTAAGCAAAGATAAATTTGTTGTATATGCCAGTGAGTAGAATTTGTCAAATATGAGTTTTGGACTAAGGCAAATTCGTCGAGTATTCTCGACGAATTCGTCGAGTATCAGCATTGGCATTGAGTGATTCTGCATTCGTTGAATGAAAAGTGTCGAGTTCGTCGAGTATCAATCTTGGCGTTGAGTGAATTTGACTTGGTGTTGAGAGCATCGAGTGGTATGTGAGACTAAGTCAAATGCGTCGTGTAATCTCGACGAATTCGTCGAGTTTTGCCAGTTTGCTGTTGAGAGCATCGAGTGAACCAAATGGCGTTGAGTGCTTTGAATGTTACTGCCTTTGGCGTTGAGTGCGCCGAGTAAACTCAACTAGACATCGAGTGAAGGTGTTAAGTGAAGTAAAACCGTGGAGTTAAATGCAGGAGTCGAGTGAGACTGCTTTGGCATTGAGTGCGTCAAATATACTCGAGAAATTTCCCGTGGACTTAGGTAATTTCGCTAATTCGTCAAGTATCAAGGTAATTTCACCGATTTGTCGAGTATCAAGGTTATTTTAGCCGAATCATTGAGTATCATTAAGATAGTTAATTTTGATAAGTATAATGCATCGTGTGTCTACTATATTCATCGAGTATACTCGACGAATCAGTGTGGACTTAGAATTTTCTCACCGAATTGAGTCCAATTCGTCGAGTATGGGCCTTAGGGTGAATTTCGGGATTTGTTCTTCCTTTTTGTCATTGGAGAAGCCAGTATTTCGGTTGGGGTTTTATAGGTGTTTATGGATGTTTAGGTGTGGCCCATGATTGACAGTGGATAAAAGACCACCAACCTAGTGCCGACACGTGAATCATTGCACTTGGTGGTTTTTTTGGTGTTTTCTCTTGGACTGTTGGGTTGTGTTGGACATTGTGGCCACCACCACAGTGCCTTTTTGAGAGTTTGGATTGTTGGGTTGTGTTGAACATTATGACCAACACCGCAGTGCATTTTGGAGATGTTTGGGTCTGTTAGTTCGTGTTGGACATTATGGCCACCGACTCAGAACCATTTTGACTGGTGTTAATGATTCACATGTTTAGAGCAGTCCAGTCTCTTCATTCTTATTGTTTAGACATATGTCTTTATGCTTACTATTGCAGATATTCTCGAAGCATGTCTTCGTTTTGCACTCGGTGCAATTTCCTTACTGTTGGACCTTATAAGTTAATAATTTATTACTGTTTTATTTCTTATTTGTTGTGGTTTGGCAGCCTTTCTTGTTTGAGTTGGTAACCCTTAAACTCCTTTGCTTTCATCTACTGATGATCGTTTTACCACTTGTATTTTCTTGCCGAGGTATTTTATTCTTTTGAATGTCTTAGGTTTGGAGCAGTGGCCGGTTGAGCGGCTAGGGTTGGTTGTGGATTGTGGTCTACAACTGCTGTAGTTGTCTTTTCCTCACCGTTGTGAGGTAGTGTTGTTGTTTTGTTGTTTAGTTCAGACATACATGCTTTTTAGTGGGTTCGTGTCAGGTTGTTGATGCCCACTGGAGATTTTGGTTGAGTGTTAAGTTATTTGCTAGCTGCTAAGTCTATTTCTTGATGACTTGTTCGATTTACTTGCTCTCTGGGAAGGTTTTATGCTAGAATTGCATGTTAGTTATTTTTTAAAAAAATATGAAAGTATCATTTTAACTATCTCATTCACAGCATGGTTTTAAACCAAAGTCACTATATTCTAATGAACGTTAAATCTATTTTTATACTTATATTAAACATATATGTATACATATCATGAATTGTCCTATTTAGATGTTTATGCTCATATAAGATGTTAATCTATATAAATAAAGTATTTTGGCAGCGTATGTTCATATTTTCACTTGTGTACTAGTTGATCCACTGAGCTGAGGGATATGGCCATCAAAACTTAACTTAAATTACAGGTTTCTTCATAATTAACTTAAGGATTTTATATAAAGTGTTAGTTTTGAGTTCTTGCCTGAGCGCCTGCAGTTATCCCCTGCACAGCGTGCCATCATGACGCGTGTTTTCTCTTACTCTGATATATTATTTAAATGCAGAGAAAATACGGGTTGTGACACGCTGTCTAAAGACATTCTCGCTCACCTCGCCGCCCTTAAGTAAAATCGGTCTATTCTGGCCTTATGGCCTTTCTCGCTGAGCACTCCTCATGCAATCCTTCTATGCGTACGGAGCAGAGGACCACAAAGAAGGTTAGGAACTAGTTCCTGGGAGAGGTAACGAACATGCACAAGCTACAATAACCCAAGTTTAACAAGGGTCTCAGGTTATCTGAGCAGGTGCGAGTCCCCATCTCCACTCTATCACTTTCCATTTTATTTTATCAAATCTGACCATTTCACAACCAAAAGATCATGTAGCCCAACCTTGCCATTAAGAACGATATAGGAGGATGGGTGGATGATGATCGGGAGAGCCCAAGCACTCAAGTGAGCCGTAATGCTCGCCTCTAGGTGCCCGGTAAGTGACCAGCTATCTCCTCATGCTAAACTTGCACTTTAAGAGTACAACTAATCACATGTTTACCTTCGTAGTCACCCCTTTAATCAACCTCATTGGAATGCCCCCGCTACCAAAGTCACCTACTCATGACATCTTGCAGTGGCTCGCTGACATGGTTATCACCCCAGTGAGTAATGCTCCCAACCTCTACATAGCCCCTGTGACACATAGACCTGACTAAGTCCTTCCGTGAGTGAGTTTGAGGAAGTTTCTGTTACTTCCCCTCTCTAACTATTTTGGCGGGCTGCCAAGGTTAACCTCATGTGGTCATTGAGAGCCCTATCCCCATCGCCAAGGGAAGGATGTTGAGACATCATGTGGTAATCTTAATAAGTTTGATTTTTTTTTCTCTATCAAGTTCTACCCTCGCGCTAACATCTAGCCGACCTTATCAAATCAAAACAAGATTTCGATAGCTGACAAGTCGGATGATGTAGGGATCTACTTAGGTCCCCCTCCCCCAACATGATTGATGACTTCTTGTGAGACCCCTCCACCATTGTTGAGCTAAAAAGTCGCATGGCGGGGGTGCTCCTGTTGGGAATATTTCCCTCAATGTTTCCTAGATTTGAAGAAGGCATCCAAGCAACACTAAGCGCATGATTGTATTTGATATAGTTCAAATTCAATGTGTGTAGGATGTTCCTTTTGGAACAAGGTTAGGCAAGCTGCCTAAGTGATGGTGGCAGGTGGTTACAAGGTAGGCATGTGGAAAGACAGAAAATCCAAGTCCATAGGCGTTGAGTGATGCAAGCTCACTCAACGCCAGATGCATCATATGTAAGATGGGTGCATATAACCATCATGAGTTGTTTAATTTTCAATGGTGGAGATTGAGTGGTGTAGGCTATATATAGCCATGGTTATGAAAAATTTAGTAGAGATTGATGAATGAAAATTGAACCCTAAAATCTATTGAGATTCTTCTCCTCCTCCCTCTCAATTTTCGGCCCCCTTCTCCCTCTCTTCTTTTAGGCCGTCGGCCACCTCCCACACCCCTCTCTATTTTCTTCTTTCTCCTCCTCCTCCTCAATATTCTCCCTCATCTCCACCACCCCAAACCGAGCCCGCCTTTTCTTCTCCAAAGAAAACCACCTCCTCTTCCACTCCCAACACCCTAGTCGGCCACCCCCTAGCCGCCACCCTCGCCTCCTCCATTTCCCTCTCTCGGCCACCCACCTCCACCACCAAACTCGAGCCACCACCTCCACTACCAACCCAAGCCCCTACCCTCTCCAAAAACTAAACCCGACCACTTCTTTCCCCACCTTACCCAAGCAGCGCCCCCTCAACACCACCAGCCACCCAATCTTTCCCCTAGCCGCTATTCCTCCACACCCCTTGGAATATTATTTCCCACCACCTTTCCTCTCTCCTCTTTCCATATATAATGGTTTCCAACGATTCTCCCTCTCCTAGGGTTATTGTAACGGAAACAGCTCGTGTCTTCATCGTCCGGTGCGGATCCGTGGTTTGCGTGTAAATAGAAAATCAAGCACCACCGTGAGTGATTCCTCCGCTCAATATTGTGGACGGACTTCTTGGGATTGGGTAACGATTTCTAAACCAACTCTTTGTGTGATTCTTCTATATATTTGTGAGAATTGGTGGAATACATGGCTAGTTAATTGTCCTGATTTATATTGAAATTTGTGCTTAATTAAATCTGAATTTTAAGCGTATTTTCTACCGAATGTTCTCGTATAATTTGGAGCGGGTAGATCTCGTGAACACTTGAAGAAATCGGGTTCATCACCATTGATTTCCCCTTGAGTTCATGTGATTTGGAATACTCTCATATTAATTAATTTTTGGGATTGATTTGGACTTTATTTTAAATTGCATTTTTAGTCTGGATCCTCTCTTATTGGTTTTTGATTTGTTTGGGGATAAATTTACTTTGAATACCTAATTGTCCGAATCGTGTGGGTCTAATTCGCTTGAGTGAACATTAGTCTATAGCCCTTGTTCAATCTATAAAAGGGGTAGCGTCCCTTTGGTTTGTGTGTTGCTAAATTAGTTAAATATTCGATAGAATTTTTAGAGAAAATATTGCTCGCTACGTACCCTAATTTAATTATTGAACCCAAGTGCGCGTAGTTAATCTGTCAAAACCATGGGCCTGCATCAGTTGGATAGGCTAGAAATTGCCTAAGTCTATAGGCGTTTAGTGAATTCTATTCACTAAACGCCAGGTAAGTAAAAGCATTGAGTAAAGCTTGGTTAGTCTAAGCCTAACTATTTGCTAGACAAAAAAGTGGCTAAATCCACAAGCATTGAGTGTAGTCTACTCACTCAACATCACACAGCTAAAAGCTATGAGTAATGCTCAACCTGTCAGAGCCTATGAAGAAACAAGCAGAAATATGGCTAAGTCCACAGGAGTTGAGTGAAGTCTACTCACTCAACGTCATATAACATAAATCATTGAGAATAGCTCAGACATTCAACGCAACAAAAAATCTGTTTAGATATTTGACTAAGTCCATGAGCATTGGGTGAAGCTTACTCACTCAACGTCCATGTGATAAAAAGCGTTGAATGAACCTTAGTCAATCAGAGACTATGATTTACAGAAATTTGGCTAATTCCAAATGCATTGAGTGAAGACTGCTTACTCAATACTAGATAACAGAAGAATATCTGTTAAGTAGTTTGGCGTTGAGTGAAACTTACTCAATGTCAAGTGATAAAATCTGTCCAAGTAATGTGGCGTTGAGTGATAAAGGCTCGCTCAACGCCTAGTAATAAAAAGTGGCCAAGGAAAAAAGCATTGAGTGATGAAGACACACTCAACGCTCTCAACGCCAGAGAAGCAGGAATAATTTCCAAGGCAAAAGGCATTGAGTGGACTCAACGCTCTCAACGCCTAATGACATAGAATTTTTCTAAGTGTTTTGGTGTTGAGTGAAGGTTACTCACTCAATTCCTAGTGACAGAATGATTGGCTAAGGCCAAATGCATTGAGTGAAGCTTGTTCACTCAACGCCTGAGATAGACAGAAATCTATCTAAGGTGGCGTTTGGTTAAGCTTATCAGCTGCTGTGCGGTTGCAACGCACCGCCATTTTGATAATAAGCAGTGTTTGGTTCAAATTTTCTCCAAAACCCTGTTTATTTACATCTGCTCTTTTGTTCATGTTCCAAGCCGCAACTTTTTTCTGCATTCAACCGCAAAAGCTGCGCTCCTCTTCTTCCCGATAACCTACCTGACCCTGACATCACACTTATCTCCCAATCTGCTGCTCCCGCCTCCCGTCTGCTGCTACTCCGGCCTCCTGATCTCTCGTCCGCTGCTGCTCCTGCCTCCCGATCTCCCGTCCGCTGCTGCTCCCGCCTCCCAATCTCCTGTCTACTGCTGCTCCCGTGCTCCTCTTTTTCTACTGCTCCCGTCCGCTTCTTCTTCTTCTTCACCAAATTTCATAAATTAACAAATTTTTGGCCAAATTTCAGAAATTTCAGAAATTTTTGGCCAAATTTGGCCTGCAAAATTTCAGAAATTCTTTGTGATGTAATGATGTCTTTGATCCATATTCATCAAGATTTCTGATGATGTAATAGTTTGCTCTGGTGATTTCTTCTTCTGATGATGTAATAGTTTGCTCTGGTGATTTCTTTGTGCCTACGATACTTCTTTGTGTTGTTCATTAATGTTAACCGTGTTTAAATTGTTCATAGATATGTTTAGGTGTGTGTTTTTTAAGGATGGTCAAAACAAAAGACGATGGATATTGATTTCAGTGAGTGCGAGCAATGGGGTCAAGATCATGGCAGGTATACTTATTCCAAAAAATATGTCTAAATGAAACAATATTTTTTTGTATTGGGTGTTATGTTGTCAAAACAAAAGTTTTTTTTCATAAATTTATTAATGCTTGGTAATTAAGTTATGGTAAAAAAAATTCACTCAAAACTCTGTTTTGTTTCCAAACAACTTTTCCAAAACGTCATTTTGAAAACTCCATTTCACCCAAACAGTTTTTTAACAAAACTCTATTTTCTAAAATCAGCACTTTTTCTATCAGCAGCTTTTCATCAAAAACTTTTCATCTGCAACAGCCCAACCAAACAGAGCCTAAGTGTTTTGGTGTTGAGTGATGCTAACTCACTCAACGCCTATACTAATGATGCTTGATTTTGGCTAAATCAACAGATGGTGACGTCAGTAAAGTCAACAAGTCAACAAAATTCAAATTAGTTGCGGGAAGGCTACAGTATGCTACAAATGGCGCTGCATGCCTTCAGTACAAATCTTAGTTGTTAAAGTAAAACTATAGTTGTCAATCTCAGTGGGGCCCACGGGTCAAAATTATCGTTGATCAGCGGAATAGAAAAGAAAGAGATGAGATTTAAGATCTTATCTTTTCGGGTTTGGTCTTTTCGCAAAGCGGCGGGACATCTTCTTCCTCCTCTCCATTATTGCTGAGGTCAAGGCTGAAGTTCAAATCAACTAATTCAAAAGATCTTGTTAACATCTCCATCAACAATAGCAAGTTCAGAGACATTTTCACTAAAGAAGAAGATGCAGTAGGTCTAACCTAGCTGTAGATGATCTGAAGCTGATCCAAGATAGCTGGTGCCATCTTCATCTACACCAGCAAGGTCAAAGACATTTTCTCTAAGAAAAGGATAGCAGCCAAGGGCTAACCCTAGCTGCAGTTTCTGATAACATCAACCCAGATAACTGGTGTCTTTCCTATCTGCACCAGCATGCTCAGAGTGATTCTCTGAAAGAGAAGAGTCAATAAGGGTCGACCCTTACTGCAGTTACTTCACAGATCCAGCCAATCATTTCTGAAGAACATTCTCTAGAAGCTGTGAAGAAGAAAGATTGAAGAAACAGTGATCGGAAAGCAGGCTCAGCCATCTAATTCTCGAGAGCCAAAGTTAGGACTGAGCCTCGGGTTCAGCTCAAGATGAAGTAGAGTAACAGCTCTGTAGGTCACTTCTCAGTACAAGCAAAACAACATTGAAAATCTACTCTTATTACTGTGAAGAAGTTAGGGTTGGGATTATCTCAGCTCAGGTAGCATCAAGGCTAGCTGCAATTACTTTTCAATTCTAGTAGGAACACTTTCTAGTGATGAGAAGAATTAGATTGGGCTGAGTTTATCTCAATCCAAAAAGATTGGCACAGAGAAATATCTCGTGTTAAGACCAACTTACCAACCCACTTCCACCTTGTAGGATCCTTTTTGGATCTGAGTGGTAGGAACAAATTTGCACTGAGGTAGGATCCAAGTTTGGATCTGAGTTGTAGGGCTGTTTAGCTTGAGTGTAGGATCTGGGTGCAGATCTGAGAGTATGATTCTGTTGAGAATCTGAGGTAGGTGATCATTTGATCACTGAGAGTCGGATCCAGTTTGGATCTGAGTTAGGACCATTGGGTCTGAGGTAGAAGAGTCATTCTCTCTGAGTTGTAGGGCACTTGTGCCTGAGTTGTAGGATCCTTTGGATCTGATGTATGACCTTTGTGCCTAAGATTTGGGAGAGTCATTCTCTATGAGGTATGATCTTTTGTAGATCTGAGGTAGGGTTGTCCTCCTAGCCTGAGTTGTAGGGCCTTTGGGCCTGAGGTAGGTGATCTTTCGATCACTGAGTTGTAGGGCCATGTGCCTGAGCTATAGGTTTTGGAGGAGCTCGAGTGGTCATGTGGGATCGTGTTGTAAGATCTTAGGAACCGAGATTGGAGAAGTGTCATGTCTAACTATAAGTTAGAAAGGTGGGAGGGAAAGTGGACGTACCCATAATTTGGGGAACCACTATAATTTTTATGTGTGCTTTTCTGTGTGTTTCTTTGTTTCAGGTTATTAGGTTCTTGAAATAAAAAATCTACTAACTCACCGAGCAATTAAAGAATGAAAATAAAAAAAGTCATAATAGACAAATAACCTATTCACTCCCCCTTCTAGGTGATTTAGCTATCCTTGAAAACAAAGACTTTCAAGTGGTATCAGAGGGAGGTTACTCAAAAAGGACTTAACCGTCTGAGTAAACCTCAAAGGATAACTAAAAAGGTTTACACTTGTGGGTTCAAAAGAGAACCATAAGGAGTGGAGATCAATGGAGCCTCAAGACTGCAGAAAGGAGAACTTTGGAACATGGAAAGAGAGGATCGGGAAGATCATAGAAGCCATTGATCCTAGAGTCTTTGCAACAGTTTAAGAAGGACTTTTCATCCCCATGAAGGTCTTAGTCTTAGATGCAGAAGCCCAGACTCCAAAGAGTTATGCTGAAATGACTGAAGATGAAGTCATCTTGGTACCTATGGGCAAGAGGGCACAACACATCATGGTAAGTGTTATGGATGACTCCACCTTCCAGATCTTGGTCCACTGCAAGACTGCCAAATAAATGTGGGACACCTTGATTTTTCACATGGAAGGCAAAGAGAAGGATGATAAGGAAGAAGATGTCATCAGCGCATCAAAGTGTGTCTATCCAAATGCAAGAATAGAGATCAGGCCCCTCTGTCTTACTCGGAGAGTGATTCAGAGGAGGATGATGATAAAGCAGATGCCAACTGTTGTTATGGGCTAATAACCATGATAGAAGAAGAATCTTGTCAGGATCAGCCTGGTCTAGAAAAGGTACATTCTCTGACTAATTCTTCCTGCTATTCAGATTATGAGGCCAGTCCAGATTCTGATGCATCCTCATCTAGTGATGAAGATGACTCTGAATCTAAGGTAGATGTCAATCAATTGATTGATAAGTATGGTAAAATTTTGGATGCTTTGAGAAGAAGCAAGAAGTTTGCCAAGATACAGGCTGAGGATATTATCTCTCTACAGCAGGCCACTGCCCAGCAGTCTGAGACAACATCCTTGTTAGATCAAAAAGTGAGGGAAGTCAGCCAACTAAAGGCCATCTCAATCGTCCAAATTGAGACTATAAGCTAGAAGAACAAGATCATTTTGGATCTTGAAGAGAAACTCCTAAAGGAGAGAAAACTTGGGGTTGATTTCAATAAGCCCAAAGTTGTATTGCCACTGATTAACTCCTTTACCTCTCAAAAAGATGAGAGAGGTTTAGGGTCTAAGTGGAATTCCAGAGTTGACCTTTCCAAAGGCAAAGCTCCTGTTGAGCTTCAGTCCACCTTTCACAAGGTAATTCTCCCTTCCCACGAGTATGACCAAGGATGCATGCAAGGTCACTGGGAGAATGAGAATTCTTCTTGTAAGAATATAAGAGTATCTTCCAATGGTAGAAGAAAGGGTAGGGGAATGAGTGCATGTAAGTCTCCCTATGAAGAAATTCAAATGGCCAATCCTAGACCATTTGTATTTAGTGCACCAGCCCCCTCACTCATAAGTAAGGCAGTGACATTTTCTCAAGATCTCCTTGCACACACTCTAACCAAGGGCAAGTCTGCCAGCAAGTTAGACTTGTGTAATTCTATGGCCATCAATAGTGTGACTTCTGCAAAGAAGACTATTGATGGTAGATCTCATGAAAAACCAAGATCTTTTACTGCCAGACCTATCCTCAGTCAGATTGTGGTTGAGAGAAATAAGAACAAGGAAGCTGCTCTTCCTTCTCTCCAGTTTGTAGTTGTCATGCTGCCAGACCCGCTCAGAAGAGAAGATATAATATCCATGAGTGTTGGTGGTGGCAAAGTGGGTTACTTTGCCATAGATTATTGGCACAACCCTAGTGTACTAAGGGAAAGGGTAAGTCTTCCTGACAGGACTGTTGTAGGTATACATGTGCATGTTTTTGCTAATAGGAACCTAGGACCCAATTCATTTTGGGGTCGCAAGGTAAGGTAAACTCTGTTTTGCAGGATTGTCCAAGTGCCCTTACCTCCATATGGTCCTTGGAGAGAGGATGTTTCAGACTTAAGACTGGAACAAGAAGGCTATCTTCAGGATCATACACCCTTGAGGAATGGACCAAAGATCTACAGTCATATAGCTGGAGATGGGTAAACAGGCCATCTAGGTTACTTATCTTACTGCCCAAGAGGAAGAGAATGTTGAGTGAAATCCTGAAGAAGGACAAGTGCACAGTCACGGATGAAGACCAACTAAATCCATTCATTAAAGGTCAAGAAGCCTAAGTGATGGGATAAAGTGTAGCTGCCTCCTCAGCAAACAAAGTGTTGCATAAGTCTTGGGCAAAGGCTAGCTGGGTCCAGCCAGCAGGACTGTCTGGTTGGACAAAGTTTTGCTGCCACACCAGCAAATCAATGAATAAAAAGAAGACTGTACTCATTACTGAGGAAAGCAAAGATTGCTCTTCTAAGAGCAGTGTTGAAAAAGCAGTTGATCCTCCGTGTTTTGTACTTCTGTGGAGACCAGAAAAGAAGTATGCTCAGGTTTCAGTATCATTTAAACCTGTAGTAAAGGATGTCCATGTCAGTGGGTAGTGTGGACAAGATCTGTTCAAAGAAACATCATTCAAGGTTCAAGTGGTATCAGGTGGCATAGGAGAGCTGTTTCAAGTGTTATAATCACTATGGGAGTGGTAACTGGCAATGATCAAGGGGAGAATGATGGTTGGGTTTCCAATGCAAGAATATCATTGGGGCTTGAATCGCATGCAGACAACATTCCTCTTATTCAAAAAGGACTATTTGACAAAATAGTAAGAAAGCTAGAGCCAAAGACAAGTCTATTGCTAAAGAAATTGAGAAGATCTGGCTCAGCAAGAAGTGATCTAACACGGTACAAGGGAGCTGCTGTGCTCATCTGATGAGAATCCAGCTTCAGCTCCAGGTAGATAAGTCTTGATGTGGTATCAAGACTATAAAAAGATTCTCAAGTGGTATCAGGACTTAAATGGACTCATGTGTCCATTATAGATGATGATAGTGATGCTCCTGTTGAGGGGGAGCAAGTTCAGCACCTGTAGAAATGATGACGGAAAATGATCCTATTAACGGGGAGCAAGTCCAGCACTTGCTTGAACATGACCAACCTCATATTGAAAAAGAGCAAGCAGCTACTATAGTGGATCAAATATCTTCACTGCTGATCAGTTTGTCCTAAGGACAATGCACAGGCAAAGGGGGTGATTATTTATGACATAGTCATAATCTTCTCTGAGTCTAAGATGGACTGTTGTTGTAGAGAAGATAGTGTTGCTGCAGGAGAATAGGAACAGTTAGCTCCTCTCTGACTATAGTTGTCTCTGCTGAAGTCATAAAATGGGGGAGGTGTGGCACTAGCTCAAGGGGATGAATGACAGCAGCTAGCTCAAGTGGATCAATGGACCACACAAATGTTAATGGGTTTCAGTGATGTGGTGTATCAATGGTATCACCATAAGAGGATGCTGATTTTGTGGATACAACATCAGCAAGTGGACTACAATCTCAAGGTAAGTTATTCACCCTAATAGTTGACTCATCCAGTTAAATTTCTATTGCTAAGATTCATGTCTCATATAGCAGGACTAAGCTTCTATAAATTAAATAACTAGGTTGTAAGAGAATATGTAGATGGTGAAGACAGTGGCCTTGAATCTGTCCCCACTGACAATCAAGGTGTTGATATCTTCAATAAGTTATTGGATGAGACTAAGTTCAACTCTTTCAAAGTTGAATGGGAATGCTTAAAGTTGTATGACTCATGCACCTTAAGTATTTCAGATTATAGATCTACATGTCTATATTTTTAATTTAGATTCATATTGGAGTCTATCTGCCTATTTGTTATATTTTTTAAACAAGGTTAGATAAATAATTAGCAGTTAATAACCTTAACTTGCTAGGTTAAATTTCACTAAGATCAACTGAAATAATGTTGGTTTCACTGAAATATAGTGTTGGTATACTTGTATCAAAGTAAGCTAAGGAATCAACTCTTCCTAAGCATGATGGTCGAAAGGACCAAGAATAAAGTTCTCCCATGATCCTTCTCTTCCCTCAATAGATGTTTGCCTATCGAAGAAGACAGAAAGGGGGAGAAGGTAGAGGCAATACTTGGAAGGGAAGTGATACTACTTGGAAGTATTCAAGTAGTATGAGGAATGTAATGACTACATATTAGCCAAGTTGAGTCAGTGCACATTGAACTAGTAGGCTGTTAATTCAAGTGAAACTTGCACCAGCAGTTAATTAATATGTTTCATTGTGATATGCTTCTTAGTATTGATGTGTTCTATCTTATTCAAATAGGGGAGATTGTTGGAAATATTGCCCTCAATGTTCCCTAGATTTGAAGAAGGCATCCTAAGCAATACTAAGTGCATAATTGTATTTAATATAGTTCAATTTCAATGTGTGCAGGATGTTCCTTGGAATAAGGTTAGGCAAGCCGCCTAAGTGATGGTGACAGGTGGTCATAAGGTAGGCATGTGGAAAGATAGAAAATTCGTCCAAGTCCACGGGCGTTGAGTGAAGCAAGCTCACTCAACGCTGGGTGCATGGGAAGATGCTGGATAGGCTGAAAATCGCCTAAGTCTACAGGCGTTGAGTAAAGTCTATTCACTCAATGACAGGTAAGTAAAAGCGTCGAGTATAACTTTATTAGTTTAAGCCTAACTATTGGCTAGACAGAAAGTAGCTAAGTCTACAGGTGTTGAGTATAGTCAACTCACTCAACACCATACATCTAAAAAGTGTGAGTAATGCTCAACCTATCAGAGTCCTAAGAAGAAACAGGCAGAAATGTGGCTAAGTCCACAGACATTGAGTGAATTCTACTCACTCAACGCCATATAACATAAATTGTTGAGTATAGCTCAAACAGTCAACGCCACAGAAAATCTGTGTAGATTTTTGACTAAGTCCATAGGAATTGAGTGAAGCGTACTCACTCAACGCCATGTGATAAAAAGCGTTGATTGAACCTTAGTCAGTCAGAGACTGTGATTTCATAGAAATTTGGCTAAGTTTAAATGCATTGAGTGAAGACTGATCACTCAACACTAGATAACAGAAGAATAACTGTTAAGTAGTTTGGCATTGAGTGAAACTTACTCAATGCCAAGTGACAAAATCTGTCTAAGTAATATGGCGTTGAGTGATTAAGTCTCACTTAATGTCCAGTAAGAGAAAGTGGCCAAGGAAAAAAAAGTATTGAGTGATGAAGACACACTCAATGCTCTCAACGCCAGAAAAAGTGGCCAAGGCAAAAAGCGTTGAGTGGACTCAACGCTCTCAACACGTAATGGCAGAGAATTCACTACAAGAAGAACCTTGGTTAGCAAGGAGCAAAATTCCTTTCTAATTAGCAAAATTCCTTGCTAATTTTAATTAGCTAGAAATTTAGGAACAAAAAAATCCCTAGCTAATATGCTCCTAGCTAATTTTAGCTACAAATTTATTTCTTGCAATTTTGCAAGGAATTTTTAGCTAGGTATTTTATCCTTCCTAAATTTATTTCTTGCTAATTGTTTTTATTTTATTTATTTATTTAATCAAATAAAAATAATGTTTATATGTAAACAAAAAAAAGACCTTTAATGATGTTTTGGAGAAAATCAAACCCTCAACCTCTTACACATCATAAATTATACTTAACCAACTCACCTAACTAACTAATTTGTTCTAAGAGAGCGATAATTTATATATAAACACACGCCCACAGAAATATTTATATAATTATAAAGTTTATATAATTTATAAAATTATATATATAAGTATAAATGTATATATATGTATATATATATGTGTGTGTCTGTGTGTGTGTGTGTATAGTATCTATATAATACTAAAATATATTTGTATTTATATATACTTATATTATGTATTTACATAATGATGTTTCGTTGGTAATGTCGGGAGGCGGTGTTTCATGTCCATAAATATCTTGAAAAAAAATTGTTGCTAATTTGCAAAAAAAAGTTGTCACAAAAAAATTGTTGATATTTTAGCAACAAAAAATTATGTTGTTATTTTTGCAACAAGAAAATTCGTTGTTATTTTTGTAGCTAAAATGAAAAGGTTTTTTCATTGCTAAATTTGAAGCTAATTGGGAAGGATTATCAAGGCTTCCTAATTTTTCTTGCTAAATCAATTTTTTCTTGTGATAATTTTTCTAAGTGTTTTGACGTTGACTGAAGGTGGTTCACTCAACACCTACTGACAGAATGATTGGCTAAGTCCAAAAGCTTTGAGTGAAGCTTGTTCACTCAACGCCTGAGATAGACAGAAATCTGTCTAAGTGTTTTGACATTGAGTGATTGTAACGCCCCCGATTTTTTCGATGATTTTATTTGTAGGGGCATCGTCATAGTTATGACGTCGTGGCGTTACTTTTAATGTCGAGTTGGCGGCGCAATGCCAATAAGGCATTTTCGCGTCCGTGTGGTCGAGTCGGCCGAATTCTTGTTGTAATGGGAAAATTTTGCGTTTGGAATTTAAGTTAAGTATTTTTGGGCTTGCTCGTCAAGTTTCGTCGCGATCCGAGCGATATTTGGGCCTCGGCGATTTTCCGAAGTTTTGTGGATTTTATGTTTGTCGTAAACTTTGAAAATTTATACCTCGAGAATGGCTCGTCGGATTTTGTTTTGACTTCGCTGTTGTTTTCGTAGCATTAGTGTTCGCCTACGGTGCGAATTTCGTTTGATTCGGCGTGCGTTCGAGACTCCGTTTTGAATTCGTGTTTTCTTATTCAAAAATATATAAATATGATTATTTTAATATTATAGTACTATTCAAAAATGTCGTTTACTATTCATTTATATAGTTTAATTTTTGGATATATTTGCAAAACGTTACTGTTCATGCAATGTTTTTGTTAAAGTTCTAGAGTGCTCAGGTGTTTCACTCGAGTGCTGTGGTATGCCTCTCGAGTGAATTTTTTTCTTCTTACATGAGTGCTGCCTTTTTTGTCTCGAGTGATCTTTTCTTTACTTGAGTGAATTTTTTCTTCTTACTCGAGTGCTGCCTTTTTTTGTCTCGAGTGATCTTTTCTTACTCGAGTGATTTTTCTTCTTCTTACTCGAGTGATATTTTCTAAGTACTCGAGTTCTGCTCCTCCTACTCGTGTTCTGCATCCTTGATCTCGAGTACTAAGTATTAGTACTCGGGTAATATTTTTCTACCTCTCGAGTACCCGTAAACTTGTTCTCGTGTAGTCTGTTGTAGTTTGCGTTCGGGAGTCTTTTTGAGGGACAAAACGATATCGTGTGGAAAAATAGTTAACATGAAATTTATTTGTCTCGATGAGATCTACAACTTTCATGTTGGACACTTTTCGATTTGAAGCAATCCTAAACTTTTATTTTCATCTTCCGCGCACCCGCTCGTAAATAGTCCGTTTTTAGACAAAACTTTTTATAATTACATATATATATATATATATATATATATATATATATATATATATATATATATATATATATATATATATATATATATATATATATATATATATATATATATATATATATATACTCTTATAACTTAGGGTAATTAGAGAAAACTTCATCTTCTTCATCATTCTGAACTGAACCAGAGAGACGTAGGCGAGAGAGGAGAAGCCGTTCGTGAATCTTCCGGTGCCCGCCGACGGTGCTTCGGTGCTCGAAATCTTCAACCGAATATAGATCTGGAAAGCTCTCGTCGAGAGCTACGCCATCGTGGTAAAACTTTCCCCATTCCTTGAGTTTTCTCGTTAGGGTTTTTCGGCCCTAACCTCTATTTCGGCTATTTTTGTCTAGATTTCAACTTCCCTCATCCTCTTTTGCCCCGATCTGCGATGTGGACTGATTCGGAGAACTTTTCCGGTAAAACCAAGGCAAGTGGTGGTTTCCCCTCGTTTTCTCCTTGTCTGATTTGATGGTAACGGTTCAGTTTTTATGTTCTTGAAAATTTTCTGCACTGTCTTCCAATTTATTGTTATGATTAACCTTCTAGATGATCACTCGATGTTGTAAGGTTTTGTCATGATGAACTCGATCTTATTAGGTTATGATTAATCGTTCTTGAAGTGTTTTATTGATGGCTTTAAACATCTTATCTATCGTTATTGAACGTAATAGAATGTATCTAGGATTGTAAATCGTTCTTAAGGGTTGATCAACCATGTCTTAAATCTAGAAATATCAAGTAGAATCTGACGTGCCAAATCTCGAGATATTTGTGATGGTTTTCACGTGTTTTTTCTTGATTGCGGGAGTTGGTGGACGAAACCACCTCCGTAAGGTTTGTTTTCTTTATTAGTACTCTGTGGAAGTCTACCAGGTTTTGGGGTGTCTGCGGTGTATGGTGGAGAGTATGAGACTCCCTCGCAGTTAGACGGATATTACATTCGTGAGGGTGTGTCCAGTTGAGTGACCACCTCGCCCGTGTTTTTGGGTAGGGTCGACCACAGGTGCCTAATAAAGGTTTTGTATTTCTTCCTTATTATTTATTCATGTTGTCGTCTTATAACCTCGTGCATCTGGTGTACTCTTGTTGTACGTGACGAATCACGTAACAGTTCTTTTCATGTTGATGCCCTATTTTCTTTTTGTACTTTACTTCAGTGCTTTTGGTCTTGGGTTGGTACCCCTTTTGACCCTTGTTTATTTTGGCTTATTTTTTTTCTGCCACCATTTGTACCTTCTTTCTGAGGTGTTCTGTCTTTGGAATGTCCTCAAGTTCAGAGCAGTAGCAGATAGTAGAACTGGTTTCGGAGTTTCTGGGCGGCAGTGTTGGCTGTGGTTATTGCCTCGTCTTAGCGATGTAGTTTGTTGCTTATTTTGGTTTTACTAGTTCAGACATACTTGTTGTATGTGGGTTCATGTCAGTTTGTTGACGCCCACGGAATTGTTATTTTTAGATACTTGCTAGCTACTTAGTTTTCTATATGTGGATGTCGATTACTTGCTCTCTAGGAGGATTTATGCTAGGAATGCATGTTAGGTATTTTCAAGTATAAAACCTACTACTATTACGTCATGTATTGCATAATTTGAAACTCTAACTTGTTATATTCAGCGATCGTAAAAGCTATCTTTACTACTATTATAAATTTAGGGTCTTGCATAGCATGAGTTGTTCTTTGGGGATGTTTATACTCATGTAGGATGTTGGAGTCAATCTAAATAAGTATCTTCCGCAGCGTATATTTATATTTTGATTCATTGATTAGATGAGCCACTAAGCCGAGGGATACGGCTAACTACTGCACTTAAACTAATTTTTTACCTTAAAATAACTTAAAGAATCTTTCTTCATGATTAAGTGGGTGTTTGTCTGAGCGTCCACAGTTATCCCCTGCTGACGTGGCATCATGACGCACATTTTTCCTTACTCTGATAAGTTATTATATGCGGTAAAAATGCGGGTTATGACAATTGGTAGCAGAGACAGGTTGCTTGACAATTGGTCGGGCAACCTTATCTTGTTAGTATTAGTTGTTTAGTGACATTTCATGCACACAGCGATGTGTCATCAGTACGTCTTAGCCGAAACATAGTCACTACACTCATAGCATGATAAGAAGTATACGAGGCATATTATGTAGTATGGGATGCATAATATGTGTCTGTATATGGATCCACCATAGGTGACAACATGTGACGGTTATGTAGTATGAGATGCATAACCACCATCACATGGGTGCCCATTAGCACGTTTTTTTTTTCGTTGCATGCGATGTTATGTAGTATGGGATGCATAACATTTCATGTGTACGCCGCTCATAACATGCATTAGGGCCCTTTTTTAGAATGCATAGCACTACATACATTGCATATCATCGCATAAGCATGTGTGCTAAGTTAAGGTTTACATGATGACACATGTACACACATGATTTTAAATAAGAATAAAGAATTCATGCATTCATGTCATAGGCACACGAGTAAATAGTGTAACACCACAAATCCCAGGATTGGGCAAAAGTTGGGTGACACGGCCTGGGACACGGGCATGTCCCAGGGCATGTCCTGCTTGTGTGAGCAGCCGGCGAGTGTTCGACAAAAAATCTGTTCTACAAAACATGAGGAAAAACGTCATCTAACACGAGCGTGTCAGAGGCCTTGTCCTCCTCTGGTCGACGAGCTTCGTTCGACGAAGTTAAGCTGGAGGCGTGTCTGCTATCGTGTAAGGGCACACGGCCAGTGACACAGGCGTGTCACTGGCCGTGTCCTTTGCTGGACGTGCCCAGGGCATTTGAGGCCTGGTGAACATGGGCAGGACAAGGTCATGTCTTGGGGTACACAGCCTGTGACACGAGCGTATCATTGGCCGTGTCCCGATCAGGTTAAATTGGTTGTGTGCAGCCTGAAGTACACCGTCACAGACACGGGCGTGTCTGAAGGCATGTTAGATGACACGGCCTATGACACGGGCATATCACATGGCCGTGTACTTGTCTGGATGAGTCGATTATGTGCCGCTTAAGGCACACGGGCGTGTAACAGGCCGTGTCAGGGAAAATTTAGCGTTTTGTGGCAAAATCGTGGCCGTCCATTTTCTCTGCTAAGATCTGATGGCTCTGAGTCCTCTCTGCTTCCTTAAGGCCGAGGATGAGAAAGAAATCCTCATTTTGCATTTGACCATCCTCTTTCTAAAAACCTAGAGAGAGATCGAGGATGAAAGAGGAGGAGGAGAGCCGGCCACCGGTGGAGCTGCGGAGTTCCGTTTCAAGATCCAAGGCTAGCATTGTGGAGGCAAAGCCACTGCAGTCCTTTCCAGCCGGCTAAAAGTCTATGGCTCTGAAATGATCTTCAAGGGTAACGATCTTTCTTCCTAGCCATATGAAGGCTTCCTTTTTGGTATGTGTATAAGATTCCCCCACCAGAGGGTGGCTTGTTACGGGATTCCCTTGGGTTGATTCTTGGAATCCCCAATAATTTGGCATATAGATCCGGAAATGGAGTACGGAATAGGCATGTTGTTTGAAGCTCATCTGGAAAGGTTGGTCTGGATTGGTGATGTTGCATATATGCACCGGAGAAGATTATGTGAGTAAACGCGTAGTTTTGGAAGTCGATGGGTTAGACCTATGAAGGGTAGTAGCAGGAAGTACTGGAGTGGTAGTCCAGGAAAATACCCTTGTGATGCTTGTGATGCTGAATGGGTTGTACCTGTGAAGGGTAGTAGCAGGAAGTACTGGATTGGAAGTCCAGGAAATACCCTTGTAATGTTTGATGTTCACGGGTTGTGCCTGTGAAGGGTAGTAGCAGGAAGTACTGGATTTGAGATCCAGGAAAATACCGTTGATACTTGTGATATTTACTGGGTTGTGCTTGTGAAGGGCGGTAGCATGAAGTACTGGTACGGAAGTCCAGGAAAGGCCCTCTGATGCTTGTGATCCTTAATGGGTGGTGCCTGAGAAGGGTAGTAACATGAAGTACTGATATGCCCAGGAAAACACCCAGGCTTTATGCCAAACAGTTAAGGTGAAACCGACCCGCGCCTTTTTCTTAGTCGCAAGTACATTGTACTCGGTGATGGCAAGGCAACTTGAGCAACGGGGGGGGGGGGGGGGGGGTGTGATCCGACCTACGTTATGTCCGTCCGACGTGAAGACCTGAAAGTGTGGTCTGTTGGAGCGCATAGCGAGAGTCTTAGGCCTGCGCGCCACGACACCTTGGGGGGCTACAGGCCAATTCCGGGTAATTAAGACTAAAAGCTCCGGTTGCACGCCATAGAGTAAATGCTCAACTTTTACCATTGGGTTTCGGCCCTCATACAGTGGTGGGACCCTGGTTCACCGGTACACCAAAAATGTGCCTTGAGTGCACGGATCGTCGGACCGCGTGGCTGACGGTTGTAATGGAATGTTTGTGCATGGGTGCACAATATGTGATGTATATATCTGCATATGAACTGTTATGCCTGCAGGGAAGGAATGCCACTGCCCAGGGAAAGGGGTAGGGTCGTTATAAATTGGTCAGCTGAATGCTGGCCGTTGCCTTGTTTGCCACCGCTGGGTGGGTTGTCTTTGTACAGGTGCTGGAGAACCGAGCGGGACATTTAAAGGCTGAAATCCATGTTACTGTTGTTGTTGCTGCTGCTATCCCTTGAAGGCTAAATGAAACTATTATGTTTTGTTCATGCGTGTTCGGCCTGCGCGCCGATTTTTGGAAGCCACTTTTGTAAAGAACAACTGTAAGGCCAAAAGGCCAACTGACTTTGTATTTGGTGAACATTCATGTTTATATATATCAATGTGGATATTTATATGGTGGACATTCATGTTTGGAGTTAAGTTTTGTGTTATAAGCTTTTGCTAGAATGCTGTGAGTTAGGATGCGCAACTCTGGTATCATTCTGTGACTTCGTCGCCTGTTTTGTGGTATATGTTGTGGGTCCCCGACCGGACCTTCTATTATATATTATATGAACGGATGGAGTCGTTACATTTTTGGTGTCAGCTGTCTTGGTTTTTCCATTTCGAATTCGTGGTCGACTTCTTTTGTGGGGTGGCGAGCACGTGTACGTGCGAACCTCGTTAATGCTAATGAACTCTTAAATGTCCACCCAGGAATGCTACATGTGTTTGAGGAACCTGCGCGTTCCTATTTTGTTGTTATTGCTTGCGTGAGGTCGCTAATGTGTGTGTCTTGTTCACCTATAGGTGACTCGAAGTGGTGTTGGGCAGTCGGAGCCCCAGCGTTCTGATGAGAGTATGGCACCAGCTGAGGTGCCTACACCTCCGCCTTCTGCGAAAACTGTGTGATTAGTTGTTGAGGCCCTATTTGCGTTGATACAAGCACAGCCTACTGGGCAGGCGCAAGGGCAGGTGTAGCCGGCATTGAGGCCAGAACAAGTTACGGCGAGGCCAGAACCTGTTGCGGCTGTGGACCCTCGATCAGCAGAAAGGCAGTTGAAGCAGTTCATGAGCTTCAATCCGCCCACGTTTGCGAGTGTGGGATCCACTACGCATGCAGAGGACTGGTTGTCGCGTGTCAAGTGGATACTGACGGCGATCAGAACGGAGGAAGATCAGAAGGTCACCTTGGCCACCTTCTTATTGGAAGGAGAGGCTCGATTGTGGTGGGACAAGATGGAATTACACCACTTAGCGGGCAGGTAGTTAACACAAGTATCGATTGAGGAGTTCTCCCGACTCTTCCTAGCAAAGCCCCTACCATCGGCACAGCGCATTGTCATGGAAAATGAGTTCCAAAGACTAACGCAAGGAGAAGGCAGTGTGGAAACTTACCTGCATTATTTCACGAGGTTGGGACTGTATGCGGGTTCGATCTTCGTCGATGAGCAGCGGAAAACCAATTGGTTCTATGAAGGATTGCGGGACGAGTTGCGATTCCTGCTTTCAAGTTTAGTGAACCAAGGATTCTAGGCGTTGGTTGACACTGCGTGCGCACTGGAGAAAGACATGAAGAGAGTGCAAGGGAAGCGGGCCTTGGCTATGACAAAGCCAGAGTTTATGGCGCCCCGACCTGGGAAATCATATTATAGAAAGAAATGGGGCAAGAGGTCCAAGTCATTTAGACAAGCTCCTTTTACGGTTGCATCGGGAACAACGTCGGGGGCCACTTCAAGGCCAGAGACTCGTACATGCTTTAGTTGTGGATGGGTGGGGCATATAGCCCGTGATTGTCGGGTTGGTCCGCCAAAGGGAGAAAAGAAGGCGGGAACGTCTTATGCTGAGAAGGGAAAGGCAGTGGTGGAGTCCTCTGCATCCCAGGCGCAGCCCCGAGTCTACAGTCTTGGCCTGCAGGAGGCCATTAAGCAGAGTGACGTCGTTACAGGTACGAGTTATGTTATTGCATTGTTTTGCTTCGTGCATGCTTTGTTTATTGTATGCTTTGTATGTGGCTTGTGTGTGATACAATTGCCACAGGCTTTGTTATGATTCGGAACACGCTGGCGCGAGCACTGTTTGATACGGGTGCTTCGCAGTCATTTCTGTCAAAGGAATTCGTAACGCGAGTTGGAGTACCTAGTCATACGAAGACAGAGAGCGTCGGGGTGGTGTTACAGAATGGTTGTTTGATGCTCGCGGCTCGGGCTTGCGATGTGGCGGTTCAACTTGGAAGTCGGGAGTTTTGTTTAACTGCATCTGTGCTAATGATATCGGAATTCGACGTGATCTTTGGTATGAACTGGCTCGCGGAGCAACATACCTTGATTGATTGTGATGCCAAAGAGATCACATTGGGCCAGAATACCGAGCATGAGACTAAGTTCGCGGGTATGCGAGGAGAGAGCGGGACCATGATGTCTGCACTCCAAGTCATCAAGGCTGTTCGGAAGGGCGCGGAGTTATACTTCACGCTGATTCAGGCTGTTGAGCCAAAGGCTAGTGTGAGCGATGTTCCGGTTGTTTTGGAGTTTACAGATGTGTTCCCTAAGGATCTTCCTGGGCTACCACCCCATCGGGAGATCGACTTCACGATCGAGTTGGTGCCAGGTGCGAAACCTGTGGCCCGCTCGCCATATCGCATCGCGCCAAAGGAAATGACTGAGTTAAAGATCCAATTGCAAGAGTTGCTAGAGCAGGGATATATATGCCCAAGTATGTCACCTTGGAGTGCACATATTCTGTTTGTGAAAAATAAAGACGGGGGCTTGCGGTTATGTATTGACTACCGCGAACTGAATAAGCTGACAGAGAAGAACAAGTATCTGATTCCCCGGATAGACGAATTGTTCGATCAGCTGGTGGGATCAACCGTCTACTCTAACTTGGATTTGAAGTCTGGTTATTACCAGTTGAGGATTCGGGAAGGTGACATTCCCAAGACCGCATTTGGAACACGCTACGGGCATTATGAGTTCACGGTAATGCCGTTTGGACTGTACAATGCGCCATCGGTATTCATGGACCTGATGCACCGAACGTTCCGAGAGTACCTGGACTTGTTTGTGATTGTGTTCATTGATGATATCTTGGTGTACTCCAAATTTGAAGCTGATCACGCAAACCACTTGCGGTTGGTGTTGCATACTTTGCGAAGTAATAAGCTCTATGCCAAGTTCTCGAAGTGAGAATTTTGGCTATCGTCGGTGGCTTTTCTAGTCCATGTGGTAAGTGGAGTGTAACGCCCCGAAACTCAAAAGAGCGATGGGAGGTATTTTGAGCCAAGTTTGGAACTTGGTAGGGGTCACACAACCTGGGATACGGGCATGTCCCAGGGTCGTGTTGTGCTCGGGTTCAACGATGGTCGTGTGGTCGACGAATTTCAGTTAACGGTCGTCGAGTAGCGAACACGGCCTGGGGCACGGGCGTGTCCCTGACCGTATCCTACTCGGGTGGTTGACCGAGTTGTGTCGGGGGTGAAACACGGCCTGGAGCCCCGGCATGTTCAGCCTAATACGGGCGCGTCAAATTCAACACGGGCGTGTCGAGTACCCGTGTTCTTCTCAGGTGGATGTTGGTCCTGTGTCGATGGAGGAACACGCCCAGCTATACGGGCATGTACTGGATGACACGGGCGTGTCAAGCCTGACACGGGCGTATCGAGAGCCTGTGTTCTTTTCGGTACACGATGGTTTCAGCGGGGAATGGGGCACACGACCTTGGACACGGGCGTGTCATAAGCCGTGTTCGGCCTAGGTTATAGGTTTTAAGTGTGAATCGTGGCTGTCCATTTCCTTATTTTGGGATCCAACGGTTCAGGTCTGTTCCTGCTGTGTTATATCCTGGAATAGGGTTGGAAACCCTCATTCTCTTTGGGTTATTCTCTTTCTAAAGTTCTAGAGAGAGGGCGGAGCACGGAAGAAGAAGGGAGATAGATCCGGACGCCGGTGGAGCTTCGGAGCCCCAAATCGCAAGCCGACTTCAGATCTACGGAGGCGAGGACATTGCGGTGCTTTTCATCTGCATAGATTTCTATGGCGCCAAAGAGGAATGCTAGGGTAATGATTCTCATCTTAGGACATGTGTAGTCCTCTTTTCCTTTGCAAAGGAAGCCCGCTCTCGTGAGTTTGCTGTGAGTGTGAGGCGTTCCTTCGGGTAGACATGAATAGTCCCCGTTGTTTTGCATGTCGAGTCCGTAATCGAGAAACGGACATAGGCATGATGTCTGGAGCCTACCCGGACAAGTTGGCCTGGATCGGTGATGTTGCATTACATGAATGGCCGGAGAAGACTCCGTGCAGTTGATTGTTTTTCTGGTTTTCTACGCGGTAGATTGCAACAGGGAGCCTTGGGGACTAACTCCAAGGTGCACCCGGAAAATCGGGCAGATGCGTGATTCTGCCAACTTGGTGGCCAGGGAGCCAACTTGTGCATAACCGGGTTATGCAAAGTGTGAAATCGATTTGGGACTCGGGAAAGCTTGACCGGCGCAAATGACTTAAATTGACGTTGCGGTGTGAGCAACGGGTTAGGCGGAATCGTACCCACTCTATGTCGTTCGGTACAAGCGACCTAAAGTATGTGGTACTTGCCATTGGCATAGATGGAGGGTCTTAGGCAGTGGCCAGAAAGACCAAATGTTCACGAGAATTTGTCATCCTAGGGGCGGTGGTGAGACAACGGACTTTGACCGTGTTCACCGAGAATATGCCCTGAGAGCACGGGGTGTGTGGTCGTGCGTGCCTACGCCTGTGCTGAAGTGTTTTACACTATACTGCTTGGTTATGCTAATATTGTGCAGGGAAGGATCATCGCCGCCCCGAGTTCGGGGGCGGGATCGTTATAATTTGTTCAGCATAGCTGACCGTTGCTTTTGTTTGCCACCGTTGCGGTGGATTATTGCTTGCAGGTGCTGCGGAGCCAAGTGGTAAATAGCGGGCAAAAACCCATATTGCTGAGCCGAACCTCGAAGGCCAAATTATTAAATGTTTACTTGTATTATTCATGTGTGACCGGCCTGCATGCTGAGGTTTGGAAAACACTTTAATTTGAGTAAACTATTGTAAAGCCATAAGGCCAAGTACTGGTGTATTGTACGTACATTCCTCCTGGGTTTGTTTAGTGGACATTCATGCTTATGGCAGGGTTCTTTATTTTGCAACTTTTAAATTACTTCCGCTAGAATGTACTCTGTGTTGGATGTTGGTTATTGGCAGGATGGTTTCCATTGAGTAACCTCCCGTTCTGTCTGTGGTATATGGCGTCGGGCCCCGCTTGGACCTACTGCTATATGTTATACGACGGATAGGGGGTGTTATAATTTGGTATCAGACTACTGGTTTCGGTCAACTTAAATGAATTCGTGGACGAATTCTTTTAAGGGGTGGTGAGCACATGTGTGTGCGTCATCGTTATAATATAAAAAGAACCCATGAATGTCCACTTAGGAATGAAAATACACGTGTTTGAGGAACCTGCGTGTTCCTATAATTGCTTTTTGCAATTTTTTTGGTCGCTTAATGGTGTTTTGTACGACTATAGGTGACCAGAAGTGGTGCAGGGCTGTCGAAACGCCCGGTTTTTGAGGCTAGTAGCGCACCAAATGATGTGCCTGCAACACCTCCCTCAGCAGAAACCATACGATTGGTGGCCAAAGTAGTGTTTGCTATGATCAACGTGCAGCCTGCAAGGCAAATGCAGCAGCTCGCTCTTGCGATGGAGCATGTACCGCTTCAAGCGACTGAACCACGAAGGGTGGAGAAGGTGGTGATGAAGCCTTTGGTGCCTAGGAGAGCAACCGAAAGGCAGCTCAAACATGTTATGGGCTTCAATCCTCCGATGTTCTCGGGGACGGGAACCCCATCCCAAGCTGAAGATTGGCTCTCCCGAGTGAAGAGAGTCTTGACAGCGACGGAAATGGAGGAGTGGTAGATGACCATTATAGCTACATTCCTGTTGGACGGAGATGCCAGGCTGTGGTGGGAAGGTTTGGAGCTACATCACTTGAGGGGAAGACAACATACGGACGTCTCGATGGAGGAGTTTTTGAGACTGTTCTTAGCAAGGTACCTTCCCTCGGCTCAGATGATAGCATTGGAGAATGAGTTCCAGAAGCTGACACAAGGAGAGAGTAGCGTGGATGAGTATCTCCACAAATTTACTCGGTTTGGTCGCTACGCTAGCCCTACATTCGCGGATGAGGAGCGTAACACAAACCGATTCTATGAAGGTTTGAGAGATGACTTAAGGATACTGCTCTCGGGGCCTATGACACAGGGCTTCTTGACCCTGGTCAATACGTCTTGGTCGTTGGAAAAGGATTTGAAGAATGTGCAAGAGAGGAAAAACTCTGGTGATAAGAGGACAGAGTTCAAGGTGTCGACTACCTCGAAGTCTGGTTATCGCAAGTTCCATAAGAAGGCTAGGACTTCGGGTCCAGCCCCTTCTTCCGGTGCTTCTGGGGCAACTACGGGTCGGACCCCAGGCGCATGCTTTACTTGTGGAAAGCTGGGACACTTTGCCCGCGACTGCTGGAGCGGACGTCCCAAGTCCTAGAGGAAGCCAGGAGCAACCTATGAAGAGAATGGCAAGGCGGTGGAGTCAACCGCATCTCATTATGCTCCGGCTCAACCTAGAGTTTGTAATTTTGGCCAGCAGGAGGCCATTAAGCAAGCAGATGTGGTGACAGGTACGGTTTAAATTTATAGCAAGTTAATTTTTAAATACTTGTTATGCGTGTGTTACCTTACCACTGCTTGTATAGGCTTTGTTTTGATTTGTGATAATCCGACGAAAGTACTCTTTGATACGAGAGCTTCGCACTCCTTTTTGTCCGAAGGATTCATATCGCGCATCGGAGTACCTTCTTCTATGGTGAAGGACAAACTGGATGTGTTGTTGTTGAATGGGTGTTCGATGCGCGCGGATAGAGTCTGTGGCGTAAAGATTCATATTGGGAATCAGAAGTTCGATTTGCAAGCGTCATTACTGTCGCTGGTGGAGTTCGACGTGATATTTGGTATGGACTGGCTCTCAGAGCAGCAAGCATATATCTATTGCAATCGCAAGGAGGTTAAGTTGGGAACAGGTCGTGAGATGACTTTTACGGGCTTGAAAGGGTCGAGCAAGACTTTGATGTCTGCTCTTCAGGTGGTGAAGGCGGTTTGTGATGGAGCAGAGCTGTTCTTCACGCTAGTGGAGGTTTCAAAATCTAAGCCTACATTGGATAGCATTTCAGTGGTATCCGAGTACCCTGATGCGTTCCCTGGAGATCTTCCTGGAACCCACCTCAACGGGAGATTGATTTCACCATCGAGCTAGTGTCAGGTGCGAAACCTATGTCACGCTTTCCATATCGGCTAGCGCCTAAGGAGATGGCGGAGCTGAAGGTACAACTTCAGGAGTTGTTGGAGCAGGATTATGTGCGTCCAAGTTTGTCGCCTTGGAGCGCACCGGTCCTTTTTGTTAAGAAGAAGGATGGAAGCTTGAGACATTGTATTGACTATCAAGAACTGAACAAGCTAACGGAGAAGAACAAGTACCCCATCCCGAGTATTTATGATCTGTTCGATCAGTTAGTCGGGTAAACAGTGTACTCAAAATTGGATCTTAAGTCTGTGTATTATTAGCTGAGGATAAGGGAGAGTGATATCCCCAAGACAGCTTTTAGTATGAGATACGGGCATTACGAGTTTACGGTCATGCCTTTTGGGCTGACGAATGCGCCGTCAGTGTTCATGGATCTGATGAACATGACTTTCAGGGAGTACCTAGACCACTTTGTGATCGTCTTCATCGACGATATATTGGTGTAATCGCAGAGTGAGGAGGATCACTTTAAACATCTGCATTTGGTGTTATAGACGCTGAGGAGGAATCAATTGTACGCCAAGTTCTCCAAAAATGAGTTTTGGTTGTCCTCAGTAGCGTTCCTTGGTCACATAGTCAGTGGAGAGGGAATTGCGGTGGATCTGCCAAAGATTGTTGTGATACGAGAGTGGCCTGTTCTGTCTACGCTAGCGGAAGTCCGGAGTTTTCTGGGGCTTGCCAGCTATTACAGGCGCTTCGTGGAGAACTTCTCGCGGATAGCGTTACCCCTCATGACTCTGACGAGGAAAGAGCAGAAGTTTGTTTGGACGCTGGAGTGCGCACGAGCGTTCGAAGAGTTGAAGAGTCGGTTGACCACGGCGCCTGTGTTAAGTTTGTCGAGTGGGACCAAAGGCTTTGAAATCTATAGCGATGCTTCGGGCAGTGGATTGGTTTGTGTCCTGCTGCAGCATAGAAGTGTGATAGCGCATGGCTCACGACAGCTGAAAGTACATTGGAGGAATTATCCGATCCATGACTTGGAGTTTGCGGCCGCGATTTTTACATTGAAGCTGTGGAGGCACTACTTATACGGGGTGAAGGTCGATATCTATACCGACCACGAGAGCCTGAAATACTTGTTGGATCAGAAAGATCTAAACATGCGACAGCGGAGATGGATGGAGTTTCTAGGGGACTACACATTCAAAATTCATTATGTGCCTAGGAAAGGCAATGCAGTTGCGGATGCGTTGAGTCGCAGGGCCCCAGCTCAAGCCAATTGGCTGTCGGTCCATGACGAGCGGTTGGTTCGAGAGTTGGAGGCGTTGGAGATCTCTTGCATAGACAAGCAGACAAGTGCCGAAGCGTTATTGAACTGGATAGAAGTTCAGTGTGACCTGGCTGATCAGATTCGGCAGGCTTTGGATTTGGATGGCCGCATGAAGCAAATCATGGTTGAGGCTTTGAATGGGTCAAATTCCCAATTTGTTGTTGAGGATGGATTGCTATGGAAAGATGATCGTCTGTGCATCCCAAACGTGGGCAATCTACAGGCGGAATTGATGTACGAGGCTCATCATACCAAGTACTTGATCCTCTCAGGGAGCACGAAGATGTATCATGATATGAAGAAATTGTTCTGGTGGCCAGGACTTAAGAAGGATGTGGCACTGTACGTGGCGAAGTGTCAAACATGCGTCTTAGTGAAGGCGGAGTGCCAAAAGCCTGGAGGATTCTTGAAGTCCTTGCCTACTCCGGAGTGGAAGTTCGACGACATTACTATGGACTTTGAAAGGGAGGGATAGACCTTAACTTGCACTAGTTAGAGTTATATCTATATACTAAGAAAAGAAAATCACAGCACAAAAGTAAAGGAAAGAGAGCAAGCAACACAGAAGACACAAGGATATATAGTGGTTCCCCCTAACTGGGTACATCCACTCTTCTACCACCCTGGTAGGAATCCACTACAGGTTTTGATCAGGTGACTGCCACCAATGATCTTTTGATCAGGTGCTCAAAAACCAACCCCAAGTCTTTTGGTCAGGTGACTTGCAACCAAGAATAATTTTTGAAGGGAGTTAAAGAACCCTTTATACAGGAGGGGAGAGAGAGAGTGATGTTGTCTTCTCTGTCAACAGTCTAAGAGAAGACTTTAGTGGATTTGATGTTAACAAAGCTCCCCCTGAGTTATAGAGTTGTTCAGGAAGATTGAGCTTTGCTTCAGGGTAAGTAAGCCTTCAGATTGATGATGTCTCCAGCAAGCTTCTTAGACTGATATGAATATATGTCTCTTGAAAAACTTGGATCAGATGAAGAACTCTGTGAGTATGTAGATTGATGCAGAGTTCCTCCTTCTCTATAAAAGGAAAGCCTTCATTATTTTTCTGTTGCCCGTATATTCTCCCGTCTATCAAATTCTCATATTTGAATTCATTTATCTTTAAGACGGCAGAAGCATTCCCGAGAGTAGAAAATGCCTTGGAAATTAATCCACAATTAATCTTCTATAACTGCCCACTTTGAACGGCTATTTCCATTGTGAATGTTTAGCACTAATTATTCTGACTGTAATTAATCCTTAATTAATTCTGCCAACTGTAACTGATTGCACTGAATTCATCGACCGGAGCTCGTAGATTGTCGAGCTCATTTTCTTATTTTGTCGAGCTGTCTTGAGTTCAGCGATCGTCGGCCTGAGCTTGGATTTCGTCGAGCTCAGCTGGGTTTCGTCGAGCAGAGCTTCTTGGTTGAGTTCGTCGACCTAAGTTCAGAGAAGGAACTCAGAGTTCGTCGACCTGAGCTAGTCGTTCGTCGACCAGAGTTCGACTATCGTCGAACTGATTTTCTGACTGTCACAACTGTAATTCTTGGAATTCTTTCAGCAATTTTCTTGAACTCTTCTGAGGCAAAACTGGAAATAAACCTATGACCCTTGACTATACATTGTGGGTCAATCTAAACAAACCTAATAGTGATCCTTGCCCAAATCAGAACTAGGGTTCCAACATACTTTGTGCATAGTTTGCCAAGGTCGCAGAAGGGAAACGATGCCATCTAGGTGGTCGTTGATCGTTTGACGAAAGTGTTGCACTTCATTCCGCATAGGAAGGATGATTCTATGGAGAAATTGGCGAAATTATATGTGGATAATATTGTACGGTTTCACTGTGTGCCCCGCAGCATCGTGAGTGACCGAGATGGGCGGTTCACGTCCAACGATTGGAGGTTGGTGCAGCAGATGTTGGGAACAAAGCTGAGTTTCAGCACAGCCTTTCATCGACAGACGGATGGTCAGACCGAGAGGGTCAATAGGATGATGGAAGACATGCTTCGCATGTGCGTTCTGGATTTCGGGAAGCAGTGGGAAGATCACCTATACTTGGTGGAATTCGCTTACAATAATTGCTACCAGGCAAGCATTCAAATGGCGCCCTTCGAGGCCCTTTATGGTAGAAGATGTCGCGCGTCGTTGTCTTGGTTGGAAACGGGTGAGTCAAAGTTGTACAGGCGACAAGAGGTGGAATATGCAACGTCATTGGTTCGAACGATTCAAGAGAGATTGTTGATCGCTCAGGATCGCCAAGCTAAGTACTATAACGCCAAGCATAGGAACGTGGAGTTTGTTGTCGGCGACTGGGTGTCTCGCGGGTACGACGGTTGAAGAAGCTAAGCCTGAGGTACTGATGAGTGCGATTATGATAGGCTTTTTACTATCATAATTGTAATCATGTCTACTATTTCTACCTCCTTTTGTAGTAATTTCGCGAGAAAATTCAAAAAATTATTTTATCATGATTAGGAGGGCACAGTTAGGATTTTTGTTACTCCTTATATTGAGCTATCTAATTTATTCCTCCACTTTTATATGCAAGTAGCGCTAACCAGTGGAACTAAAAGTCTTGGAGCAAACAGTGGAGTTCATGGAGCCAACATGGCTGATGACAGGACAAAATTTTAGCGCACACGGGTGGACACACGGCCGTGTTCCTACCCGTGTCCTATGCACCCTGGAGTTGAAGAAATTGGACGCAGGAGACAGAGACTCACACGGGTAGGAACAGGCCCGTGTGCCTACCCGTGTCATATTTGAACACGACTGTCGACCAACCCGTGTCTGAGGAACGTGAAGAACAACACAGCTGTGTTAGTACCCGTGTCATCTGACACGGCCCACTACCAAACACGCCTGTTCGCGGGGAACCGCTTAGGAACCGTCCATACGGCCTGACCCACGGCCGTGTTGGAACCCTTGTCCGACCTGTTTGAAAAGGGACTATATATTTTCTGTAGAAAAATTAGTGAAAAACTTTTGGATCATTCTGGAATTGGAGAACTTCTGAAGCCCGAAGTGGAGCATCCAAGAGAAGGAGGATTGAAGGGCATTTTGTATGCATTTTATCTATTCATTAATCCCTTTTAATCTTTCCTTTCTCTTGGTGATTCAACTTTGTTTATGTTTTAATTTGCATGAACTTATATTTGAACAATTTAGTAATCACGTATCGCTTTGTCTACATCAAATTCGTGGTATTTTATTTGTATTTAGGCTTACAAACAATTGGTGTAATTCTCATTATGGATTGTTTCTTTCCCTTACAAAATTTGCAAATTAATAGATTGAGAAATTTGTTGTTTGTGATGATATTTGTATGTCCATATTGTGGTGTTAACTCTATTTGTGAATCAAACTCCATGATCGAGAGATATGTTGTTTGAAAAATTGAAATATGAGTAAATGGATTCATGGTATTTTAGAGATAAGGTTTCATGAATTTATGTAATAATTAGGGTGCCTTACTTAATGCGAACTTGAGTGTTGTAAATTGTTCGAGAGAAAATTTACTAACTTAGGTTTAGGATTGGAATTGCTCGAGAGAGAATTTGATGAATGTTAACCCTTACATTATAACGAATTTGATAGTTTTACTTTCAGCATGATTACTTAGAATTGAGTTAATAAATGAGTTTGTTCAGGTAAAAGCTCATAAGCTTCTCGCGCTTTACCACCTTTACTTCTTCAATATTGAATTATCTAAATAGTTATAGTTAGATCAATCTAGTTTAGATATCAATTTTACTTATAGGTATGATAATAGAGTGAGGATGAATACGAATACTTGAAATGGCCCTGTGGAATACGACACGAGATGTAGATTTCTCTTGTACTATGATTGATAGGTGCACTTGTCTGGATTTTAATTCAATCTAGCTTATGCCCATCTACATAGTTATACTAGAATGTAGAATGAAATCGCATTGAGTTATTACTTGTTAGCAAAGCAATCATCAGGTACCTTGGACCATTTGAGGTTCTGGAGCGGATTGGCGAAGCATCTTATCTATTGATGCTATCAGTGGAGCTAAGTGGTCTACACGATATATTCCAAATATTGGTGCTACGGAAGGCGGTGCAAGAGACTTCGCAAGTGATTGCGGTCGATCAAGTGTCGGTCGATAATGGGTTGACGATGAAGGTCAAGCTTGTTCACATTGAGGACTCGAAAGTCAAGTGATTGCGTAACAAGGTTATCAGGATGGTCAAGGTCTGTTGGGAAAACTGCGATCGGGAGGAGTTCTCGTGGGAGCGAGAGCGGACCATACTTGAGGAGTACCCGGAGTTATTCCATTCAGGTACCGTTTAAGTTTTGTTTTTATCTTTTCTTTATGTAATTTCGGGACGAAATTCCTTTAAGAGGGAGAGAGTTGTAACGCCCCGAAACTCAAAAGAGTGACGGGAGACATTTTGATCCAGGTTTGGAACTTGGTAGGGGTCACACGGTCTGGAACATGGGCATGTCCCCGGGGCATGTCGTACTCGGGTTCAATGATTGTCGTGTGGTCGACGAATTTCAGTCGACGGTCATCGAGCAGCGAACACGGCCTGAGACACGGGCGTGTCCCTGGCCGTGTCCTACTTAGTTGGTTGGTCGAGTTGTGTCGGGGGTGAAACATGGCCTAGAGTCCAGGCGTGTTCAGCCTGACACGGGTGTGTCAAATTCGACATGGGCATATCGAGTACCAATGTTCTTCTTGGGTGGATGTTGGTCCTGTGTCGATGGAGGAACACGCCCAGCTATACGAGCGTGTACTGGATGACACGGGCATGTCAAGCCTGACACAGGCGTGTTGAGAGCCCGTGTTCTTTTTGGGATGCGACGGTTTCGGCGAAGAATGGGGTACACGGCCTTGGACACGGGCGTGTCATAAGCCGTGTTCGGCCCAGGTTCTGGGTTTTAAGTGTGAATCGTGGTCGTCCGTTTCCTTATTTTGGGATCCAACGGTTCAGCGTTGTTCCTTCTGTGTTATACCTGGGAATAGGGTTGTAAACCCTCATTCTTTTTGGGTTATTCTCTTTCTAAAGTTCTAAAGAGAGGGGAGAGCAAGGAATAAGAAGGAAGATAGATCCGGCCGCCAGGAGAGCTTCGGTACCCCAAATCGCAAGCTGACTTTGGATATACGGATGCGAGGACATTGCGGTGCTTTTCATCTGCATAGATTTCCATGCCGCCAAAGAGTAATGCTAGGGTAACGATTCTCATCTTAGGACATGTGTAGTCCTCTTTTTCTTTGCATAGGAATCCCGCTCTCGCGAGTTTGCGGTGAGTGTGAGGCGTTCCTTCGGGTAGACATGAATAATCCCCGTTGTTTTGCATGTGGAGTCCGTAATCGAGAAACGGACATAGGCATGATGTGTGAAGCCTACCCGAATAAGTTGGCCTGGATCGGTGATCTTGCATTACATGAATGGCCGGAGAAGACTCTGTGCAGTTGATTGTTTTTCGGGTTTTCTACGCGATAGATTGCAACAGGGAGCCTTGGGGACTAACTCCAAGGTGCACCAGGAAAACTGGGCAGATGTGTGATTCTGCCAACTTGATGGCCTAGGAGCCAACTTGTGCATAACCGGGTTATTCAAAGTGTGAAATCGATTTGGGACTCCGGAAAGCTTGACCCATGCAAATGGCTTAAATTGACATTGCGGTGTGAGCAATGGGTTAGGTAGAAATGTACCCGCTCTATTTCGTTCGGTACAAGCGAACTAAAGTACGTGGTACTTGCTGTTAGCATATATGGAGGGTCTTAGGTAGTGGCCAGAAAGACCAAATGCTCACGAGAATTTGCCGTCCTAGGGGCGGTGGTGAGACAGCAAACTTTGACCGTGTTCACCAAGAATGTGCCCTGAGAGCACTGGGTGTGTGGCCGTGCGTGCCTATGCCTTTGATGAAGTGTTTTTACACTATACTGCTTGGTTATGCTAATATTATGCAGGGTGAAAGAATTAGTGCCTAACCACCTAGAGGGGGTGAATAGGTGTAATTCCTTTTTCTTTTTAAGGCAGCAAATCTATTATGTTATTTACTTAACAACAGATAATCTTATAGCTAACACAGCACAGATTCAAAGAATTACCACAACACAGATTGCACACAGATGTTTATAGTGGTTCCCTAAGGTCTGGGTACATCCACTTCCCCCTTCGCCTATCTAGCAGTGTACTAGATTCGGTCTAACTTATGCACTTCACCTCAGATCCTCAGATCTACAACTCAGAACCCAACAAGGCTCCTACAGCTCAGGCAATATGCCCTACCTCATCCTACACAAGGCCTACAACTCAGAGATATCAATCTCCTACAACTCAGGCTCACAGCCCTACCTCAGCCTACACAAGGCCTACCACTCTGAGAAAATGTTCTCCTACACTCAGCCTTTATAAACACAGGCTTACAACTCAGATCTATAAAGATCCTACAGAAATTTGATTTAATAAAGTAATTAACCACCACCCAGATATAGAGAGAAGGGATGGATGACTTCTTGATCAGTTCTTGGAAGAATATGATAGCAGAGATCAATCTCTCTTAGCATTCATCAAAGCTTCTTGAATCTGAACTCAGTAGGGTTGAATCTCCTGTGAAATTGATCTTCAATCAGCTTCTGACTTGAGATTTAGATCTCAATCTGAATCTTTCTTTGCAGCCTGCTTCAGCAACTGCACTTCAGTAGATGGAGCTCTATCTCTCCAACTTCTTCTTTTTCTCTTTCTTTAGAATTCTGTATTAGTTTCTATAATCTGTGATACTACTTTTTTATTCTTCAATCATCATCATTTGTTGAAGGAGAATCCCTTTATATAGACTTCCTCCAAGGTAACCGGCTGATACAGTTTCTAACAAACTTCTGACAGCTCTGATAGTAGCAGAAGACCGGTTGGAAATGGCAGCTGTCAAATCATCCAGTCACTTCTTGAAATACTGTCTCTGTCTGAAAATGTCGAGACTGATCTTCATCATGTGTCGACACAAGTAGACTAAGTGTCGACACAAGTGGACTAAGTGTCGACACAAGCCATGGTGGTGTCGACACAGCTCCTTTGTTGTTGTAACAGCTTCTCGACACAGCTTCTTTTAGAATGTGTCGACACTGATTCTGTGTCTCGACACAAGCCTTCTTTTCTTTAACTTTGTTGAAACTTGTTGTGTGTCGAAACAATTGATGTCGATAATGTCTTCAGTGTGTCGACACTCCCTCTTGGTGTCGACACAAATGATGTCGACTAAGAATTCTTGTGTGTCGACACTGCCTCTTGGTGTCGACACAGTTGATGTCGACAATGCTTCACTGGGTGTCGACACTGCCTCTGCATGTCAACACTGCTGATGTCGACTAAACTTCTCTGTGAGTCGACACTGCCTCTGTATGTCGACTTAGTTTCTTCAAGTGTTGACACAGCCTTTCCAAATGTCGACACAATTAGCTCTAAGTGTCGACACAGCTTTTCTCCATTGTCTACACAGGCCTTCATAAGTGTCGACACAGCTTCTCCTGGTGTCGACACATGGACTTAGAAATTTTTTTGCATTCCTGCATTTACTTAACCTGCACATATAAACTCAAAACAACATCAAATACACCTTGATGCATATCATTGAGTAAGGTGAGGCTTCTTCAAATCTGGTACATATTTTCCAATGTACCCAACAATCTCCCCCTATTTGGAGAAGTCATAACCCTTAGTAAATGATATACACCATTCATAACAAATACACATTATGATGTATAAAAATATTATATGACAGGGTAACTTCTTAAACAAAACATATATAAATAATCATCACAGAATAATAACAATGCTACCACAGAATAAGCATTAATCATGTTTTGCTTCAACTTCAAAAGTTTCTTTAATAAACGTTTACATGGATTTTAAACACCAAAGTTTACAACGTTATAAAATAAAGTAAATCTATTCTAAGGAAGCTCTGGCTCCTTGATGACAATTCCTTTGCCTGATTGGACCTTGGCTTGTACAGGGACATCAGTGTCATCAACTGGCTTCTTGCCCTTTAGATCTTTCTTCTTTAGCTCTTCAGCTCTTATTCTTTGTCTTTCAAAGTAGTGAAAGGGCATAGGGAAATATTTGCTGGGCTCCTGAGCATTAGGAGGTAGCTTCCCAAGTTTTGCCTTTCTTCTATACTGAACAATTGCTTCTTGTCTAGCTTCATGCTTTCTCCATTCTTGTTCAAAGTACCATTTACCCCTATCATGGGTCTGGTCCTTTACAGCTTTCCAAGCAGTTAATATAATGTTCCTGGAGGATGGACTCCACTGCTCAAAATCAGGCTTTAATTCTGCCTGTTCTCTAAATCTTTTCTTAGACAATAGAGCTTCTTGCTCCTTCAAAACTGCCTCTGGCACAGGTTTGTCTACTTTCTCAAGGATAATATTTTGACTACCCTCTGCAGGACTGTACATATACTGTACTTCTTGATGTATCATCTCAAAATCTGCTGGAGGATAGATAACTTGAGCAACTACAGCTTGAACCCCTTCTAAGTAAGCAGGTTGTATAGCAGACTCAGCTACATTGTCATCATCACAGAGGGGTGGATATCCAAGTGTGGCTCTGATGTTGTTAGATATCCATTTAGCATGATCAGAGCCAACTTTGACTAATACTCTCTACCCCTTTATGACTTCTCTGGCCACATGATCCCTAAGGTCATCCTTTTGAAATCTTATTTGTTCATCCAGAAAATTAACACCATCCTTATAAAATGCCGTTAACTTTAGCAGCAGTCCAGAAATGGTCTTTTAAGATTGCTCAATAGCTGTTTTGACAGCAGTTATGCCTTCCTGTAAGTCCTTATCAAACTTCTCCTTATCAAACTCTGTCTTTGCTTTAGACTTATCAGCAGGCTGGGCTGTTGCAACATTTTTCAGTTTTGTAACAATCACATTATGTGATTCTGTCAGATTATCATTCATTCTAATTTGATTTTCTAAGACATAGCCCTGCTTCACTGCTATATCATCCACTTGAGTCTTGATTTTCTCTTGATGTGTTGCAAGGAAAACCACAGCATTTCCACCCTTGTGGAAACAATCAGTCATTTCTTTCTTATTTTGATTCACTTCAAATCTTATTGACTTTATATCCCGAGCCAAAGAGAATTGCAGATCTTTATGGCTTTCATCTATATATTTTTCCATAGCCTGCCTTTGCTCATCTAACTTGATCTGCAAGGCCACCAACAATGCGTTGTAATCAGCTGTTGGGGCAGGTTATGGAGCAGTAGTTTGTAATGCCTTCTTGTAGCTTTGGCTTCTTCTTTTGAATACCATCAGTTTTCTTTTCTTAGCTTGTACTACTGCTTCATCTTCAGAAGCTGAGGAACTGTCTATAGTAACTCTGTCCTTAGGACTAGGAGGCGAGTCCTGTGTAGTCCTTTGTAGCTCCCCCGGAGCTTCTTGCTCCCCCTCAAGATTGGCATGCTCCCCTTCAAATTCAGTTTTCTCCCCCTCAATGTTAGCTTGCTCTATTTCATTGAACAACTCTTCAAGGGTGAATTCTTGTTGAGAAGGGACTTGAGGTACCACAAACTCAGGAGCATTATCAGCAGCAGATGTATCTTTCATGACAACATCTTGTGGTTGACTGTGTAGTTGTGTTGGTTGGTCAACATCAATCAAAAATTCAGTTAGTGTCTCATCTTTATCAATAAGAATTGATTGATTCACCTCTTGAATTACCTCAAGGATTGTCTGTGTAGCCATTTCACTGTCCAGGTGAGTTGTCTCTTCCTCAATATGAGGCTCCCCCTACACTTGTGCACCATCTGTAGAGTCTTGTGCAGGAATTTCTTGTGCTGTAGATTTCTCAGGAACCTCTTGCCTTTCCTCATCAGGCATGTCCTTAGTTAGGACCCTATCCCATCTTGAGATAATCTTAATGTTCATCCTCCTCATATGATTAATCTTGGATCCAGCAGCCTGTGTCATCACTTCTGGAATTATTCCAGACAAGTAGAGACTCATAATCCTTCCCAGATTTGGTTTCTTAATGCTTTCCTTAATCTTCTCAAAAATGACTGCTGACCAATCTATGTTTAGTCTATAGATGATTCTGGTCATTAAACTGAACATATGGGCAGAAATCCTATCATGCCCCCTGGCTTACAGAGAATCACTTTACTAACAACTTCAGACAGAAACTTCCCTTGCATATTCATGCCTTTCCTGTTTAAAGCTGAGTCAATCTTCATGGTGGAATCCAGTCCACACCATTGAAGTGCTTCCCTTAGCTTAGATGCAGGTACATCTACTTCTTCCTGTATTCTAGGCAGGTGAAGAACTTTTCTTAAACTTTTTTGGGTGATTTTCACCTTTACACCATGGACTGTGGATCTAATTTTGAGTCCAGTTTGATCTAAGGTAGCAGCTCCAAAGAATTCTAGTATTTCCTTCTTCCAAATTTTTGTTGGTTCAGAAACTAGATACTCCAACCCATTCTCTGCAATTAGGGTTACTACTCCTGTAATTTCTGATTCCGCTCCATCAAATGCGTTCTGAACCAGTTCGTATCCTTCATTAACATTATCCTCGATCTTTGGCTCCATTAGGGATTAGAGAAATCTTGAATTTAGATGAGAGAGTTGTCGACACAAAGTTGTGGTCTCGAAACTATGGAGAGCGTGTCGACAGACAATGTTGTTGACCTATTTATACCTTCCTAAAAATGAAGGTGAAAAGGCACGTCAACAATCACTGAATGTGTCGACACTGTTGAAAAGTGTCAACATTGTCTACTTAATTCTCGACAACGGTGTTGACTACTATGTGTCGACACCAACTATGAAGTGTCGACACAAATATCCTTAACTGACGACTCAGTGTTTGAGTGTCGACATATACATCTGCATGTGTCGACACCAATATAGTCGACAGAACTTATGTGTCGACACTTATTCTTAGTGTCGACACAACTATCCTGGATGTGTCGACACAACTATCCTGAAGTGTTGGCACCAATTTTTTAGATGTGTCGACATCATTTCCCTAGAATGTCGACACCTCTTCTATGTGTCGACACAGACAACTTCTTGTGGCGACATAATTTTACTTAGCCAATTTTATTAAACTAATCTAAGTTCAACATTCCTAATTCAATTTTAAACTTATTGAATTTAGTTTCATCTAGAGACTTAGTAAATATATCTGCAATTTGATTATCTGTTTTGACAAATTCTAGTGATATGTCCTCTTTCTCTACATGTTCTCTAAGAAAATGATATCTAATTTCTATATGCTTAGTCCTACTATGTGAAATGGGATTATTATCAATAGAAATTGTACTTGTAGAATCACAAAATAAAGGTGTTCTACTGACCTGAATACCATAGTCTTCCAGCTGGTGCTGTATCCACAGTAGCTGTGCATAGCAGCTTCCTGCAGTAACATATTCTGACTCAGTTATGGAGATTGTCATACTGGTTTGCTTCTTACTTCTCCAAGATATTAATCTTCCTCCTAGAAATATACAGGTGCATGTAGTACTTTTTCTATCTTCTTTGCAACCTGCAAAATCTGCATCTGAATAGCCTGTCAGTAAAAAATCTTCATTCCTAGGGTACCAAAGGCCTAGATTGGGTGTGCCCTTAAGATATCTCAAAATCCTTTTTACTGCAATAAGATGAGATTCTTTAGGGCATGATTGGTACCTAGCACAGACACATGTAGCATACATGATATCTGGTCTACTAGCAGTCAGATATAGGAGGGAGCCAACTATCCCTCTATACAAAGTTTCATCTACAGGTTTCCCTGCATCATCTTTGCTAAAAGACACACTTGTCCCCATAGGAGTTCTCATAGTAGTGGATGATTCCATACCATACTTCTTTATTAACTCCAGGGTGAACTTATACTGGGATATGGACAAGCCATCTTCAGTCTGCCTTACTTGGAGACCCAAGAAGAACTTAAGTTCCCCCATACTGCTCATTTCAAATTTTCCTTGCATAAGTTTTGCAAACTTTCTGCAAAGATTACTTTCAGTAGACCCAAATATTATGTCATCAACATATATTTGGACTAGGATTATCTTTCATTTGGATTCCCTAAGGAATAAAGTCTTGTCTATTTTCCCCTTGAGAATTTGTTCTCAATGAGGAAATTAGACAGGGTTTCATACCAAGCCCTTGGGGCTTGTTTCAACTCATACAAGGCTTTCCTAAGTCTATAGACATAAGAAGGATAGAGTGGATCAACAAAACCTGAGGGCTACTCTACATATACTTCCTCTTTTAGATTTCCATTTAGGAATGCTGATTTTACATCCATTTGGAATACCTTAAAGCCTTGATATGTTGCACAGGCAAGGAATATTCTAATTGCTTCCAGTCTTGCTACTGGGGTAAATGTTTGATCAAAGTCAATACCCTCTTCCTGCATGTATCCTTTTACAACAAGTCTTGCTTTATTCTTCACAATGATCCCATTCTCATCCAGTTTGTTCCTAAAGATCCACTTTGTTCCAATGATGTTGTGGTCTTTTGGTTTAGGAACTAACTTCCAGACCTTACACCTTCTGAACTGATTCAGCTCCTCTTACATGGCATCAATCCAATGTGGGTCTAGAACAGCTTCTTCAAATTTCTTCAGTTCTACTTGTGATAAGAAGCTAGAGCATAGAACTGTATTCAAATTCCAGCTCCTTGTTTGTACTCCTTGTCTTGGATCACCAATTATTTGATTTGCAGGATGATCCTTTAAGTGTCTATTAGCTGGAGGTAGTCTAGCTTCAGGTTGAACACCTCCAGTCTCTTCATTATGCTGCACCTCTTGATTTTCATTAGCATCTGGAGAGTCTTGTACTCCCCCTGGACAGCAGCCACCATTTTCCATTTCCTGATTTGCAATTAAATCTTCTGTAATGGTAAGCTTGTCCATTCTCTCATTTATACCTGTAGAACTGCAAGAACTACTTGGCAATTCACTGTTAATGAGTCTTGTTTCATCAAAGACAACATGTATAGACTCTTCTACAACTTGAGTAATCAAGTTGTAGATCCTATAAGCCTTACTATTATTGTTGTACCCAACAAATATCCCATTTTGGGATTTTGCAGCAAACTTAGTTAGATAAGACTTGTCATTGTTAAGTATATAGCACTTGCAACTAAATATCCTAAAATAGGATAAGTTTGGTTTTCTGCCCTTCATAATCTCATAGGGAGTCTTTTTGTGGCTCTTGGTGATAGTAGCCCTATTGATCACATGACATGCAGTGTTTACTACCTCAGCATAGAAATATTTTGGGAGAGAAGTGTCACTCAATAGAGTTCTACCAGCCTCAATCAGTGTTCTATTCTTTCTTTCAGCAATACCATTTTGCTGTGGTGTTCTAGGTGAGGAAAATTCTTGAAAAATCCCAAATTCTTCACACAATCTTGTCATACTCTCAGATTGAAATTCAGTACCATGGTCACTTCTGATTTTTGACCACAGTACTGTCCAGCTCATTCTGAATTTGTTTGACAAAACTATATAAAACACTTGGGGTTTCAGATTTTTGTCTCAGAAAGAACACACATGAATATCTAGAATAGTCATCTACCACCACAAATGTGTAGACCTTCCTACCTAGACTATGAACTAGTATAAGACCAAAAAGATCCATATGCAAGAGGTATAGACACCTCACTGAATCCTTGTTTTCAAGGCTATGAAAGGAGGATTTGGTCTGCTTGCCTTTTTGACAAGCTGAGCATATTCCATCCTTTATACACTTAACTTGAGGACCATTCCTCACTAACTCTTTGCTAAAGAGTTGGACAATAGTCTTGTAGTTAAGATGAGCCAGCCTCTTGTGCCATTTAACACAATGTGAGACTCTCTCATCAGCTACAAGACAAATAGGAGAAACATTGTTCTCACACTCAAAGTTAAGACAGTACACATTTCTCTTTTTATATCCTGTCAATATGACATTTTGATCACTTAACCTTTTGATATGACATTCATTCTTAATAAATGAAATGTCATATCCTAAATCACTCAACTGACTTATGCTTATAAGGTTGTGTTTCAAACCCTTCACATAGGCCACTTGAAAGATAGTAATCGGGTTATTAGAAATGTTTCCAAATCCTTTGATGATTCCTTTTTCAGAACCACCAAAGGTTACTTTAGGCTCATTCACGATATGTGAGTAGTCCTTCAGCAACCCCCTTGTTGCAGTCATGTGCCTGGAACATCCACTGTCTAAGTACCATATTGGGGCATGACATCTTGGACTTACCTGCAATAAAGAATTACTTAACCTTAGAACCCAAATGAATTTTGGGTCCTTGGTTCATATTAGCCTGAAATTTAACAAATCTGCCTGCAGCTTTTCTAACAGGCGGACTGCTACTCTCCTTGACACTAGAATTGTGTCAATAGTCTAAGGCAAAGTGACCTACCTTGCCACAGCACCAGCACTCAAACTTGTTATACCTTTGTTTAGGTACAACCTTAGCTGAATTGTTTACAGCAGGTCTCTTATTTTGTATTGGGGCTTTGCCTTTAGAATTGAACTTAGCTGTCCATGCAGTTTTCTTAAACACTAACCCAGCCTTACCCTTTTGAGATACAAACTCATCAATCAAGGGTAATACAGATTTTGGTTTAGAAAAACTAGCTACAATCTCCTTTTCTTTCTGAAGTCTATTCTCCAGACTTTTAATCTGATCATTCTTAAATGTGATAGTACCCATCTGAATAACAGTAATGTTTTTCAGTCTGGCTATCTCATTCAACTTCTGATCCAGTAGCTTCTCTGAATCAGATGCAGCCATCTTAAGATCTGCATTTTCCTTAGCCAGATTTTTGGCCAGTTTTTGCTTTTCTTAAGTGCCTGCAACAAGTCCCCATATTCATCTATCAGTTGATGAATATCACCTTCAGACTCAGACCCATCCACATCACTTGATACAGATGTTGTTGACTCTGACTCAGTACTACAATCTGAATTTCTAGAAAGATATTGTACATTACTAGGACCAGGCTGATCGTGGCACTTGTCTTCTTCTGACACATCCATCAGTCCCTTATACTGATGGTCTTCTTGTTCATAGATAGAGTTTAGTACTTGCAGAAACTCTTCTTCCTCATCTGCTGCATATAGACTAATGTATGCCTCAGCTTCAGATTCTGACTCTGAAGAAGATTGGTCTGTAAAGCTCTTCTCCTTCTTAGCAATAAAGGATTTCTCCTTCTTGCTCTGGTGTTGAATCTTCTTTTTATCAGTAGACTCTTTTCTTTTATCTGGACACTCAGCCACAACATGTCCAGGCCTATTACAGCAGTAGTAAACTATCTTTGATGTTATATATTTGCTTGGCTTAGACCTGCTCCTGTCCTTCTTGGATGACTTCCTCTTTTGATAATAATCATCCTTAGGCTGAGATGAGGAAGGCTTAGACTTCCACTGCTTCTTCTTTAGGAATCTCTGAAACTGTCTTGTAAATACTGCAAAATCTTCATCTGAGTCACTGTTGTCTGAACTTTGTTGTCTGAATTATCTGAAGTAGTTTCAGTAACTATCTTAGGAGGTGATGGAGACAACCTTCTATTCTTCCTAGTGGATTCAACCTTGAAGGCCACGGACTTTTCTCTATGCTCCCCTTTTGCACTTTTCTCTTCCTCTTTCCTAGCCACCAGTTGCATCTCATATGACAGCAATTTTCCAAACAAGGTTGGAGGAGAAATATCTGCAAGTTTGGACACTTCCCTAATGGCACAAATCTTAGTGTCCCAATCCTTTGTCGAGGATCTTAGGAATTTATCATTCAGTTCATAGGTCTCGAAGATTCTTCCATAGGATATCAGCTCATTTACTATTCTATAGAACTTTTTATAACACTCAGTTATACTGTCAGACTTTCCTTATCTGAAACTCTCATATTCCCGGTTCAGCATAGATTTTCTATCATGTCTGACTTCTTCAGAACGCTCTATGTAGACTATCAAAGTATCCCACATTTCCTTGGAGGTCTTGCAGTGAATCAAATTCTGAAAAGTTGCATCATCAATGGCACTTACTATGATGTTCTGGGCTCTTTTATCCATAGTTGCCAAGATGATCTCATCTTTGGTCATCTCTGAATAATCCTTAGGAATTCTTTGGTTTGCATCTAGAACTGAAATCTTCATTGGAATATAAGGACCTTCTTTTACTGTAATGTAGATCCTTGGATCAGAAGCCTCCATAAATAGCCTGACCCTTTCTTTTCAGATGTCAAATATCTCCTTTCTGCATATGGGTAATTTCATAGAATCTAGTTCCTTATGATTTTCTCCTGAACCCATTTTCTTGATCTTGAATCTGCCTTAAGGATCTAACTTAGACTGTTAAGTCCTTCTTTAAGTAACCTCCCTCTGATACCACTTGAAAGAATTAGTGCCTAACCACCTAGAGGGGGGTGAATAGGTGTAATTCCTTTTTATTTTTAAGGCAGCAAATATATTTTGTTATTTACTTAACAACAGATAATTTTATAGCTAACACAGCACAGATTCACAGAATTACCACAACATAGATTGCACACAGATTTTTATAATGGTTCCTCAAGATCTGGGTACATCCACTTTCCCCATTCGCCTATCTAGCAGTGTACTAGATTCGGCCTAACTTCTGCACTTCACCTCAGATCCTCAGATCTACAACTCAGAACCCAACAAGGCTCCTATAGCTCAGGCAATCTGCCCTACCTCAGCCTACACAAGGCCTACAACTCAGATATATCAATCTCCTACAACTTAGGCTCACAGCTCTACCTCAGCCTACACAAGGCCTACCACTCAAAGAAAATGTTCTCCTACACTCAGCCTTTATAAACACAGGCTTACAACTCAGATCTATAAAGATCCTACAGAAATTTGATTTAATAAAGTAATTAACCACCACCCAGATAGAGAGAGAAGGGATGGATGGCTTCTTGATCAGTTCTTGGAAGAATCTGATAGCAGAGATCAAGCTCTCTTAGCTTTCTTCAAAGCTTCTTGAATCTGAACTCAGTAGGGTTGAATCTCCTGTGAAGTTGATCTTCAATCAGCTTCTGACTTGAGATTCAGATCTCAATCTGAATCTTTCTTTACAGCCTGCTTCAGCAACTGCACTTCAGTAGATGGAGCTCTCTCTCTCCAACTTCTTCTTTTTCTCTTTCTTTAGAATTCTGTATTAGTTTCTCTAATCTGTGATACTTCTTTTTGATTATTCAATCATCATCACCTGTTGAAGGAGAATCCCTTTATATAGACTTCCTCCAAGGTAACCGGCTGATCCGGTTTCTAACAAACTTCTGACAGCGCTGACAGTAGTAGAAGACCGGTTCGAAATGGCAGCTGTCAAATCATCCAGTCACTTCTTGAAATACTATCTCTGTCTGAAAATGTCGAGACTGATCTTCATCATGTGTCGACACAAGTAGACTAAGTGTCGACACAAGTGGACTAAGTGTCGACACAAGCCATGGTGGTGTCGACACAGCTCCTTTGTTGTTGTAATAGCTTCTCGACACAGCTTCTTTTAGAATGTGTCGACACTGATTCTGTGTCTCGACACAAGCCTTCTTTTCTTTAACTTTGTTGAAACTTGTTATGTGTCGACACAAGTCCTGTGTGTCGACACAGTTGATGTCGACAATGTCTTCAGTGTGTCGACACTCCCTCTTGGTGTCGACACAAATGATGTCGACTAAGAATTCCTGTGTGTCGACACTGCCTCTTGGTGTCGACACAGTTGATGTCGACAATGCTTCACTGGGTGTCGACACTGCCTCTGCATGTCGACACTGCTGATGTCGACTAAACTTCTCTGTGAGTCGACACTACCTCTGTATGTCGACTTAGTTTCTTCAAGTGTTGACACAGCCTTTCCAAATGTTGACACAATTAGCTCCAAGTGTCGATACAGCTTTTCTCCAGTGTCGACACATGCCTTCATAAGTGTCGACACAGCTTCTCCTGGTGTCGACACATGGACTTAGAAATTTTTCTACATTCCTGCATTTACTTAACCTACACATATAAACTCAAAACAACATCAAATACAGCTTGATGCATATCATTGAGTAAGGTGAGGCTTCTTCAAATCTGATACACATTTTCCAATGTACCCAACACAGGGAAGGAGCATCACCGCCCCGAGTTTGGGGGCGGGATCGTTATAATTTGGTCAGCATAGCTGACCGTTGCTTTTGTTTGCCACCGTTGCGGTGGATTGTTTGTTGCAGGTGCTGCGGAGCCAAGTGATAAATAGCGGGCAAAAGCCCATGTTGCTTAGTCGGCCCTCGAAGGCCAAATTATTAAATGTTTACTTGTATTATTCATGTATGACCGGCCTGCATGCCGAGGTTTGGAAAACACTTTAATTTGAGTAAACTATTGTAAGGCCATAAGGCCAAGTACTTGTGTATTATACGTACATTCCTGCTGGGTTTATTTAGTGGATATTCATGCTTGTGGCAGGGTTCTTTATTTTGTAACTTTTAAATTGCTTCCGCTAGAATGTACTCTATGTAGGACGTTGGTTATTGGCGGGATGGTTTCCATTGAGTAACCTCCCGGTTTGTCTGTGGTATATGGCGTCGGGCCCCGGCTGGACCTACTATTATATGTTATGCGACGGATAGGGGGTGTTACATGGAGAGGGCATCGCAGTGGATCTGTCAAAGATAAGGGCCATACAGGAATGGTCGGTGTTGTCTTCGGTGGCCGAGGTCCGGAGCTTCCTTGGACTGGCGGGCTACTACAGACGGTTTGTTGAAAACTTCTTGCGGATTGCTTTGCCTTTGACCACACCGACTAGAAATGATCATAAGTTCGTTTGGACGGCGGAGTGCGCGCGAGCTTTTGAAGAACTAAATAGTCGGTTGACCATGACACCTGTGTTGACATCGCCATGTGGTACTTATGGATACGAGATCTATAGTGATGCTTCAAGAAGAGGCTTAGGCTGCATTCTTCTGCAACATGGGAAAGTGATTACTTATGGTTCACGCCAGTTGAAGGTGCATGAGCGAAATTATCTCGTCCACGACTTAGAGTTGGCGGCGGTGATCTTTGCACTAAAGTTATGGCGGCATTATCTTTATGACATGAAAGTGGATATCTATACGGACCACAAGAGCCTAAAGTACTTGTTGGAGCAGAAGGACCTGAATATGCGACAATGAAGGTGGCTGGAGTTCCTTGGGGACTACACCTTTGCGATTCATTATACTCCCGGGAAGGGAAATGTGGTCGCTGATGCCTTGAGTCAGAGGACTCCGTCGAGGGCCAATTGGTTGCAGAGGCACGATGAACGTCTAATCCAGGAGTTGGAAGCATTAGAGATTTCTTGTGTTGACAATAATTCCACAACCGATGCATGTTTGAACTGGATGGAGGTGCAATATGACCTTGCCGACAGGATTTGACGAGCAACGGAGCTTAATGAAAGTCACCAACGCAATGCAATGGACGAGCCAGAGGGCAAATTCTCCTGGGATGACAGCCTTTTACGGAAAGAGGGCCGATTGTGTGTCCAGAGTATGGGTACATTACGAGAAGGGTTAATGTACGAAGCTCACTTTACGAAGTACTCAATTTACCCGGGGAGCACGAAGATGTTCAGGGACATGAAAAAGCTATTCTGGTGGCCAGGACTAAAGAATGATATCGCTCATTATGTAGCCAAATGCCAGACTTGTGCTTTGGTAAAGGCGGAATGCCAGAAGTTTGGCGGTTTCTTGAAGTCGTTGCCGATTCCGGAATGGAAGTTCGATTATATCTCAATGGATTTCGTGTATGGGTTGCTGAGATCTCAGCGCGGGAATGATTCAATCTGGGTGATTGTAGACCGGTTGACCAAAGTGGCGCACTTCCTTCCGAACAAACGGGACGATTTAGTGGAAAGTTTGGCAAAGCTCTATGTGGAGCGGATCGTATGACTACATGGTGTGCCTTGTAGCATCGTGAGCAATCGGGATGGGTGCTTTACTTCGAATGATTGGAGGCTAATCCATCAGCTGTTGGGCATGAAATTGACGTTCAGTACGGCCTTTCATCCCCAAACGGATGGCCAGACTGAGAGGACCAATAGAACTATGGAGGATATGCTCTGAATGTGTGCCCTGGACTTTGGTAAGAGATGGGAAGATCATCTCTATCTGGTGGAGTTCGCCTACAATAATAGCTACCAAGCGAGCATCGGTATGACACTGTTTGAAGCTCTATATGGTCGGAAGTGTCGTATACCGTTAGCTTGGGCAGAAGCAGGCGAATCCAAAGTGTATAGGCGTAACAAAGTCGATGAAGCGAACTCGACGATACACACTATCCGAGAGAGGCTACTGATAGCCAAGGATCGACAAGCAAAATATTACAACGCCAAGCACCAAAATGTGGAGTTTGCGGTGGGCGATTGGGTATACTTGAAGATCAAACCCTTCAAGGGTGTACCCAGGATTCAGTGACTGAAAAAGTTGAGTCTGACGTATCTTGGTCCATTTGTAGTGGTGGAGCAAATTGGGGAAGCTGCATATCGGCTAGCTCTTTCGGCAGACTTGGGTAGATTACATGACGTGTTTCACATCTAGGTGCTTCGGAAAGCCGTCAAAAATCTAGCTCAAATGATCGAGAATGATCGTGTGCCAGTGGAGTATGGGCTAACGACGAAGGTTAGGCCCATTTGGATCGAGGATCGTGAAGATAAACAATTGTAGAATAAGACAATCGGGATGGTCAAAGTCCGGTGGGACAATTGTGGCCGTAAAGAGCTAATATGGGAGCGAGAGCAGAACATGCGTGTTGAATTTCCCGAGCTCTTTGTGTAACTGTTATGCAGTGCGTGTCAAGTTGTATGAAACGTTTATGGAATAGAACATCTTGTGTTTGATTTCCTTCCAGTGTGCAAATTTCGGGGACGAAATTTATTATAAGGAGGGGAGGCTTGTAACACCCCAAATCCCAGGATTGGGCAAAAGTTGTTTGACACGGACTGGGACATGGGCTTGTCCCAGGGCGTGTCCTGCTCAGGTGAGCAGCCGGCGAGTGTTTGATGAAAAATCCGTTCTACAAAACATGAGGGAACACGCCCTTTTACACGGGCGTGTCAAAGGTTGTGTCCTCCTCTGGTCGATGAACTTCGTTCGACGAAGTTAAGCTGGAGGCGCGTCTGCTGCCGTGTAAGGGCACATGGCCGGTGACACAGGCGTGTCACTGGTTGTGTCCTTTGTTGGATGTGCTCAGGGCATTTGAGGCCTAGTGAACATGGGCAGGACACAGTCGTGTCTTGGGGTACACGGCCTGTGACACGGGCGTGTCACTGGTCGTGTCCCGATCGAGTTGAATTGGTTGTGTGCAGCCTGAAGTACACGGCCATAGACACGGGCATGTCTGAAGGCGTGTCATGTGACGCGGCCTGTGACACGGGCATGTCACATGGCCGTGTACTGGTCTGGATGAGTCGGTTGTGTGCCGCTTAAGGCACACGGCCTGTGATACGGGCATGTCACAGGCCGTGTCGGGCAAAATTTAGCTTTTTGTGGCAAAATTGTGGTCGTCCATTTTCTCAGCTAAGATCTGATGGCTAAGAGTCCTCCCTGCTTCCTTAAGGCCGAGGATAAGAAAGAAATCCTCATTTTGCATTTATCCATCCTCTTTCTAAAAACCTAGAGAGAGAGAGAGGAAGAAGGAGGAGGAGGAGAGTAGGCCACCGGTGGAGCTACGGAGTTCCGTTTCGAGATCCGAGGCTAGCGTTGTGGAGGCAAAGCCGCTGTGGTCCTTTCCAGCCGGCTAAAAGTCCATGGCTCTGAAACGATCTTCAAGGGTAACGATCTTTATTCCTAGCCATATGAAGGCTTCCTTTTTGGCATGCGCATAGGATTCCCCACCAGAGGGTGGCTTGTTAAGGGAGTCCCTTGGGTTGATTCTTGGAATCCCAAATAATTTGGCATATAGATCCGGAAATGGAGTACGGAATAGGCATGACGTGTGAATCCCATCTGGACAGGTTGGTCTGGATTGGTGATATTACATATACGCACCAGAGAATTCTCCATAAGTAAACGTGTAGTTTTGGGAGTCGATGGGTTAGACCTGCGAAGGGTAGTAGCAGGAAGTACTGGATTGGTAGTCCAGGAAAATACCCTTGTGATGCTGAATGGGTTATACCTATGAAGGGTAGTAGCTGGAAGTACTGGATTGGAAGTCCAGGAAATACCCTTGTAATGTTTGATGTTCATGGGTTGTGCCTGTGAAGGGTAGTAGCAGGAAGTACTGGATTTGAGATCCAGGAAAATACCCTTGATACTTGTGATGTTTACTGGGTTGTGCCTGTGAAGGGTAGTAGTAGGAAGTACTGGTACGGAAGTCCAGGAAAGACCCTCTGATGCTTGTGATCCTTAATGGGTGGTGCCTGTGAAGGGTAGTAACAGGAAGTACTAGTGTGCCGAGGAAAACACCCAGGTTTTATGCCAAACAGGTAAGGTGAAACCGACCCACGCCTTTTTCTTAGTCACGAGTACGCTGTACTCGGTGATGGCAAGGCGACTTGAGCAACGGGGGTGGTTGATCCGACCTGCGTTATGACCGTCCGACGTGAAGACCTGAAAGTGCGGTCTGTTAGAGCGCATAACAAAAGTCTTATGCCTGCGCGCCATGACACCATGGGGGGCTACGGTCCAATCCCGGGTCATTAAGACTAAAAGCTCCGGCTGCACGCCATGGAGTAAATGCTCAACTTTTATCATTGGGTTTCGGCCCTGATACGGTGGTGGGACCCTGGTTCGCCGGTACACCAAGAATGTGCCCTGAGTGCACGGATCATCGGGCCACGTGGCTGACGGTTGTGATGGTATGTTTGTGCGTGAGTGCACAATATGTGATGTATATATCTGCATATGAACTATTATGCCTGCAGGAAAGGAATGTCAATGTCCCGGGAAAGGGGTAGGGTCATTATAAATTGGTCAGCTGAATGCTGACTGTTGCCTTGTTTGTCACCGCTGGGTGGGCTGTCCCTGTACAGGTGCTGGAAAACTGAGCGGGACATTTAAAGGCTGAAATCCCTGTTGCTAATGCTATTATTGCTAGCCCTTGAAGGCTAAATGAAACTATTATGTTTCTTTCATGTGTGGCCGGCCTGCGCGCCGATTTTTGGAAGCCACTTTTGTAAAGAACAACTGCAAGGCCATAAGACCAACTGACTTTGTATTTGGTGAACATTCATGTTTATATATATCAATGTGGATATTTATATGGTGGACATTCATGTTTGGAGTTCAGTTTCTTGTTATAAGCTTCCGCTAGAATGCTGTGAGTTAGGATGCGCAACTCTGGTATCACTTCGTGACTTCGCCGCCTGTTTTGTGGTATATGGTGTGGGCCCCCGACCGGACCTTCTATTATATACTATATGAACGGATGTAGTCGTTATAAATAGGGTGGGAGGATGTCATCCTAAGTAAGACATAACATCATTATAAAATCCCAGAGCAAGTTGCAGCGTAAGCAAGCGTCTTTAAAGTATGGTCTGAACTAGTCGTGTGGCTTTGTTGTAAGCTAGGATTTTGACGAGTTGTCCGTTTATTTTTTAGAAATGTCGCCAAAGCGTCCTGCGACGAGGTGAACTCCCCAGTCGGAGGGAGACATCAGGTGCTTAAAGTGACGCGATTATCGAGAGTCTGCGTCAGAGCAACGAGGCTCTGTCGAGGCAATTAGTTGTGATGCAATCGCAAATTGAGTCCATGTTATCTGTCGCTTCCACGCAGCAACCTTTAGTGCAAGAGCCTGCCTTGGGCCAAGCCGTCCTTGATTCCCCTGCTCCTCTAGTGCCCCCGATGGCGATACCACCAGAAATGAATTTCATATCGCACTTCCAGCGGGTGGGACCTCCCACCTATGACAGGAGTGCCGACTTTATGATTTTAGATGATTGGAACATCTCAATCGAGGAGATGTTTTCGTGTTCCGGAATTCTAGAAGCCCAGAAGGTGATGATTGCAGCCTATCAGTTAAAAGGCCCAGCAAAGAGTTGGTGGATTCGGGAAAGGGAGATTCTGAAGGAAGGCTGTTCTTGGGATTATTTTAAGAAGATGCTGCTGAAGAAGTTTCTACCCTCGGTCGAGCAAGACCGCCTGATGAATAACTTCTTGCATTTGAAGCAGAGACAGCTCACCGTGAGCGAGTACGAGATTGAGTTTAGCAAACTGAGTATGTTTGCTCCTGATTTGGTAATTTCTGAGGAGGGTAGAGTGAAGCGTTTCCTGGGAGGACTAAGAAGCGATGTCCAGCAGTGGGCATACGCTTATCGAGCTGAAAGTTATGCTGAAGCAGTAGAAGCCGCTTTGAAGGTCAAGGCGATCGAGAATGCCAAGAATCGAGGTACTAAGGAGAGGAAAGAGAAAAGGAAGGGTGTTGAGGATGGTAGCTCCAGGGCATCTGGCCCTTCTTCGAAGAGGAAAAGTAAGGAAGTGTGTAGCTTCTGTGGTCGTCCGGGCCACCCTTATGAAAGGTATTTCAAGAGGACTGCCACCATGAAGCAGCCGCAGGTGCACGCCATCGAAGGTGCACCCAAGGGAGAGGTAGTGTGCTCGTTCTGTGCAGGGAAGGGTCATGATGTGAGTCATTGCTAGATGAAAGAAAGGACTTGCTTCCAGTGCGGGCAGAAGGGACACCAGAAATCTTCGTGCCCCCAGGCTCAGGCCCCACTACAGCTTGCCCCGCTTTGAGCTCTGCCACCGCCACCAAACCTGGATAAAGGAAAAGGAAAGCTGAACGTGATGAACAGCGAGGAAGCTCAAACCTCTACGCAAGTGATATCAGGTTAGCCTCAGTTTAATTTATCTTTATTATTTATCGTTGTTGCCCTAGTGATCGTTCGTTTAGTTATGTATGTTACGGTTTTAGGGGAGTTTAAGGTGTGTAATAGGTGGGCGCACGTTCTTTTCGATTCGGGTGCCACCCATTCCTTTGTGGCCCGGAGGTTTATTGATAAACATCGCCTGGATGTGGATCGATTAAGAGACTCCTTCAATGTCAAGCTTCCCTCCGGTGATTCGGTGATATCTAATCAAGGAGTTCTGAGATGCCCTATTTATCTTGGCAATTTTCTGGCCTTTGCGGATATGATGATTTTGGATCTGTCTGATTTTGACGTGATTTGGGCATGGACTGGCTGTCCAAGTATGATGCAGTCATCCAGTGCAAGGCTAAGCAACTGGATTTCAGGATGGACGACGGCCAACCTATGAGCGTCTATGGATTTTAGGACAGAGTTTCCCCTGTCATTTCTGTGGTACGTGCTTGTCGTGCTATAGAGTCTGTTTGTGAGGTGTTTTTAGTTTCTATTTCTGCTCTAGAAACAGCTTTTGTTACACCATGTCTTGAGGATGTCTCGGCGGTGCGAGAGTTTCCAGATGTCTTTCCTTATAGTCTTCCAAGACTTCCTCCTGAAAGGGAGATAGAGTTTGTGATAGACCTCAGGCCAGGTACTCGCCAGATTGCTAAGGCACCATACTGTATGGCACCACGTGAGTTGGATGAGTTGCGTACTCAGCTCGATGATTTGTTGAGATGTGGTTTTATTAGACCAAGTTCTTCTCTGTTGGGTGCTCCAGTTTTGTTCGTAAAGAAAAAGGATAGATCGATGAGGCTTTGCATCGATTATAGGGAATTGAATAAGGTGACCGTTAAGAATAGACATCCCCTGCCAAGGATTGATGATCTGTTCGATCAGTTGCGTGGTAGCTCGGTATTTTCAAAGATCAATTTTCGCTCAGGTTACCACCAGTTGAGAATTCGTGAAGCAGATATTCCACGAACCGCTTTCCGTTCACGGTATGGACGTTATGAGTTTTTGGTGATGTCTTTTGGTTTAACCAATGCACCATCTGCTTTCATGGATTTGATGAATAAGGTGTTTAAGGATTTCTTGGACCGATTCGTTATTGTGTTTATAGATGATATCTTAGTGTATTCCCGTAATGTTGAGGAGCATACTCAGCATTTGCGTTTGGTTTTATCGACCCTGAAGGAGCATAAGTTATATGCGAAGTTGAGCAAGTGTGAGTTCTGGCTACCTCAGGTGTCCTTTCTGGGTCATGTTGTAAGCAAGGACGATATTTCTATAGACCCGACCAAGATTTTTGATGTGATGGAATGAGAGAGACCTTCTTCACCTAAGGAGATTAGGAGCTTCTTAGGCCTGTCTGGCTATTATATAAGATTCGTGGAAGGGTTTTTGGTGTTGTCTGCTCCTCTAACTAGACTTACTCAGAACAATACTACATTCATTTGGAGTGATAAGTGTGAAGAAGCCTTTCAAGAGTTGAAGAAGAGATTATGTACTGCTCCAATTTTGACCTTACCTAATGAAGGAGTTGAGTATGTTGTGTATGTTGATGCATCACACATCGGACTTGGTTGTGTTTTAATGCAAGATGGTAAGGTGATTGCGTATGGATCGAGGCAACTAAAGATTCACGAGAGAAACTATCCTATACATGATTTGTAGTTTGTTGCCGTAATTTATGCGTTGAAGCTGTGGCGACACTTATTGTATGGCGCGATGTGCAAGATCTATACGGACCAAAAGAGTTTGAAGTTCATCTTCACTCAGAAGGAACTAAATCTGCGTCAGCGTCGGTGGTTAGAATATGTGGCTGATTATGAAGTGGAAATTCTTTATCATCTAGGAAAGGCTAATGTGGTAGCTGATGCTTTGAGTAGAAAGACCGCTAAAATTTTTAATTTGTCAGTACAGTCCTTGGTGGAAGAATTCTTGTTGATGGATATTGAGATTGGGAGTCGTACTGTGCCTGCTAGTTTGGAAGCGGAAGAACCTTCTTTGATTTCCCTTACTCGAGCACATCAGAAGGATGATCCTGATTTGTTGCACCTCCAGAATAGAACTGTGAAGGGAGAGTTACCTGATTTCTCTTTGGATGAGTTCGATACCTTGAAGTATCAGGGTAGATTTTGCGTCCCCGCCTTTGGCGACATTCGGGCTAAGATCTGTGCTGAAGCTCATGGTTCTAGTGTAGCCTACCACCCTGGTTCCACTAAGATGTATAAAGATATAAAGTAAATTGTTTGGTGGTCAGGGATTAAGAATTATATCGCGAAGTTTGTATCGGAATGTTATACGTGCCAGCGTGTTAAGGCTGATCATAGAAGGTTTGGTGGTAAATTGACACTACTTGATATTCCAAGTTGGAAATGGGAGAGTATTTCAATGGATTTCATCACCGGCCTACCAAAATCTCCTCGTGGGCACGATTTTGTTTGGGTGATAGTCGATAGATTGACAAAGTATGCTCACTTTGTTCCATTTAAGATTGGGTATTCGATGAAGAAGATGGTTGAGCTATATCTTGAAGAGGTCATCAGGTTACATGGAGTGCCTGTTAACATTATATCAGATCGGGACTCCAGATTTACGTCTCGCTTTTGGAAGAGTTTACAGGAGGGATGGGTACCGATTTAAGGTATTCCACCGTCTATCATCCGCAGACGAATGATCAGACGGAAAGAGTAAATCAGATCGTAGAAGACATGATCCGATGTTATATTTTGGATCATAGTGGTGCTTGGGATGAGCGTCTCAGACTCATGGAGTTTACATACACTAATAGTTATCAATAGAGTCTACAGATGGCCCCGTTTGAGGCCTTATATGGGAGGCGTTGTAGAACTCCTTTGTTTTGGGCTGAAGTTGGTGAAAGACCGTTGCTAGGTCCGGAAGCCCTTGAGGAGATGAATTGTGTTGTGACTCATATCCGAGAAAAGCTCTGTGTGGCTCAAGAGCACTACAAGAAGTATGTTAATCAATGAAGGGTCGATCTGGAGTTTTCCGTTAGAGACTTGGTTTTTCTGAAGGTTTCTCCGATGTCGGGCGTTAAAAGGTTTGAAATGAACCACAAGTTATACCCCCGGTATGTGGGACCTTTCCAAATTCTAGAGCGCATCGGAGTGTCAGCCTATAGGCTGGATTTGCCTGCGACCTTCCCTGGTGTCCATGATGTGTTCCATGTGAGCCAGTTGCGGAAGTGTGTTCATAATGATCGTCAAGTACTCAACTCGATGCCCCAGATTCAGCCCAACCTTACGTATGTGGAAGAACCTATTTGTATCCTGAATTCTCAAGAGCGTGTGTTGCGAAGAAAGACCATCCCCATGGTCAAGATTCTTTGGAGAAATCAAGACGTCGTGAGCGCGACGTGAGAATTGGAATCGGCAATGAGGGAATCTCACCCTCACCTCTTCTCTTAATTTCGGGTATGTCTTTACGTTTTTAGTCATGTTTGGTTTTATCGTTTTGGTTTGGTTTGGAGTTTTGTTAAGTTTCGGGACGAAACTTCTTTTTAGGGGGAGTGACTGTAACGCGCTCGATTTTTTCGATGATTTTATTTGTAGGGGCATCGTCATAGTTATGCCGTCGTGGCGTTACTTTTAATGTCGACTTGGCGGCGCAATGTCGTTAAGGCATTTTCGCGTCCGTGCTGTCGAGTCGGCCGAATTCTTGTTGTAATAGGAAAATTTTGCGCTTGTAATTTAAGTTAAGTAATTTTGGGATTGTTCGTCAAGTTTTGTCGCGATCCGAGCGATATTTGGGCCTCGGCGATTTTCCGAAGTTTTGTGCAATTTATGTTTGTCGTAAACTTTGAAAATTTATACCTCGAGAATGGCTCGTCGGATTTTGGTTTTTTACTTCGTCGTTGTGTTCGTAGCATTAGTGTTCGCCTACGGTGCGAATTTCGTTTGATTCGGCGCGCGTTCGAGCTTCCATTTTGAACTCGTGTTTTCTTATTCAAAAATATATAGATATGATTATTTTAATATTATAGTACTATTCAAAAATGTCGTTTACTATTCATTTATATAGTTTAATTTTTTGGATATATTTGCAAAAAGTTACTGTTCATGCAATGTTTTTGTTAAAGCTCTCGAGTACTCAGGTGTTTCACTCGAGTGCTGTGGTATGCCTCTCGAGTGACTTTTTTTCTTCTTACACGAGTGCAGCCGTTTTTGTCTCGAGTGATCTTTTCTTTACTCGAGTGAATTTTTTCTTCTTACTCGAGTGCTGCCTTTTTTTGTCTCGAGTGATCTTTTCTTACTCGAGTGATTTTTCTTCTTCTTACTCGAGTGATTTTTCTTCTTCTTACTCGAGTGATATTTTCTAAGTACTCGAGTTCTGCTCCTCCTACTCCTGTTCTGCATCCTTGATCTCTACTTAGTACTCGAGTAATGTTTTTCTACCTCTCGAGTATCCGTAAACTTGTTCTCGTGTAGTTCGTTGTAGTTTGCATTCGGGAGTCTTTTTGAGGGACAAAACGATGTCGTATGGAAAAATAGATAACATGAATTTTGTTCGTCTCGACAAGATCTACAACTTTCATATTGGATACTTTTCGATTTGAAACCATCCTAAACCTTTATTTTCGTCTTCCACGCACCCGCTTGTAAATAGTCCGTTTTTAGACAAATTTTTTTTATAATTTCATGTCGCTTGCCGGTGCCCGAAATCTTCAACCGAATATAGATCTGAAAAGCTCTCGTCGAGAGCTACGCCATCGTGGTAAAACTTTCCCCATTCCTTGAGTTTTCTCGTTAGGGTTTTTCGGCCCTAACCTCTATTTCGGCCATTTTTGTCTAGATTTCAACTTCCCCCATCCTCTTTTGCCCCAATCTGCGACGTGGACTGATTCGGAGAACTTTTCCGGTAAAACCAAGACAAGTGGTGATTTTCCCTCGTTTTCTCCTTGTCCGATTTGATGGTAATGATTCAGTTTTTATGTTCTTTAAAATTTTTTGCACTTTGTCTTCCAATTTATTGTTATGATTAACCTTCTAGATGATCACTCGATGTTGTAAGGTTTTGTCATGATGAACTCGATCTTGTTAGGTTATGATTAATCGTTCCTGAACTGTTTTATTGATGGTTTTAAACGTCTTATCTATCATTATTGAACGTAATAGAATGTATCTAGGATTGTAAATTGTTCCTAAGGGTTGATCAATCATGTCTTAAATCTAGAAATGTCAAGTAGAATCTGACGTGCCAAATCTCAAGATATATGTGATGGTTTTCACGTGTTTTTTTTCTTGATTGCGGGAGTTGGTGGACGAAACCACCTCCGTAAGGTTTGTTTCCTTTATTAGTACTCTGTGGAAGTCTACCAGGTTTTTGGGTGTCTGCGATGTATGGTGGAGAGTATGAGACTCCCTCGCAGTTAGACGGATATTACATTCGTGAGGGTGTGTCCAGTTGAGTGACCACCTCGCCCGTGTTTTTGGGTAGAGTCGACCACAGGTGCCTAATAAAGGTTTTGTATTTCTTCCTTATGATTTATTCATGTTGTCTCCTTGTAGCCTCGTGTGTCTGGTGTACTCTTGTTGTACGTGACGAATCACGTAAGAGTTCTTTTCATGTTGATGCCATGTTTTTTTTTGTACTTTACTTTAGTGCTTTTGGTCTTGGGTTGGTACCTTTTTTGACCCTTGTTTATTTTGGCATATTTTTTTTCTACCACCATTTGTACCTTCTTGCTGAGGTGTTCTGTCTTTGGAATGCCTCAGGTTCAGAGCAGTAGCAGATAGTAGAGCTGCTTTCAGAGTTTCTGGGCGGCAGTGTTGGCCGTGGTTGTGGCCTCGTCTTAGCGAGGTAGTTTGTTGCTTATTTTAGTTTTAGTGGTTCAGACATACTTGATGTATGTGGGTTCGTGTCAGTTTGTTAATGCCCACAGAATTGTTATTTTTAGATACTTGCTAGCTGCTTAGTTTTTTATATGTGGATGTGGATTACTTACTCTCTTGGAGGATTTATGCTAGGAATGCATGTTAGGTATTTTCAAGTATAAAACCTACTACTGTTACGTCATGTATTACATAATTTGAAACTCTAACTTGTTATATTCAGCGATCGTAAAAGCTATCTTTACTACTATTATAAATTTAGGGTCTTGCATAGCATGAATTGTTCTTTGGGGACGTTTATACTCATATAGGATGTTGAAGTCAATCTAAATAAGTATCTTCTGCAGCGTATAATTATATTTTGATTCGTGGACTAGATGAGCCACTATGCCGAGGGATACGGCTAACTACTGATCTTAAACTAATTTTTTACCTTAAAATAACTTAAAGAATCTTTCTTCATGATTAAGTGGGTGTTTGCCTGAGCGTCCGCAGTTATCCCCTGATGATGTGGCATCATGACGCGCATTTTCCCTTACTCTGATAAGCTATTATATGCGGTGAAAATACGGGTTGTGATAGTGATGCTTACTCGCTCAATGCTTATAATAATGATGCCTGATTTTAGCTAAGTTCACAGATGGTGACGTTGGCAAAGTCAATAAGTCAACAAAATTCAAATTAGTTGTGGGAAGGCTACAGTACTCCACAAACGGCGATGCAGGCCTTCGGTACAACTCTTGGTTGTTAAAGTAAAGCTATAACTGTCAATCTTAATGGGGCCCACAGGTCAAAATAGTCGATCGGCAGAATAGAAAAGGAAGAGATGAGATTGAAGATCTTATCTTTTAGGGTTTGGTCTTTTCGCAAAGCGGCGGAACATCTTCATCCTCCTCTCCATTGTTGTTGAGGTTAAGGCTGAAGTTCAAATCAACTAATCCAAAAGATCTTCAAGTTAGCTGTTGACATCTTCGTCATCAACAGCAAGTTCAGAGACATCTTCTCTGAAGAAGAAGATGCAGTAGGTCTAACCTAACTGTAGCTGATCTGAAGTTGATCCAAGATAGTTGGTGCCATCTTCATCTGCACTAGCAAGGTCAGAGACATTTTCTTTAAGAAAAAGATAATAGCCAAGGGCTAACCCTGGCTGCAGTTTCTGATAGCTTCAGCCCAGATAGCTGGTGTCTTTCCTATCTGCACCAGTAAGCTCAGAGTGATTCTCTGAGAGAGAAGAGGTGGCAAGTGCAGACCCTTGCTACAGGTACTTCACAGATCCAGCCAATCATTTCTAAAGAACATTCTCTAGAAGCCGTAAAGAAGAAAGCATGAAGAAATAGTGATCTGAAAGTAGGCTCAGCCAACTAATTCTCAAGATCCAAAGTTAGAACTAAGGCTCGGGTTCAGTTCAAGAAGAAGCAGAGTAACAGCTCTGTAGGTCACTTCTCAGCACAAGAAGAACAGCATTGAAGATATACTCTTGTTACTGTGAAGAAGTTATGGTTGAGATTGTCTCAGCTCAGGTAGCAGCAAGGCTAGCTCCAGTTACTTCTCAGCTCCAATAGGAACACTTTTTGGTACTGAGAAGAATTAGATTGGGCTGAGTTTATCACATTCCAGAAAGATTGGCACGGAGAAATATCTCTTGTGTTAAGACCAACTCACCAACCCACTTCCATCTTGTAGGATCCTTTTTGGATCTGAGTGGTCGGAGCAAATTTGCTCTGAGATAGGATCCAAGTTTGGATCTGAGTTATAGGGTTGTTTAGCCTGAGTGCGGGATCTAGGTGCAAATCTGAGAGTAGGATTCTGTTGAAAATCTGAGGTAGGTGATCATTTGATCACTGTGAGTAAGATCTAGTTTGGATCTGAGGTAGGACCTTTAGGTCTGAGGCAGGAGAGTCATTCTCGCTGAGTTGTAAGGCACTTGTGCTAGAGTTGTAGGATCCTTTGGATCTGAGGTAGGGCCTTTGTGCTTGAGCTGTAGGAGAGTCATTCTCTTTAAGGTAGGATCCTTTGTGGATCTGAGGTAGGGCTGTCCTCCCAGCCTGAGATGTAGGGCCTTTGGGCCTGAGGTATGTGATCTTTAGATCACTGAGTTGTAGGGCCTTATGCCCGAGCTATAGGTCTTGGAGGAGACCGAGTGGTCCTGCGGGATCGTATTGTAAGCTCTTAGGAACCGAGATTGGAGAAGTGTATTATCTAACTATAAGTTAGAAAGGTGGGAGGGAAAGGCGTACCCATAATTTGGGGAACCAATATAATTTCTGTGTGTGCTTTTTTGTATGTTTATTTGTTGCAGGTTATTTGGTTCTTGAAAGCAAAAATCTACTAATTCACCAAGCAATTAAAGAAGGAAAATAAAAGAAAGTGACAAGAGACAAATAACATGTTCACCCCCTCTAGGTGATTTAGCTATCCTTGAAAACAAAGACTTTCAGCTCCAAAAACACGGATTCACACTTCACGAGCTCCAGGAAGAGAGGGATTCGAGCGAGAATGATCCTTTCCCTCACATCCTTGCCCTAGAGTGGTGAATGAAAGCTCTGAAGGGGGACTACTCATTACTCATGGGGGAGGTGCACCAGATCGCGGGAGGCGACACAATGTCACTGGAGTGTCACCTCAAGTGAATTAAAGACTGCGCGCGCACCCTACAATAAGAAGTCATTGCAGTACGTGAGCATGCCACCGCGTGGCGAGGCCCAAAGGTGAGGATGCAGGGTCGGGGTGTCTGTTGGTGGTACCCTCAGTAATCTCGCTTGTGTCCTCCCTACTCCTTAAGAATGTTAGAATGTTATCTTTTTCTCCCTTTCCTTTTTTCTTATAACTACATCTGGACACTTTATTATGTTTATTACGCTTAACCCCATCTCGCGGGGATTTATATTTTTGTTTTATATGGCTCGCATGTTGCATTTTATTTTGTTCTTTCTTCTCAACTTTTGATGCCTTGTTTTAGATGATGGGAATGCTCATGCTCGCTTCTTAGGAGCGAGCTAGTGGGACTCCTAGCACGGGTAGTGTAATGCCCCGAAACTCAAAAAAGCGACGGGGGACGTTTTGGGCCAGTTTTGGGTTCTGGCTGCAGGCACACGGCCTGGGACACGGGCGTGTCCCAGGGCATGTCAAGCTTGTGTCGACACTCAGCCGGGAAGTAGACATTTTGAGCTTGACACTGTGTCGAGACTGGGCACACGGCCTGCGACACGGGCGTGTCGCAGGGCGTGTCGACCCGTGTCAACACTTAGCCACGAAGTCGACACTCTGCGTTCGACGAAGTGTCGAGACATGGCACACGGCCTGCAACACGGGCGTGTCGACCCGTGTCGACACTCGTCCCTGGGAGTCGACATTTTGCTCGACGTTGTGACGAGACAAGGCACATGGCCTAGGTTTGGGTTGCATGCTACTGCAACACGGAAGTGTAATAGCTTATGGCTCGAGACAGCTAAAAGTGCATGAAAGGAACTATCCGGTCCATGACTTGGAGTTAGCGGCCGTGATTTTTGCCTTGAAGCTGTGGAGACACTATTTGTACGGTGTGAAGATTGATATCTACACCGATCACAAGAGCCTGAAGTATCTTATGTAACACCCCGAAGTCAAGAGGATCATTTTGAGCAAAATCGGGTTCAGGCATGGGTGACACGGCCTGGGACACGGGCGTGTCCCAGGGCGTGTTAGTTGACACGGCCTGCGACATGGGCGTGTCGCAGGGCGTGTCGAGGTTGTGTCGACGATCGGACTTGGTGTCGATGATTTTCGCTCGACATCGTCGAGAGGGGCACACGGCCCAGGACACGGCTGTGTTGGATGCCGTGTCGAATGCTCGACGAGTGTTACGCGACGATCGTCGAGTATCGAGTTTCTAGTGAGGACACGGCCTGTGACACAGGCGTGTCACAGGGCGTGTCAGTGGGCATCAAATTCAGCTCGACGTCTCGGGTTAGGGCGTGTTTGCGGGACACGGGCGTGTCCTGGTGCACACGGCCATGAACACGGGCGTGTGCCAAGCCGTGTGCCAGGCCGTGTGAAGTTTCGGGTTGATTTGGGATTATTTCTGTTGAGGTACACGGCCTCAGACACGGGCGTGTCTGAGGGCGTGTCGGGTACACGGCCGTGACACGGGCGTGTCACACGGGCGTGTACTGGTTGGATTGAGTCGGTTGTTTGCCGCTTAGGGGGACACGGCCTGTGACACGGGCGTGTCACATGGCGTGTCAGGCCGTGTTCAGGGTTTTCTCGCCAGATCTGAGCCGTTTGTTTCCCTCTTCCTGGATCCAAGGGCTGGGCTTTGTCCAGGTGTCTAGGAGGCCGAGAATTAGAAGATAAATCATCTTATCTTCTTCTCCTTCTTCTTCACTTTCATTCCAAGAGAGAAAAAGAAGAGAGTCCTAAGGGAGAGAGAAGGGAGGAGTCTTCCAGCTGCTGTAGGAGCTGCGGAGTGCGGAACGAAGGTCCGAGAGCGGATTCGTGAAGGCAGAGCCGAGGCGGTGATTTCCATCCGGCTACTTCATGGCGCCGAAGCGATCTTCAAGGGTAACGATCTCCTTCTTGGACATCGAAGTCCTTTCTCTATACATGTGCTTGGAATCCTCCACCAAGAGGTGGATCGCGGAAGTGATTCCTTTGTTGAGTCTGCATCTAGAGCCGGAATTATGAAGTACGGCGTAGGCATGCTGTGTGAAGCCCATCTGGACCGGTAGTCTGGATTGGTGATGTTCATGGGTAAACCGGAGAAGACTCCGTGACTTTGATGATGTGCAAAATGGATTTTTGTTGTGATGAATGTATGGATGTACTGCTTGTGATGAGGCTTTGGTGAAGCTCCTGGTTATGAGATGATCAATTGGTAGCACGCCTGGGGAGCTCGTGATAAACCCGGCCTGTTACACCACTAGGGTGGGTTGATCTAGTTAAGGAAGGGATCGATGGGCGGCAATGCTAGGGGAGCCGAGTTAAACCCGGGTTGCTGCACCATATGGTGTGGGTCGATCGGATTAGGAGGGGGATCGATGGGTAGACAATGCCTGGGGAGCTTAGATAAACCCGGCTTGCTACACCACGGAGTGTGGGTCGGTCTGCTCTGTTTGTGATGCTGTGAGGATGGACCTCTGAGTGGCTTGGGCGGGATGTCGCCAGCCTGCGAGCTGGTGGACTAGGGCCGGTCAACCAACAAGTTAAAGCCTCGAGAGACAGCGGTGTACGACGGTGGATTCCGGTACACCAAGAAGGTGCCCTGAGTGCACGGAGTGTTGGTGGACTCCAGCGTTTGTGATGTGATGTGTTTGTTAGTGGCATAAAGAGAATGATCTAACTATGATGTGATTTGGTGATGTTTGTTGATGTTTGATGAGGAAGGAAGCACTGTATACAGGGAAGGAACCACTACCCCAGGTAGGGGGTAGGGTCGTTATAATGGGTCAGCAATGCTGACCGTTACTTTGTTTTCTGTGTTGGCTTGGATGATGACTTGCAGGTGCTGCGGTTTGGAAAGAATAAGTGGATGGGCTAGCCTGGTGTTCTTAGTCCTTGAAGGCTATATGAAGAATCGTGGTTGGATTTCATGTGTGGCCGGCCTGCGTGCCGATGTACGAACTTGTTGCTATGTAAAGAGGAACTTGTAAGGCCATAAGGCCAGGGTGTGTGAGTTGTATACATTCCTGGTGTTTTTATATATAAATGTGGTATTTATATGTGGGTGGACATTCTGGTTTGAGTTCATGCTAACAATAAAAATGTTGCGCTAGAATAGAATGAGTTAAGGACACGCATAGATTTTGATTTCCACACGTGATTCCTTCGCTTGTCTGTGCTATATGGCGTGGGGCCCCGGCCGGACCCACCGTTATATGTCATGTGACAGGTGGGGGCGTTACATCTTATTGATCAGAAAGATCTGAATATGCGGCAGCGTAGATGGATGGAGTTCCTGGGGGACTATACATTCAAGATCCACTACGTGCCTGGTAAGGGTAACGCGGTTGCGGACGCATTGAGTCGCCGAGCCCCAGCTCAAGCCAATTGGCTATCGGTGCATGATGAGCGGTTGGTGCGGGAGTTGGAGGCGTTGGAGATTGTTTGTGTGGATAGGCAATCAAGTGCTGAGGCAGTTTTGAATTGGACTGAAGTCCAATATGACCTGGCTGATCGTATTCGGCAGGCTTTGGATATGGATGCTCATATGAAGCAGTTCATGGTGGAGGCTCTGGATGGGTCAAATTCCCAATTCGTCGTGGAGGACGGATTACTTTGGAAAGACGGTCATATGCGCGTCCCAAGTGTGGGTAATTTGCGGGTAGAGTTGTTGTACGAGGCACACCATACCAAGTACTCGATTCACCCGGGGAGCACGAAGATGTACCGTGATGTGAAGAAACTGTTTTGGTGGCCGGGTTTGAAGAAAGATGTGGCGCTCTACGTAGCGAAGTGCCAAACTTGCGCCTTGGTGAAGACGGAGTGCCAAAAGCCGGGAGGATTGCTTAAGTCCTTGCCTATTCCATAGTGGAAATTCGACGACATCTCTATGGACTTTGTGCATGGTTTGCCAAGGTCGCAAAAGGGGAACGACGCTATTTGGGTGGTCGTGGATCGGTTAACGAAGGTGTCGCATTTCCTTCCGCATAGGAAGGATGATCCGGTGGAGAAGTTGGCAAAGCTTTATGTGGATAACATAGTGCGGCTTCATGGAGTGCCCCGCAGCATCGTGAGTGACCGAGATGGGCGGTTCACGTCCAATGATTGGAGGCTTGTGCAACAAATGTTGGGAACAAAGTTGAAATTCAGCACAGCCTTCCATCCGCAAACGGATGGGCAGACCGAGAGGGTCAATAGAACCATGGAAGACATGCTCTGCATGTGTGTCTTGGATTTCGGAAAGCAATGGGAAGACCACCTTTATTTGGTGGAGTTCGCATACAACAATAGCTACCAAGTGAGTATTCAAATGGCGCCCTTTGAGGCCCTATATGGTAGAAAATGTTGCACGTCGTTGTCTTGGTTAGAAACGGGTGAGTCAAAGTTATATAAGCGATTAGAAGTGGAGGATGCTACTTCTTTGGTAAGAACCATTCGGGAGAGGTTGTTTATCGCTCAGGACCGGCAAGCGAAGTACTATAATGCCAAGCACAGGAACGTGGAGTTCGCTGTGGGCGACTATGTGTACTTAAAGATCAAGCCGTTCAAGGGTGTCTCGCGGGTGCGGCGATTGAAAAAGCTAAGCCCGAGGTACCTTGTGCCGTTTGAGGTTCTGGAGCGAGTTGGTGAGGCGGCCTATCGGTTGAAGCTTTCAGTGGAGCTTAGTGGTTTACATGATGTATTCCATATTTCGGTGTTTCGGAAGGCAGTGCAAGAGCCTACGCAGGTGATCGCGGTTGATCAAGTGTCGGTGGATATTGGGCTAACGACAAAGGTCAAGCCCGTGCGGATTGAGGACTCGGAGGTCAAGCGGTTACGCAATAAAGAGATCAGGATGGTCAAGGTCCGGTGGGATAATTGTGGTCGTGAGGAGCTCTCTTGGGAGCGAGAGCAGACTATGCTTGACGAGTATCCGGAGATGTTCCGCTCATGTACAAATTTTGGTTTTGTACATGTCTTTCCTTTATGTAATTTTGTGGACGAAATTCTTTTAAGAGTGGAGAGTTGTAACGCCCCGAAACTCAAAAGAGCGACGGGGGACGTTTTGGGCCAGTTTTGGGTTCTGGCTGCAGGCACACGGCCTGGGACACGGGCGTGTCCCAGGGCGTATCAAGCTTGTGTCGACACTCAGCCGGGAAGTCGACATTTTGAGCTCGACATTGTATCGAGACTGGGCACACGGCCTGCGACACGGGCGTGTCGTAGGGCGTGTCGACCCGTGTCGACACTTAGCCCGCGAAGTCGACACTCTGTGTTCGACGAAGTGTCGAGACATGGCACACGACCTGCGACACGGGCGTATCGCAGGGCGTGTCGACCCGTGTCGACACTCATCCCGGGGAGTTGACATTTTGCTCGACGTTGTGTCCAAGGCCGTGTCGTCAGGTCGACGATCTTCGCTCGACGAAGTGTCGAGTGTCGAGACCGTGTACACGGCCTGGAGCCCAGGCATGTTGAGGTGACACGGGCAAGGACACGGGCATTTCCTAGAACCCGTGCAGTGCTCGGGTTGTTTTCGGGGAAAAACGATGGGTGTACACAGCCGGCCACACGGCCGTGTCAGGTGGAACACGGGCGTGTCAACGCGAACACGGGCGTGTTTGATGCCCGTGTGTTGTTCCAGGCGCGTCGATTTTGATGGCGAATGAGGCACACGGCCCTGGACACGGGCGTGTGCCAGGTCGTGTGCGGTCCAGATTAGGCATTTCAGCCCCGAATCAAAGCCGTTCATTTCTTTAATTGATGATCTAACGGCTGGGGGTTGTTCCTGAAGGGATATACCCGGGATTGGTCCTTAGAAACCCTCACTTTTCATGAGTGGTTGTCTTTCTAAATCTTAGAGAGAGAGGAGAGCCAAGGAAGGAAGAAGAAGCTAGATCCGGCCATTGGAGGAGCTTCGAAGCTCCAAATCGCGAGCCGACTCCGGATCCACGAAGGCAAAGCTAGTGCGGTGCTTTTCATCCGCTTACTTTTCCATGGCGCCAAAGAGGAACGCAAGGGTAACGATTCTCTTCTTGAGCATGAGTAGCTCTCCTTCTTTGCATAGGAAGCCCGCTCTCGCGAGTTTGCGGAGAGTTGGAGGCGTTCCTTTGGGTAGATATGTGAAGTCCCCGTTGTATAGAGTCCGTAAGCGAGAACGGACATAGGCATGATGTGTGAAGCCTACCCGGACATTTTGGTCTGGATCGGTGATGTTGCATTGCATAAGGCCGGAGAAGACTCTGTGCTATTGGTTGTTTTTCAGGTTTTCTACACGGTAGATTGCAACAGGGAGCCTTGGGGATTAACCCAAAGGTGCACCCAGAAAACTGGGCGGATACGTGATCTTGCCAACTTGGTGGCCTGAGAGCCAACTTGAACATAACCGGGTTATGTGAATTGTGATGGAAATGGGACTCGGTGGAAGTTTGACCCGCGCAAATGGCTTAAATTGTCGTTGCGATGTGAGCACGTGTTAGATGGAACCGTACCCGTTCTATGTCATTCGGTTAAAGAGACCTAAGGGTACGTGGCACTTGCCGTTGGCATAGATTAGGGTCTTCGGCGGTCAATGACTTAAATTATCGTGACCCAGGCCAGGAAGACAAATTGCTCATAGGTTTGGCCGTCAAAGTGGCGGTGGTGAGTCTGGAATGTCTATGGCTTTAATTGACGTGACATCGACCGGTTCACCGGGAATGTGCCCTGAGAGCACGGGGCGTGTGGTCGTGCGAGCCAACGTCTGTGATGAAATGAATAATGTTATTTATTGCTCGCTTATGCTAATGAAATGTAGGGAAGGAGCATCGCCGCCCCGAGTTGGGGGCGGGATCGTTATAATTTGGTCAGCATTGCTGACCGTTGCCTTGTTTTGCCACCGTGCGGTGGTTTGTTGTTTGCAGGTGCTGCTGGTCCAAGCGGTCAATAGCGGGCTAAAGCCCAAGTGCGAAGCCGGCCCTCGAAGGCCTAGTTGGAAGTGTTTACTGTTTTATTCATGTATGACCGACCTGCGTGTCGTGGTTTGTAAATCATGTAATATCAAGTGAAACATTTTGTAAGGCCTTAAGGCTTGTACTGGTGTATGTATAACATTCCTACTTTGTATTAGTGGACATTCATGCTTTAGTGCTGGGTTCTTATTTGCAACTTTTATAAACTGCTTCCGCTAGAATGCTCTGTGTAGGACGTTGATTGGTTGGATGGTTTTCATGATTAACCACCCGGTCTGTCTGTGGCATACGGCGTCGGGCCCCGGCCGGACCTACTGCTATATGCTATGCGACGGATAGGGGGTGTTACAGGTAGGAGAGAGGTGTAAAGGGTGAGTGTTGTTACACCCATAACTGCTACCCCTCCTCGCCTAACTTTTTCTATATATACCCACCCCCTCTCTTTTACCAACCATATTAAATGCACCCTTAGCCTTCACTTATTTTCTTCTCGCACTCGCAAATTTCACTTGTTAAACTGACTCGCAATGGCTGACAATGCGGAAACCGCTGATGGATGGGGAAAGTGAGTGTAGAATTTCACCCACCACTGCTTCTCTGATGGGAAGTCATCAGAAGGGGACTATCTTGCCATAAAGGATGAGCTCCTATAGTCGAGTTCTCGCACGCTGCCCTGGGAAAGGTGAGGCCATCAACACCTTTCCCAATATGAGCTCGTCTAACCTCTCACACACTTCGACATTGGAATCTACCTTCCGCTACGAGCAGAGGTCAAGCAATTCCTCAAGTATTTTGGCATGGTCTCGCGCAGGTGAAATAAATGCAATTACAATGTTGGTTGTGTTAGCATACTACCTGCACGGGGGAAAGGCTGAGTTCAACCTCACTGTATTTTTTAAGATCTTCAACTTTTGGGCGACCTCAGATAGGTTTGCCTCCCTTGCCTGCTTGCAGCTGAAAGTCTGTGAGATTGCTAATAAGGTCCACCATTAGAATTATTGGTTCTTGTTCATCAAGGGGGACCTCGGCAATATCCCCTACTTGCTAGTTTAGAAGGGAGAGTCAAGCTACCTATCCCCTCGCGTGGACTGTGAAGCGGCATAACTATGCAAGTTCTTCATTGGGAAAAACTTTGAGGTCAACTACCTTAGTGAAACCTCGATATCCCCCCTCCCCCCGTGTAGTCGAGGGAAGGTATGATTCTGCTCGCTTAATCCCATTTCCTTTTCTCGCCCCATTTTGGGGTTAACACTTGCACTTTTCTTATTTTTGTAGATGAGCGCAGAAATTTGCTGAACACACCTTATTCGAACATGGCGACACTGACCCGCCAGATCGCCCTTATGAAGGTCGATGTGACTGCCTACACTAGTGAAATGGGCGAACCCACGTCCAGGAGTGGTAAGGGGAACTTGAATGTAGTGGATTTTAACCTCTCTCCCCCTGCCGACTTGCGGAGGAAGCACAAGACCATGGCAAAGAAGAAGAAATACGTCAAGTCAAGTGATCATGAACCCTCAATAAGGAATGATACAAGGACAAGTTAGGTAGAGGTGCCAGATTCGCACCCTAACTTCAGCTTGGGGCAGAGGCCCCTAGATAACGAGGGAGACCCTCTACTCGCTAGGGTGAACAAGGTGAATAGGGTCTTTGTCTCCTCCTTCCTTCCGTCCTGGGTTGAGCATGGCCAATCTAGCGAGGATGCTTATGCCCTTACCTATGAGCTTTTTGGAAGGGAGGGTGTGGTGTTATATGAGATGGCGACCATGCGAGACCTCACATATGAGAGCTCGCGGGCCTACTTGCATGCCGGTAAACTCTCCCACACGGTGTCGCGCTGCGGCCTAAGCTTCTATAAGAAGTGCTTCTCTACCAAGGCCAAGAGGAAGCTTATAGAGGAGCGACTCGGAGACCGTCAGCTGTAGTTATGAGTCACCAAGAGGCTTCTTGCTAAGGATTCCAGCTTTGTGGTAAGTTTCACTTCTTTAGATAGTTTTTCATTTCATTTTCAATCATCCTTCTTATACCAGCTCATAGGATGTCGAGACGGAAGAATGAATGATCGAGCAGATTAGCGAGTTGGAGTTGGAGGTGGAAGACCTTAAGAAGCAACTCGTCTAGCCCCCATGAAGGTACCATTGGCAGAGGGCGGCAAGTCCACCTCCAAAGGCGAGAAGCTACTGTAGTTCACCCGACACGAGGTCAAGAGCACTCGCAAAACCTTGGTCTCCAAGTTCACAAAGAATGCACCCCTAATGCTGCATAACCTCGGTTCCTTGCATGAGGGGTGGGGGGACGTCACTGTCGAGATGCTCATCCCAGAGTTCTACAAGTCCAGCGGAGAGCTTGCCCTCTAGAGAGGACGCCTACTCATCCCACCTCCCTGAGCGACAAGGGTAGGTCGGGCCAATCTTTCAACGACCTTCCAGCCTCTTAGCTTAGGATTTTTTTTCCTCTTTTCGTTTTTGCCATGTAAGGGCGAGACTCATGGAGTTTGTAAACCTTTTGACAATTATATGAAATTTTATCTAAGTTCTTTTGTTCTCCCTTTTTTATGATTAGTGACTTGTTTTAACCATTTGAACTTGTTGAGCGCCTGCCAAAGATGCCATGCAACAAGCTGATACGCTGGACTCCCCCCCCCCCCCCCCCCCCCCACAAAGCATGCAAGACTTAGGTCTAGCGTTCTCGGTGCGCTCGCAACCTTTGAACAAAAAACTTGTGTTAGAAACAGTTTGATACTCAATAGTTAGTGAGTGTGCATAGTACCAGACCCGCGGGATGTCTGCGAGACCCATTTACTCGCTCCACTTTATATGGTGTTAATGTTATCGAGGCATCGACACTAATCTCTCCCATCGATCTAGCAAGTGCTCAAATATAGGCATTAGCACCCATGCCCTTAGGGAGAGGTTGTGCTCACTCCTGCCCGCCTTTACCATAGGCTACGTAGTTCATACGATCATTAGCACCCTAGAGTATGTGAGTGGGATGCGCATGAGGTCGGGGCGAGACCACAAGTGCTCTCCCCTGCTCTCACTTTTACATAGATTATCATTGCATTTTCACTTTGCCGCTTTCTCTCGTTATGCATCTGTTGTCATAATGACAGACTCCTTCGATCATCTCCCGACTTGACTTACCCTTTTTCCGACCTAAATGATTTTCCTCTCCTTCCACACAAGTACTTGGCCAACCCTGTCAGCTTGTGAGATCCCAGTCAATAGGATCTTCTCAGGGGATCTTTTCAACCAAACAATCTAATTCATTCAACCTATCACTCGAGTGATTGTCCTGCCATGCAAGCTTTTAAGTGCCCATACATCGGATCTTCTCGAGGGCACTTTTCAATAAAACAACCTTTATTTATTTCAACATGTCACCTGAGTGATTGGCATGCTTTGCAAGCTTATTAGAGCCCTATCAGCGAGATCTTCTCAAGGGCTCTTTTCAACCAAACAACTTTTATTTCTTTTAACTTGCCACCTGAGTGATTACCATGCCCTGCTAGCTTGTGAGAGCCCGATCAAAAGGATCTTCTCAGGGGCTTTTTTCAACCAAATAACCTTTATTTCTTTAAACCTGCCACCCGAGTGACTGTCCTATCTTACTCGCTTATGAGAGTCTGGTCAGCGGAATCTCCTCGGGGGCGTCTTTCAACCAAACAACCTTTATTTCTTTCAACCTACCATTTGAGTGATTGGCCCGCCCTGCCAGTTTGTGGGAGCCTGGTTAGCAGGATCTTCTCTAGGTATTCTGACGAAAATACTTTCCCTTCACTCTACCAGGGGACAACCTGATACACCGCACCCTGACCTAGTCGAGTTGAAAAAACGTTTATCATAAAGGGGAAGGTGTTGGGATAAAATTCTCATTTATTATTAAAGGATAAAACATTTCAGATCATCGCCACTCCCAAATATTACTGAGGGTGACTCCCTTGGAATTTTGGAGGTGATATCCACCAGACTTCAATTCTTCCAAATTTACAAAAGGAACTTCCTAGTTGAGATGGAGTTCCCAAATGTTGTTGACCTTCCCGTGGCATAAAATTTTTTGAGGACCAGATCTCCCTTCGCAAATTGTTTGATCCTAATATGTTTATTGAAATACTTAGCCATCCTACACTTGATTTCTTCCTGGTGAATCATTGTCAGGCTGTGAAGCTCTTCTACGTAGTCAAGCAAGAGTCGCTGCTCATCCTCATTCTCCACTCTCCACTCATTATCTCTTTGCGCGCAGCAAAAACTCTTGAATACCTCACCTCGAACTCCACCGGCAACATGGCCTCCAAGCTATGATAGAGTTTAAAAGGGTTTTCCTTTGTGGTTGTGTTGGGTGTGGTTCGTAATTCCCAAAGGACTGATGGGAGTTGGTCTACCCAATTACCCTTCAAGTTCTCCAAATTCTTTTTCAACAAGTTTATAATGACCTTGTTTGCGGCCTCCACTTGTTCCTTACTTTAGGGGTGATGGATGGATGGAAAGTAGAGGTCGATGCCCAACTGGCTATAGAAACTAGCGAGCTCGTCACTAGCAAATTACGGCCCATTGTAAGCGATAATGCCTAGGTGCAACCCATACCAACAGATTATCTCCCCCTAAATGAAATTCCTTATTACCCTTGAGGTCGTTCTTGTCAGCGCTTTGACCTATAGCCACTCGGAAAAGTAGTCAATCATGACCAGGAGAAATCTCCTCTGCTCGATGGCCTGGGGGAATGGGCCTACTAGGTCCATCCCCCAAATTTCAAAGGGTCGTGATATCATGATAATCCTAAGTCTTTGTGCTGGTAGGAGCTGGAGCGGTGCGAGGAGCTATCACTTCTTCACATACCCTATCACATCCTTGACAATCGTTGGCCAGAATTAGCCTTGCTGGAACACCCTCTTCTCCAAAGTCTAACTCCTGGAGTGACTGCCACACTCCCTAGATTTAAACTCCACTAGGACTTTGTAGACCTCCTCCTCGGTGACACACATTTCTAGGAGTCCCAACAAGGTATTTCAGTACAGGTCCCTTTCAATAAGCAAATAATATGAAGACTTGTACCTGAACCGCCTCTTATCAGGCACATCTTCTAGGAACTTGCATGTGCTCAAAAAAACAATAATGGGGTCCATCTTTGAGGCTCGCCGATCGATCTCCATCAGCTCTCCCTCTTCAATAGATGGTCGGAATAACTCCATCATCTTTCCTCTTATACGTGGGCCATACTTTGCCATGTAGTTTGCTTGAGTGTTCTCCTCCCTCAACACATACTGAATGGAGATGGTGTAGAACAAACCAATGAGACCCTTGACATTTATCAAGTACTGCTGGAGAGTCAGCTCCCTTGTCTCAAACTCCCCCTTGATTTGGGATGCTACCACTATTGAATTTGTGGAGACATTCATATATTGAATCCCCAACTCTCTTGTCAGGTGCAACCCTGTGACTACGGCCTTGTGCTCAGCTTGATTGTTGGTGAGAGGGAAATGGATGTTGATTGTTTGCTCGATATTTGTCCCCTACGAACTTACCAAAACGCATCCCCCTCTAAGGGAGTATTTTCTTGATGCTCCATCATCAAGCATCTCCCAGACCTCCGGTTCAAAAAATTTGGATTTGTCTGCCTCAACTATATACTCTTCCTGGAAGTCATCCACTGTGTGCACCTTTATTTGTAGTCATGGGACGATGGAGATCTCGAACTCCCTTTGCTCTACTGAACATTATCAACTTTCCTGACTGCTCCACTCCTTCCATATAATGTTGTGAAGATGGTGGTCGGTCACCACCTTAATCAAATGTGCTTGAAAATATGGTCGGAGCTTCCTACCCGAGTTGATCTGGGTGAATGCCAATTTCTCAAGGATAGGATACCTGAGCTATGTCTTCTTCAAGGCCCCGCTGACGTAGTAGATAGGTAGCTACATCTTTCCTTTCTATCAGACAAGAACTGAGCATATCGCCTTGTCTCCCACACCGAGATATAAAGCCAGATCATCCCCTTCCCTCGGCCCTTAAAGTAGCGAGGTGATGAGAAATTTAAAAGCTCTAAAATAACTAGACAATATAATAAGCAGTTAAGGCTATAGTTGATATACTTCAATAAAATTTCAAGTAATAAAAACCGCAAGTGCACGGTGTATGATTGTAATACATATGCAAGTACGAGTCGATCCACGTCGAATGTCTGAATTCTACTTTATTTCAGCCGAATTATAAATAAAATATTGTAATGGTTTTTAAAATAGAAAACTTAATCTAAGAAACTTGATTTAAGAAACTTAATTATAAGAAATATATTTCGGGTGCGGTGCAATTTCATTTAAATAATTAATATATATTGTTGAGTGATTGTTCATCGTTATTTAAAATATATAGAAGTTGTAATGCGTAAAAAGTTTTAATTATTTAGTGATTCACCAAAATAATAACGTATATTACTTTTCACATATCACATCAAAATTACCGAAGCTTGAGAAATATGCGAGCAATGTAAGATAAAAATTTAGGCGATAGAATTGAAAGAGTGCTTCAAGAATAAGTTCGAAAATTTACTTAAATCATTAAGAATATTTTGTATACACCCGCGCAATATAGCATCGAACTTTCGAAGGAATGCAATATGCACATTAGGCTACAAAAAATATCAAATTTTCTTATTAAAATATTTGGATATAAATATGATTGAGCAATGGGTAATTATAACAATGGCATAATTAAATAAGTAATTACATTGCACCAGAAAAATTGTAAAACTACTCACGCATAGTTGCAATATGAAAAATTACTAGGGATATCATCATGGACAAAAATAAATGAGAGAAAAATAATAATTTTATTGATAAAAACGATAACTTACAAATTTTGCGTGAAACGCGTACATAAGCTTCCACTTAGGCTATATTTGGTTCGGCGTTTCGCTGTTCCGTTTGGGGCAAATGCCCCCGGAAGGCGGGTAAAAAAATGAATATTCGGCGGCGTTTGCACTGTTTCCACATGCCCGCCTTGAGAAATACCCCAAAAAGTTCAGTTTGGAACAACCACCTCCCCCCTCCGGTTCAAACACTCTGTTTCCACCCGCTGGATCGACCCGCCACCGCTGAACCAAATAGAGCCTCAATCTCCTCCTTCCTAGTGCACAATATCTCTCATGAGATCATAAATATAATGCAAAGAGAACTCTAGCATAATTAAATAAGTAATTACATTGCATCAGAATTCAGAAACAACGTGAAACTACTCACGCATAGTTGCAATATGAAAAATTACGAGAGATAACGATTTGCCAGCCCTAAAAATTGAATCCTCACTCCTCTCAAAGTGGGCTAAATTTATAGGAAAATTAATGGGAAATCTTCATCAAAAAGAGAGGAGATTTTTTAATAAATAAAACTTAAATTTTAATATTTAAATAATAATAGTAACCACAGCCTTTAAAGCGAGAAATGTTTAGGTACGTATATGTATTTGCATGAGAAAATCCGGTCATAAGATTATGAAATTAACGGTGTTTGATCATTTTTAATACGATCGTATTAGAGAAAATACGATCATATTTTTTAACGAAAGATCTGAGTCGTTGAAATCACGGATTTTATGGTCGGATTTGATTGCGCATGAAATAGTAATAACTATGTATACGTATCAAGAAACTTTATCTTCAAGGCTGGCGTTTTTTTGAAATTCACGTCAGCCCTAAAGGCTGGTCTTAAGTTGACAACGTTGATTTAGGGTCCATTTGGTTAAGCTTTTGAGTCCGGTGCGTTTACCATAAACGAAATGCTGGCATCGAATCTTGTTTGTTTTTTCGCCTTCTGTTCGAATCACACATAAAAGCTGGAGGCGTGAAAAGTCGGCGTCCCGAAACCCGCAGCCACAGCTCCACTTCCTCGCGTTTTAGGTCAAGGGCTTTCGCCCCGTCGTTATTCTCCCGTGCGATCTGTGCAGCTCGCGACAAGACGACGACTCCGGTGACATCCACGACGGCGTGTCTGCTCCGGTGCTTTCCAGCTTCAAGACGCATCTTCCAGATTCGCTACTGCAACGACGAATCTTTTCCAGATCGGGCCCTTTTTCTCTCCCGCAGGTGAGCGTTAAGCTACTGCAACATCCCTGCAGTGCATCTTCTTCCCCGTTTGATTCCCTGATGTGCATCTTCTTCTCCCGCAGATTAGCGATAAGCTACTGGACCTGTTTCCCGTCGTGTCTTCTCCGGCAACATCCCGAGCACGAGCCATTTCTGGAGTGATTTCTCAGGTAATAATCTGGATTTGATCTCTTCAATTATTCCAGATTTATGGAAAGCCAAATTGTGGTCTTATCCTAGGCTTTTTCTTTCACTGCAGTTGCACTGCCATTTTTATTCAACCGCAGCAGCCTCTGCTCCCTGAAACAGCAGGTATATTCTCCAAAATTTTGATTTATTTTAAATAGCAATGGATATGTTGTTTGTATGTGCTTTTTTATTTTTACAGTTATTTGTACTGTGAGTGTGTGTGTTATTTACGAGTGTTTGTTTGTTTATGAGTGTGTAATGTGTGAGTGTATTGTGTGAGTGTAATGTGAGAATGTGATTGTGTGAGTGTATTGTGTGAGAATTTGTTGACTGTATTTTGCACGTGAATGTGTGAAGTATGTCCTATGTGTGTGTGTGTGTGTGCGTGTGTGTGTTGTGTGCGAATTTGTCTGTTTGTGTGCTCTTATGTATGTGGTTGTTTTAAAATTTGTGAGTGTATTGTGTGTGTGTGAATGTTTGTGAAGTGTGTATGTGTTTATTTTTTGTGTGAATATGTGTTGTGTGTGTACGTGCTCATTTTTTGGTGAATGTGTTGATTGTATGTGTGTGTGTGTGTGTGTGTGTGTGTGTGTGTGTGCATGTTTGTGATGTGTGTGTGTGTGTGTTTATTTTTGTGTGAATATGTGATGTGTGTGTATGTGTTTATTTTTGGTGAATGTGTTGATTGTGAGTATGTGTGAATATGTGAGTGTGTGTGTGCATGTTTGTGATGTGTGTGTGTGTGTGTGTGCATGTTTGTGATGTGTGTTGTTTGTTGAGTGTATTGTGTTGTGTGTAATGTGTATGTGATTATTTTGTCTTGTGTATGTGGTTGTGTGTAATGTGTGAGTGTATTGTGTGTGTAATGTGTAATGTGTTTTTGTTGGAGTGAATGTAAGTGTGTGCCCAGGCTAATTTGTGTAGATTTTATTATAGGTAGATGGGTAAACATAAAGATGGTGGTGTAAGTGCTAATTGGGAGGCCAATGATGTATTAATTTTTTGTGATCTGTGTTTGAAAGAAATCGAGTTGGGTAATTGCCCAACTACACACTTTAGTCGGGATGGTTGGATTAACCTGACAATAAATTTCCATGCTCGCACGGGAAAGGCATATGATCGAACTCAAATGAAGAACAAGTGGGATCAGCTGAAAAAATATTGGAAGTTATGGCGGGAGCTTAAGGGTCGTGAGACCGGGCTAGGGTGGGATCCTATTCGCAAAACTATTCGTGCTTCAGAAGATTGGTGGAAAGAACGTCTCAAGGTATGAATTTTTTAAAAAAATTATAATTTTTTGTAATATATGAAACTGTTTGGTATCACATTGTGTGTTTCATTGCAGGTTATTCCGACTGCAAGGAAATTTCAGTTTGCTGGTATTTCACCTGAGTTGGAGGATAAGTTGCATATGATGTTCAGTCAGGTTGTTGCAAATGGTGATCTTGCTTGGGCTCCAAATTCAAGGATCTTTGAGCATGAGTCAATCGACGAACATGATGGGTCTCCTGAACATGGCACACAGGACATCAACGAAACTGAGGATACTGCAGCTAAACAAAAAAGGTCAGCTAAGGGGAAAAGTACTAAGATTTCAGCAAAGAAGACAAGAAGTTCAGCAATGGATGAGTTAGTCGAGACATCGCGCATTATTGGTCGTTGCATGCAGGAGCCGCCTCGCCTACAGATATCTTCATCACTGTACACCATTCCTGAGGCTATTTCAGAGCTGGAAACTATGACAGAGGTTATGGCTGAGTCTAATGTGGACTTCTACCACTACTGCATCATCTTTCTGAGACAGAAACAGAATCGAGAGACATTTATGAGCATGCGGAAAGATCGGCGTCTCACATGGCTGCAGGCTTGTTATGCCAAAAACTTGGAGTAGTTGCATTTCTGTGATGTGATATGTCTGTTTGTTTATTTCCCTAAGTTTTAGTATGCTTTATTTTTTTTGTTACACTTATTGCTGGACATATACTATTTCTGTGATTTGATATGTGTATTTGTTTAACTATTATGTTTGTTTATTATACTGTCTCAAAAGGTGTAAAAAATAACATACAATGTATTTACCACAGATTTTCAATGACGAGCCCGGATCACAGTGACAGTTCGAATGAGGAGACTCAGCAGCAGGTGGCTGCTTTATTTTATCATAATAGAGCGATCGGTGCACGACAAATTTTAGTGCCAATGATGGTACCCTCGGAAGGTGGACCGTCTAGTACACCTTGTATGACATCAAGCCAAACTGGAGCTAGATGGATTGGTGAACTTTTGGATGAACATCCTCACAGATTTTTCAGTGTCTTTAGAATGTCGAAAGTAATATTTATTGATTTGTTGACACTCCTCACACAACAGTATGGTTTGCAAGGATTCAAGAGGACTCTCCCACGTGAGGTGCTTGCAATTACTTTGCAGATTTTGGGCCACAATTTATCGATGCAAATAGCGAGTGAACGATTTCAACACTCTACGGAAACTATTAGCAAATTCTTCGCAATGGGGTATAAATGCAATTAAAAGACTATCTTCTAATGTTATTAGGCTTGTAGATCCACATTTCAATGATATTCCCCCGCAAATTTCAAATGACGCTCGGTACATGCCATTTTTTAAAGACTGCATAGGAGCTATTGATGGAACACATGTGGATGCTCGAGTTCCTGTAGATCAACAAGTTGTTTACATTGGTCGTCATGGCACAACAACGCAGAATGTTATGGCGGTTTGTGATTTCAACATGTGCTACACTTTTGCATTGGCTGGTTGGGAGGGTTCTACTCATAACAGCCGTATATTTCAGCATGCTCTTATGAACCTCAGTTATAATTTCCCGTACCCGCCACCTGGTGAGTCATTTGTAGCATAAATCTCTTTTTATAGGAAGTATTGAACAACATTTTACTCATACTTACCTTGAAATATATAATTTTGCAGGCAAATATTACGTAGTAGATGCCGGATATCCACTACAATGCGATTTTCTAAAATCATATTCAGGCACGCGATACCATTTGCCAGATTTTAGAAGGGGCAATAGACCCATACAAGGGCGCCGGGAAATTTTCAACCAGGCTCACTCGTCGTTGCGCAGTGTTATAGAACGTTCATTCGGCGTATGGAAAAAAAAGTGGAAGATACTAAGGGATATGCCGCCATACAATTTGTCAAAGTAATGAGACGTTATGATTGCAACAATGACATTGCATAACTACATTCGCACACATCCATCACGCTCAGACATTCATTTTCGTGCTTGTGATGTAGACGAACATTTCATTTATCCAGCGGGTCTTCAGAACAGAACTGCTCAAAATAATGTTGGCTCAAGTGGAGATAATGTTAGAGGGATTCAGGTAGCAGTGGATGAGATGGTGGCATTGCGTGACTCAATTGCCGAACAATTATTGCACCGAGCTTGAACGCATTTTTCATATTTGGAAAACGTTTACATGTAATGTGGAAAACCTATAAATGTTTGAACTGCACCTTATGGTAACAACCATCGTCGGAGGTTAATAAAAATAATTTGTTTGTTTCTATTTCATTATTTTTGAAGGTTTAATATGCATATTTATATATAATGTTTATAAGAAAAAAATTTCAGTCGCGGATCTCCATTTCCAAACACAATAATGTCAAACAGTTCTCTGTTTCGAACAGCTCTGCAAACGCAGATTAGACAAACAGAACTCCGTTTCCAGCATCCAGTTTCCAACAGTTCTCTTTACAAGCCTACATTTACAACAGCTTCTTTTACAACCGTCACCGCTAAAACAAATGAAACCTTAGGCTCTGTTTGAGTCCAATTTTGTTGATGGAAAATCTCTATTCCATCAGCAAACACCATAATAAAGTTGTTTGGTAGAACAACTTTTGATAATAGATTTTTTGAAAATAGCATATAACTAGCTTTTTGAAAATCGATGGACCCCTAGTTTTTTTGCTCCTAGTGAGTGATTTTTTTATCCGGACGTGATTTTTTTACTCGGACGCGAATTTTCTGTCCGGAGGCATTTTTTTTTGCCCAGGCGTGTATTTTAATGTTCAGACGTGATATTTCCGTCCGGGCACGATTTTTTAGCCGGGATGCATTTTTTACGCTCGGACGTGATATTTTTGACCAAACGCAATATTTTTTCCCGGACACCATATTTTCGCCAGGACGAGATTTTTTTGCCCGAACATGATTTTTTTCCTGGGCGTGACTTTTTCGCCATGGCGCTATTTTTTCGCTAGGGCACGTTTTTTCATCCGGAAGCGATATTTTTGAATATTTTTGCCCCGACACAATTTTTGCGCACGAATGCAATTTTTTACCCGAACGCGAATTTTTCGCCCCACCATGATATTTTGCCTGGACACAATATTTTTCACCCATAAGCGATATTTTTGCCCTGACGCGATATTTTCGTCTGAACGCGATTTTTTTCACCCGGACGTGATTTTTCTCTCGAACATGATTTTTTCACCTAGACGCGGTTTTTTTCTAGCGAAAGCAATTTTTTCTGCTGGAAGAAAATATCTACTCTGGCCAAAAAATTGCGTCAAGGCATAAAAAATTGTGTCTGTATCGAAAAATTACATCTTGGCGAAAAAATTGCATCCCCAAAAAACTACATCCGGGCCAAAAAATTTGTTTACGGTCTAAAAAAGTTGTAGTTGGGCAAAAAAAACGTGTTTGGGAGAAAAATCGCATCAGGGAAAAAATATTGCATTAGTACAAAAATATCACGTCTGGGCGCAAATATAGCATCCGGGCGAAAAAAAAACACATACGGGCGAAAAAATTGCATCCTTGCAAAATATCGGGCTCGGTCGAAAAACATGTTGCGTCTGGGCAATAAAATCATTCTCTGCGAAAGAATCTCGTCTAGGACTAAAGGTGTCACTTAAAACCGAAAATCGCAAACCGAACTGGAACTGAATCGGAACCGCAAAGAACCGGACTGAACCGTTCGCAAATTATTCGGGTTCCGGTTTGAATTCTGGAATCGTGAACAACATTGGTCCGGGTGTGGTTCTTACATTTTATTATCCGGATCGGAACCGGAACCTGAATCGCAACATACAAGTCTCAAGCGGTTTCAAGATTTTTAGGCCCGATCCGAACCGGACCGAAGTAGAACCGAACCGCAACCCGTTTATTATTATTATTATATTGTTATTATTTTATAATTTATCTATAATATTTATACTTACTATCACGAGTGAAACTGTTGCAGTTTGAACTCAAACCGCAATCGCACTAAATGAGGTCGATTTTGGACCAAACAAAACTTCACTGCATAAAAATAGTTTGGTATGGTTTGACAATGTTGCGGTTTGGAGTCAATTTTTGCAGTGTATTTTTGATTTTTATACAGTTCTATAATATATTTTCAATTTTACTTACATATTCTTTTTTGAAATATTTTATTTAAAAAATATAGAAGATATACAACTACTATTTATTAGTAATCATGAAAGACAACTAATTGTAGGCGTTGTTACGGCTGAGCATGCCGCCGAGACGTGCGCAAGCCAACTAGAATTCGTGGCAAGTCTACACGCGTAGGAAGGCAATTGATAATATCTCACTGATTGTGGAAAATACCGTCGAGAAGTGTACAACAAAATTATTTCTATTTCGATGTTATTTTTTTGTTGTATTATTTGCAGCCCGTTTTTATTTCATTCTGCCAAATTTGATTTTGGTTTTTAGTTGGAACTGATTGGAACCAGATCGAACCGCATGGAACCGGACCGAACCGATAGTGGCCGGTTTGGTTTTGGTTTTTGTTGAACCGTATCCGGAACCGTTGGCACGACGGTTTCAAAAATTAAGCTGGAACCGGAACCATAAACGGAATCGGTCAAACTAAATAAAGTTTTGGTTCTAATATGAAGAATTGTTACCTTAGTAGTTCGGTTCATGATTTTAGTAGAATCGGAACCGTGACAGCTCTATTTGGGACAAAGAATATCATCTGGAACGAAGAAAATAACGTCGGGGCGAAAAAATAGTGTACGGGACAAAGAACCGCGCACTGGCGAAAAAATCACACACGGGCGAAAAAATCACGTTTGGGCGAAAAATTCTTATCTGGGATGAAAATCTGTGCCCGGGACAAAAAAAATTTGCATTCAGGACGAAAAAAATCACATCCGAGCAAAAAATTGAGCTCGAGTCGAAAATTTTGCGTTCGGTCGAAAAAATCGAGCTCTGGCGAAAAAATTGCGCCAGGAAAAAAATCGCGGTGGGACAAAAAAAATCTCGTTCAAACGAACAAACCCTTATAGGTGATGAAACTTTAGATCAGTACTTATTGATGAACTATTTAAACTGTCTATTGCTTATTTATCATTATTTTATAACATCTCTAATCAATCAACACTATTCAATTAGCAGCTTTTCATCAGCATCAGTTGTCCCTAACAGAGCCTTAATAAACAACCAATATAGGCGCTGATTAAATCAGTGCCCAATAGATAGAGGCCCTGATTCAATCAGTGCCTGATAGATAGAGGAGCTTATTTAATCAGCGCAATGATTGGCGTTGATTAAATAACATCTGAAAGAGAGGCAAAAATTGGTTTTGTGAAGATATCAGCTAGTTCTTTGTCGAAAGTGACAAAAGGAGTGCAAATTGATTCTTGAACATTTCTTCTGTAATAAAGTGTCAGTCAACTTCAATGCGCTTCATTCTCTCATGAAAAACTGGATTCTTGGATATGTAAATAACGATTTTTGTTGTCATAGAACATAGAAAGAGGATGATCAAAGACTTCCTTTAAGTCAAGCATAAGAACTCGTAACCATTTTAACTCGAAAGTTGTTGAAGTCATGCTTCTGTACTCAGGTTCAACACTTGATCTTGAAACCACAAACTACTTCTTGCTTTTCCAACTAATAAGATTTCCTCCTACAAATGTGCAAAAATCAGATGTAGATTTTCTATCTTCTTTATTATCGGCATAGCAGACATCATAATATGCTTCAATCTTCAGATGGTTATGTTGTTGAAACAGTAACCTCTTTCTAGTAGACTCTTTCACTTTAGAATTTTCATGGTTGAACGATGATGACACTTCCTAGGAGCTTACATAAATTAACTGACCTTCCATGTTGCATAACAAATATCTGGTCTTGTAACCATCAGATAGATAAGTTTTCATGCTAGTCGTCTGTACATAGTACTATCTGGAAGACTTGTATGCTTAGTCCAACCATTATCATCACCCATGGTCATCGGACAACGAGCAGGTCTTGCGCCAAGAAGACCAATTTTTTTCAAGATATCTAGCACATATTTTCGTTGTGATAACACCATAGAGTCGTGTTATCACGAGATCTTTATTCCCAGAAAGTATTTAGGAGTTTACTTATCCTTTGTAACAAAATTTTGCTGAAGCCATCTCTTCGCTAGATTAATTCTCTCTTTATCATCACTAGTAAAATAATGTCATTCACATAAGTAACAAGAGCTATGAGGCCTTTAATAGACTTGCCTGTGAAAAGAGTGATCACCAGAACTCCAAGTAAACCCAACAAAAGAGATAACTTTGTTGAACTTATCAAACCAAGCCCGTGGACTTTTCTTGAGGCCTTAAATTACCTTTCGTATCTTGCACATCTGAGATACCCCTCGAGCAACATACCTAGGAGGTTGCTCCATGTATACTACCACTTGCAGATCACCATACATGCAGACATTTTTTTACATCCAACTGATACATCTCCCAACCTTTGTTAATCGTCCAGAGAAAAGAACACAGATTATGCTGATGCGAGGAACCGGGGAGAAGGTATCAAAGAAGCCACACCATATATCTGAGTAAAATCTTTGGCAACCAGTCAAGCCTTATAACAGTCAATAGTTCCATCCACATGAAACTTGATGATAAAGACCCACCGACAACTAACCACATCCACACATAGAGGAATAGGGACAAGAGTTCAAGTATCCCTTTCGGTTAAAGTCTTCATCTCTTCATTCATTGTTGTTTTTTAATGCGGAATAACAAGAGCCTCCTAATAGTTAGCCATGACAACATTAGTTGAGAGAGCAAGAGCAAATCTCTGTCCATCTGGGGAAAGACGAGCATATGATACAACATCATGAATTGAATGTTTAGTACACGTTCTAACCCCCTTTTATAGAGCAACAAGAAGGTAAAGATCAGACTTGTCTTCTACAATGGATCCATCCATCGGATAGATTACTGGCCTGGGATCTGTCAGCAATGGCTCCAAAGGCAAAGAATTAGCATAAGACAAAGAAGGAGATAGAGGATCTGGTAAAGGAAGAGGAGAAAGAGGTGTGTGAGAAGGAATAGGCTCGTGTGAAGGTGTGAAAATAATTGGTAAAAAAATAATCATTGAAAACGTAGTGAATACAAAAAAAATCGAGCATTCTTTTAACAAATACAACTAAGTGCAACGAGAATAATCATCAACAAATGTAACAAAGTACAAACTTCCACAACCAACAGATCTAGTAGGAGAAGGATCCCAAATATAAGAATGAACAAGATCAAAAGGACGAGCAGAACTTCATCATTGTCTTGTTGGATAAGAAGAGTGATGATACTTGCCAAATTGGCAGACTTCACTGTTCAGCGAGGAGTCCTCTGATGGTAAATTGGGTAGAAGTTGGTAGATGAGATGAGGAGGATGATCAAGGTGAAGATGTTTCTGTAGAAGAGAAGTAGAGAAAACAACAACATTGTCGAATAAGAAGATCTCATTGCTTTCAGTCCTAGTAACAATCTTCTCATTGGAATGTGGATCCTAAAAAAATAAGTATTGAATATAAATACAACCGTGCAGTTCAATTATTTGCAAAGAGTATGAAAAGATAGTAAATTGCACGGAAAGGATGGGACGTAGAGCGTGTCCTCAAGCCGCAAATTCAAAGTAACATGGACTGTACCTGTCCCACATATAAGGCACATAGTACCATCTGCCATAAAAACTGGAGGAGACCGGTCATGCTCGTTCAAAATGGAGAACGTTGCCCATCATATGGTTAGTGGCTCCCGAATCAATAAACCACTTACCGTGAGTGACCATATTAGTACTTCTCGAGGAAGAGGCAAGGGAAGTGGACTTCTTTGTGGTGTTGGTCGCAGATGGGCGAAGATGAAGATACTTGGCCCAACAACTATCAATCAGATGTCCTAATTTTCCATAATTAGAATAGAGATGACGAGATTGAGTACGCCCACCAGAGTAACCCCGCGCCCACTAGAATTACCAAATCGAACAGGATGAGCAAAAGTATCAGGATGAGGTGGGGAGGTAAGCAGGGGGCTGAAGAAGAGTAGTAACGGGTGCAATACGAGCAGCAGTTCCATCAAGTATGGGAAAGTCAGCTTCGCTAGGAATTTATTGTCTAATCATGTCATAAGACTCTGAAAGGCAAAAATATAACAAATAACAAGAAGTTTTTGGAAATGTTTGTGTTGTTCAACAAGGTCAAAAGAGAATGAGCAATGTTGTAGAATTTCAGTGCTAAAGACTTGCACCTCCTGGTAAACAATAGTAGGAGTCAAAGTAGGACGGACAAATAAATCAACATATAATGTATATATGTATAAAGTTTGAGCGCCCCTGGAGTACATGACAACAAGATGATTTTAGATAGCTTCAACTATTGCATCATGGCGAATGATAAACAGACACTCATCCAAAAGACTATTAGCATGGCATGTCCTGATCAAAGAATCATTAACATCTCAGTCATCAAATGTAGACGACCTTCAAATTGGAGGGTAATCAGTGAGATGATAGCGTTTACGTTGAGACCACGACAAGAACATAAACGAAACACTCCAGTCTGAATAATATGGGCTTGTTAGATTAGAAGTTGTCCCAAATATTACCAGAAGAAGTGTTAGCAGAGGTTTCATGCAGAATATAAGGTGTATATAAGGTGGAAGAAGAGAGAGGTAAAGTCTCCATAGAGAAACAAAAAAATGGATAGAGACAAACCGCGCAGACAGATGATAAAATCGCGTTGATGGAGAAAGAAAACTGCGTGGACAGAGGAGAAAAAATATGCAGATAGAGAAAACAAACCGCGTGTACAGAAAGGCAAACCACGCATACAGAAAGGCAAACCGCGCGGTCAGAAAAGCAAATTGTGTAGATAGTGAAGAAACCACACAGAGTTCGCAAGAGGTGAATAAAGCAAGTTTGCAAGAGGTGAACAACACACAACAAAGGACTCTGCGGGTGGTTAGAAAACCGAAGTCTGCATAGATAACTGAAGTGCTCTGTAGGCGGTTAGAAAAAAGTGACCGCAAGGATCAAGTTGTCCTCTAATACCATGTGAGAAAATCTAAATAACAAGATTTTTCATTTGCCAAAAAGTTTATTTACATGGGTATGACTCCCTATTTATAGGAGATAGATGAAAGAGGGAGAGAATACATTAGACGAAGTGAGACTAAAATACAATGAGCGTACTGGGCGGTCTAATACTTTCAGACCGTACAAACTGAGTGATTAAGGCAAGTTATCCGTATTGTATCCAGTGTCCGCTTGGTTTGCTCCTCAGACTACAACTGACAACCAGAAGAATAGCTGCTGAAGCCAAGAAAAATCCCTACTCCAAAAATCGGATCAAGACAACCTAAAGCTACTAGCTCAGTAGTAATGCTAGGCGGCTAAAGTGACTAGGATGAAGAATGAAGACAACAAACAGGACCCCATATGTTGCGGCATGAAGGTCCCACCACGTACCAGGAAGCTTGAAAGAAGCTACCCCTCCACAACCAAAAATGGTCGAGCAAGGTATGAGGGAGACTAACTGACAACTAAGTCGCGATGTCACGACTTGTTCTCTATGGAAAAGAAATCCAAAGGCTCAGCTAGTATCCAAAAAGTAGAGCTCGCGAGATCCTGGATAGGATTTCTAGTCTCTCTCCTCGTACCTCTGGGGTCATATTTATAGGTAAATCCTGGGGGAGGAGGTGAGTCTTATTTATAGCCCGCCCCATGACGACTAGGCGACTTCCCGGGGGAGCTCGCACGACTGGGCGAGTATCACACATAGTCACCTACCCGGCGAGTATGCGAGGGGAGCTCGGCATACTCTCCCAGATCTTCTACAACCTGACACGTTGACTCTGACCTCTAACTTAACTTGTTAACTTTGACTTCTGCTGACCTGGCTCTAGATGGGTTCACCCTCGACGAATATGAGTTGCACAACTACAAATGGTTAGTTGTTTGTTTCTGCTGAACTTTAACAGCTCTAGCCACCTATCCATAGACCGCCACACTGCTGGAACCAGTTTGCCAAGGTTGACGGTCACAAGACAATCCATCAGTTCGCCAAACCACAATATAGACTGCTAGACCATCAGTCTGCCATGTTCAATATGTTAGACCACGTAATCTCCAGATCGCCAAGGTCAATCCACCAGACTGCCAAACTACCAGAACGCCAAGACTAGTCTGCCAGACAGCCAAGAACAGTCCACCAGACCGCCAAACTGCCAGACCTCCAAGATTAGTCCGCCAAACTGCCTGACCGCCAAGATTAGTCCGCTTGACCGCCAGACCGCCAAGTTTGTTTGCCAGGCCGCCAAGTTTTAATAATAATAAACTTGCTAGAGGGTGGCCAGTCGCTTGGGTCGGCTCCTTACCTTTCACTTCCGGTCATGGGACTCACTCAAAATTTTCTGAACAAGATATGATTCACGCTCGCTGTACCAGAATGTTGAACCCAAAAACCATTGTTCAAGAGGAGTTTAGATCGATTGGGGTAGTTTTTGCTTATTTCTCCCGAGTTAGAACACTAGACCAGACACTTAGAACAAAGAACCTCACTCACAAGTGTGGATAACTAGAAATAGACCCCACGAGCTGTGGTGAGGAGGTCCCACCATACACTCGGAAGATAAAAGAGAGCTTTGCCTTCCAAGCAAATGCTGAGTCAGGCTCCTTAGAGGGCACTAAAGAGCACTAGATTGTAAATCTGAAAACCACAATGAGCAGAGTGTTGGTGCTCTTACAAACCAGGACTAGCTAAAGGAGAGAAAAGCAAGAAAAGGTCCTGTCCAAAGGTGCCCTTGAGGGTCTATTTATAGTTTTCTGAAAATGATCAGCAAAATCACGCCTTTTGCTTTTACTAATTACAGCTCAAAATGGTCCGCCAACAACCGAATCTTGGTGTTTAGGATGGTTACTACGAGGCTAAAATGACATTTCATAGAAAAAAAACAGACCACGACACTTAGAGGCGAGTCCAAGCTACTCTAGGCCAGCTCACCTAAGGGTGAAGAGTGTAACATCTCACAAACAACCAGACCACTAGGAGGACTTTTGTCATGACTAGGTCATGACAAAGCTTTAAGAAGACAAGGAGGACCATGGGTGCCTAAAAAAATAGGTGAAAGTACCTTGGTCTGCAAATAGTAGTTCATGGACACCTAAGCTAGGGTTTGGCCAATGACACCCAACATGACCACTTGACCCCACCATGTCATTATCAATCCCATAAGGACCCTCTAAAACCCATACAACCCATTTGGGGTCAACCTAAGGGGTCACTAGTTAGGTCAAAGTGCCTTAACTTGATCTAAATTAGTTACATTTAATCACAAATGGACTTGAGTGGTGACAAGTGACTCAAGACACCTAGTTGACCAGTCAACCTCCTGGTTTGACCAAGTCAAACCCTCCAAGTCAACTTTGGTTAAAACCAAGCTCAAATGGGGAGGGAAACTTGGCCCAACTCCAAACTAATTGGGCTAGGCCCAAATGTGATGGCCCACTAGCTCTAATAAGTGTAAATTACCTAAAGAACCACTCAATTTTTGGAGGTGATGACTAGGAGAGAGAAGGTGGATTTTTCATTAAAGGTAGGAGAGAGAAAGCGGGGAGTTAATGGTGAAATGCAAAGAGGCTCTCCCCTCCCCTTCCCCAAGCCACCATTCATCTCCCCTGACCTTTGGGAAGAGTTATCATCAATTCCAGCCAGCCCAGCACATGACGGGGCACCAATTCACCATGGTCGAACACTCCCCTTCATGGCCATTAATGGTTAATCAAGTGTAGCCTCTCCCACTCCCCAAAATGATCCCTCCATCAGCTTTAAAAGCTTCCAAGCAATCAAAATGGACAGTTACATCACTGGTTTAGGAGAAGAATAGAGAATTCAGTAAGGAGGATGCTTGGGATCGCCAACCATGGCACATCACCACCGCACCCGCCGCCAAGCCTGCCAGCATGTCTAATCCTCTTCCTTCTTCTCTGTGCTAGATCTGTAGATCTTTAGGTGGAGAAGTCGGGCTCAATCGAACCCGATAGGTGAGGAGAAAATGAGCGAATTTCCTTGAATATTCAACCCTTCGGGTTCGCTGGAAATGGCCCCTCCGGCGGTTGTGCCGCCGCCAGGCGATAGCCACCACCTCAACGGAGGTGGTGGCTGCTCAGGGAGGTGGCCGGATGGCCGGGAATTGGGACTGGAATGGCTTTGGGAAGGAGCAATCCAAGCCATTGGTTCATCGAAAATGATGACCAGGAACTGTAGGATCGGCTTGATCGTTAAGTGCGGGCCAAATTAAATATTATATATATATTAAAAATCAATTATGTCATATTATTTCAATCACATAATATTATTTATTAAAAATACTTAGAGACATTTGTTGTGAATGTGTCCAACATAGAAAACTTAGCCATTGATATTTAGCTTATTACAAAATTTGAATTAACCCATTTGGACTACTGGATTTCTCTCAGCACACTTTTTGGTGTAAGGTGTCCAAAGGCTAACAAGAAATTAAAATGAGTGCCCACAGTGGCCCACTCAGTCAAATGGCCTGAAAATTGGACCGTAGGCTAGTCTGGCCATGCTACACAACATATCCAAAAATCAGAATTTTTGAAGATGATTTTTCTATAGTTTTGTAACAATTTAATAATCATGTATGTGACTTAAATAGGGTCTATGCACCTCAAATCTTTCTCAAACTCTGGTGGATGACCAGAGGGGATATTATAAGGCCAAGAGAAAAATATCAACCCATTTGGTGTTGATTTGGTAGGATAATTTGGTGAACAAAGTTAGACATAGGTTATATGTCTAGTTTTCAAAAGTTCACTAGGAACATGCGTTGAGTGGTCGACTAGACTCGACGAGGCATCGAGTGATCTCGATGCCATTCGTCCAGGTGTCGAGTGGTCGACTAGACTCAACGAGGCGTCGAGTGATCTCGACATCATTCGACCAGCCATCGAGTGGTCGACTAGACTCGACGAGGCGTCAAGTGATCTCGACGCCATTCGACCAGACGTTGAGTGGTCGACTCGACTCTACGAGGCGTCGAGTAATCTAGACGCCATTCGACAAGGCGTCGAGTGGTACTTGATGAACACACGCCGCTTGACTTAGGAAATTATGGACTCAATGAAGCGTTGAGTGATCTCGACACCTCTCGACGAGGCATTGAGTGATCTCGATGTCATTCCTATCAAATACAAAATTGCATGTCTAAAAGTATTGGAGGGTCATGAAACTTGGGCAATAGGTTTTTACCGATGTTATCAATCTCTTCAAATTTTATTATAATTTTGGGTTAAAGATTTTTAGTACCTTCTTTATAACGTTAGAATTTGTTGACTGAAGAAATAAAATTTTATAGAACAAACTGATTATTAAGAAATTATGAAAATTGGCTAGTAAAATTTTTATACTGCTGAAATGCCTTGTTAATTTTATTACAATATTTGGAAGAATATATATAGTAGATCCTCCACAAGTTGCACGAGAGGTAAATTACTTTGTAAATTCAAATAAATGGTTAAATTGAATTAGAAAATCATGAAATCTTGGCTGATATGTTTTCTGATCATTTTAGTCCTCTAGTAATTTTGTTATAATTTTTGGATGACTAAATCTTGTACTCACTTTGTAAATTGTCATTTTGATCAAAAAGGTTTGTAATTAGAATTATGATAGAATGCTATTTAGTAAAATTATGAAATTCATACCTTGCTGTTATTTAGTCAACAGGAAGCTTTGGAAATTTTAGTGAGATCATTGCATATCAAAATTTTATACTTCATGTTCAAAATCATAGGGATTCATGATTTAGGGAAAATTATTTAAAAACTGATTTAATTAGGAAAAATATCAAGTTCCGGTTTTGGGCTCAACAAGTCATGGTAAACCCCCGGTAATAATTATAAGTCTGTAGGAAAAGTAATCTGGAGTATTTACCTTCATACGCTTAGGTTAGATCACTTGGTCTGCATATAGTAAATTAAGGTATTCAGGATAGAATTGTAAGTCATGCATGGGTGGAGATATATTGGGTGCACCTGGATGAGTGGAGTCTTGAAAAGGTCACCCTTAGGGCCAAATCCTAAGCAGTTTGGGTAGCATGGAGATGAGGTTGTGCTCGGGGTCGACGAGGTATCGTCTTCTCCCGGAGAATATAAATCCACTTAGGATTAGTTAAAAGGCAATGCAGGGAAAAGGTTCGGTGATAAATAGATACTCATAAAAGTAAGTGCCTAAAGAAAGGGAGCTTTGAGCTTCAGCCATCGTAGTTCCTAGTGCCCTTGAGAGCCCTTCACCGGACATGCATTGGGCAATCCAAGATTAACCCTAAACTGTAAGAATAAAGCTGATTAAAAGAGTAACCTTTAAATAACCACCGACACAAACACTCACCCCGTCATTTCAGGATGATAGTTACTATAGATTTACGGGCGGTAGGCTCAGTGTTTGATAAAAAGATGGTTTTAAGTTTGGAGAGTCGACGGCTCGAGAGCTCTTTTTAGCATAAGTGCATGCACATTAAGTGGTGGGTCCTTATTATTGGATGTTCGTTCACACCGACGTCGATACATTGACTCGACACGTGTAAGTGTTCACTTAGATATAAAAGACTGGTGGTTTGGCCATCATTAGTACAAGAGACTCTGTAGCACCTGACTGTGGGTGTACCGAGTAGTACGCATGGTTTAGGCTGGGTAGTGTGAATACCGACCTAGGAGTGGGGAGGCTCAATCCAATGCCTTCGTTTGCCACTACGAGAGGTACCTGAGAGTTCAGCTAACTCCAAATGAGGGAATTAAAGGTCTGTGTGCATAGAGTCGGGTGGGTGTGTTGCAGTTGTGTGATAGTCATCAATTTGCATGCATAGCATTCCATGTCATACATAACCTACATAAAATCTCTACCCCTAACGTATAAATTATTATGTGATCTTTTATACGTCAAGCCTTACAAAATGACCCATTAACTTATAAGTCTGTGTGAGCATTCTTATCAGCTAAGGTTACTTTCTCTATGATGATAAATAATCGCACTACTTTTACTTTTAATTTGATGCTTCTAATATACTGCTACTCTTACTTTTTCTTCATATACCTGTCATTACCTGTTAGATTCTTTCATATACCTGTCATTACATGTTAGATTCTTCTAGCATGTGATAGTTAGGGCCATTGTCATTTGCTTTTGCTTACTCTTCACTTTCCATCCCTTCCCTTTCATCCTCCCCCACACGGTGCCTAGGTGTTGTAGGGGGGAGGGAGGGGGACCAAGACTTAGTTAAACTAACGGCCTGATGGGCATAACACTAGAGACTGCAGTTGGGAGATAGGGTACAATACCAGGGGATACAACACACCCAGGAGGAGGTGAACCAGCATAGTCCAGGTGTGGCAGCAACAACAACGATCATGAGATCAACGAGTGTCTAATAGCTTTACTTCCACGAGCGTTATGTAATGAGGATTATATGTACTAGGCTGGTGCCATTTTTATCCTTATTTTTTGTGGACTGATTATATATATATATTGCATGTGATGTGGACTGGTTATCTTTATGATACTACTTCTTTTTTTAAAGGATATGCTCCAGTATTTGCCAGCAGAATCGGCAGTTTGTGGTGATAACCTTCTCGGGAGTTTGGTGTCGCCACAAAACGGCGGTTTTGGGGATAAGACCCGGGAAAAAAAGAGGTCTTACAGAGAGTGATCGTGGAGGATGGGACTTGCCAATTGCCCCGAACCAAAGGCAGGTACAAGCTAATTGGGATGCGCTCTCCCTCCAATTCATCCAGGCTCAGCTTTTCGGCCATTCCCCTTCTTCTTGACGGTTTGATGAGTCCACTTGACAAATACAAGATTGTACACTTAGTGCTCGTAAGAATGGCTTCTAGAGCAGTCACCGTGGAGAGAGAGTGAACCCTTGAGTGAGAGAGTGAGCAGAGTGCTAAGTCTTCATCAGAAAACTTTAGATCCCTCTCTTCTCACCGCTCCCTGGCTGTCTTCAAATGCAAGCATAGATGCCTATTTATAGTTTTTTGAGGGGTGCCTTGGTAATTACGTCCTATTGGAATTTGAACAACCAAATTAGAATGCACGGGTCTGGTGACTCAGATCATCAAATTTCTGAAAATAACGTTGATACCCTTGTGCGGTTCAGGTAATTCGGTTTGGCCAGGTAGGTTTGCAGGAATTTCTGGCAGCAGATGTAGATGACAACAAGCACGCACGGGAGGGCGCATGTTGGGAGTGCTGGGAGGGCGCACACTAGGAGCACTGGGAGTATGTGGTGGGAGGGCATGCGTGCGCACTGGGAGAGTAAGAGAGTGCGTGAGCATGCAGGGAGTGCACCCTTGCGAGCTGTGGAGGAAGCGAGAGGAAGAATACCATTGAGATGAGGCAAACCAAATATTACGCCTCATTTGGTTAAGCTTATCAGTCTGGTTCATTTGGGCGAAACGGAGGTTGCGCTGCATTTCTCGTTTATTTTTCCGCATTTGTTTCCGCCCGCTCCGCGTTTCTCCTAGTTCAAAATGTCGCCTGACGAAACCGTGCGTAGGCAAATCACGCTAGGGCAAGGTCTCGTCTCTCCCGATCGCGTCTCTACTTCGATTCTCCGGCGGTAAAAATTTCTTCGATTCTCCGATGGCTTCTCTCTGGTGGCCGGAGCCATTTCCGCCTCTCGTCGGAGCCATTTCTTCTTCATCGGAGATGAAAGTGAGCATAAACATCGTAGCGAAGAAGCTGGTGCTCTGGCACACGCCAACCTTCCGCCCACTCTTGAGCCACGGCCAGCTTGAGCCCGCCTCCTTCACTGCCTACGGTCCCGCCTCCTTCAGCATTGTCCCCGGAAGAGCCTGTTGGGTTCCATCAATGCCCCCGGTGTTGGGAGGTACGGCGTGAGGCGCTATGACCCGCAGTAGTCGAAACAGAAGGGTGTGTCCCCTGGGGCCTAACTGGCCGCCCCGTGGATCCTAGGGTAACCAGCTCTATAAAGGAGTGGTAGCGCCGTCCTCAAACAGTCCGGGCTTTTGGGCGAGTTGGTTGCGCCTTCCCTACAAGTGGTATCAGAGGAGGTCACGGGTTCGAAACCCCGGGGTCGTTGCTGGGGGGGATTGTTGGGTTCCATCAATGCCCCCGGTGTTGGGAGGTACGGCGTGAGGCGCTATGGCCCGCACTAGTCGAAAAAGAAGGGTGTATCCCCTGGGGCCTAACTGGCCGCCCCGTGGATCCTAGGGTAACCAGCTCTATAAAGGAGTGGTAGCGCCGTCCTCAAATAGTCCGGGCTTTTGGGCGAGTTGGTTGCGTCTTCCCTACAAGTGGTATCAAAGCAGAGGTGCTCGCTTAGAAGTGGCTAGGTCGAGTGCGGCGAGAATCAACTACTGATTCTCGCCGATTCGGCGAGAATCACTAGTGATTCTCGTCGAATCGTCGAGAATCACTGGTTGATTCTCGCCGTCTCGACCTGGCCTAAAGCAGTGCGTGCAACCAAGGCAAATTCGACGAGAATCAATCTTGATTCTCGCCGAATCGTCGAGAATCACCTTTGATTCTCGACGAATCGGCGAGCATCACTTTCGATTCTCACCGATTTTGACTTGGGCGTTTTTCTGGATCTTCCTGAACCAGATTCTGCCGCTGTCAATGTTCTGGACTGGTTTTCGGGATTTTTCTTGTGGGTCCCACAACGGTCAAATTAGTAGTATCTACAGTATATATACGGGTATTTTGAACTGTAGACATACAGAAAAAGAAGCCGAGCAGAGGTGCTCATCAAAAAGGTTAACACCTTGAGTAGGTGGACTTTCAAGAGGCAGGTTACTCATCAAAAAGGTTAACACCTTGAGTAGAATCCTGCCACCAGTGTCAGAGGCATGGAGCTGGATTATGAGATCCCGCCACTCAAACTCCCCGCATGCACAAAGGATTATTATCTCATCTGGAGGATGAGAGTGTCATTTCACCTTGATGCAATCGATCCTCGAGCATCCTTCATCCTGGAAGAGGGTCCGTTCATTCCCATGAAGACCTCCGACTCTGGGATCCAAGTGCCCATGTGCATTGCTGAGATGTCAAAGACAGAACTGTCCCTATTTAACTTGGACGAGAGGATTCGTCAAATTATCTTGGATATCTGGTCTGGAGCTTCTCGCTCTAGATTAGCAAAATGTAGGACGGCTAAATCCATGTGGGTGATGATATCAGAATGGATGGGGGAGTCAGAGAAAGCTGGAATATGCTGTCAACCTGAGGAGGAAGCCTATGTGGGGGTCCTCACCTCTGAAGATGAAGGCAAGCATCACTCAGACAGCATCAGAGCTCCAGTGTCCGTGTCAGAGACTGACGAGGCCAGTGAGGAAAGTAGCTCTGATGAGGATGAAACAATGGTCACTGGCTCTAATGACAATAACACAGATGAGCAGGTAACATCTTCATCCTGCCCCATATCTTTTGAACCTTCTGAAGACAGAAACTGCTCTCCTCCAGAAAATTCTGATTCCCTGAAGAGATCTCTACAGGAAAGCAACCTACTTGCTGAGGAGCGAGCTCAAGAGATTGCTCGACTGAAGATCTTATTGGTTCTCCAATTGGCATCCAACAAGGTCAAGGACTCTAAGATCTCAGCTCTAGAGAGTAGTCTAGAAAATGAGAAAAGAATAGTATCAAACTTTTCCAAGGTTGATGCTATAAAGAGAAAGCAAGAAAACAGGTGGATCTCCCGGATTATTAATTCGTGGAGAAATGGGGAAACGGTATTCCGACCCCCCACTCCAAGCAGGAAGGCAACTCATCATGCCTTCAGGTATGACCACAGGAATAGTCGTGGTCACTGCAAGGGTGATCTGTCCCCATGTAGAGACACCCGTAGTGCAAGGGCCGTCGTAGCCACCCATGAGACAATACCTAAGGCTCCTTCTAAGCCCTTTGTATTCACTGCCACTGCCTCAACTCGGTGCGAATCTGCATGTCCTAGCTCACAGAACATTTCTCACCACCCGAGGACACAGGATAGGGAGGTTAGAAGTCATGGTGTAAGTTTTCATGGGGCCTCTGAAAGGGGGATGCCTGAAAGGAGGGCACCACCTTCCCGGCCTCATGACGCTCACAGCATGCATTCCTTCCACCCTTCCACGTGTCACGATGGAAGAGGAAATTTTGTGAGGAGATCATGCTCTATCCCGTTTAGACCTAGGACCGTGACTACCTCAGTCACTAGATCGGGTCGGAAACGACGATACAACATTCACCCATGTTGGTGTTGTGGCAAAGTGGGGCACTTTGCCATCGACTGTTGGCACAACCCCTCTGTGCCAGCGGCAAGGGCTTATCCACATTCACGGGACAGAGGTCGTCTTCCTGGCAGGTTTTCTGAAGGAAGGCAGTCAAGTGCTTATGCTAACAGGAACCTAGGACCCAATATGATTTGGGTTCCTAAGGTAAGGTAATTCCTTTTTGCAGGGTAGTCTAGGTTCCCGTAAATATGATGGGAACTAGACAGTAGGTGTTCCACGACTGAAATGGAACATGCATCTGGAATAATAGAAGTGACATATATATCTAACAGCATACTCACATCGAGCACCTGGTATGTTATAGTCAGAGGGACTCATTGTTAACTCTCATAATCCCAGGTACTTATGATCAGTTCAAGGACTTGCGTCATATTGCATCCTCATTTACATATATATCTCTATCTATGTGTATATTTATACTTATGCTTAACATGTATGTGTGCACGTCTAAGGATAGGTTAACTCGATACATGCAAACCTTTATACATCAATAAAGAGTTAACAAAGATATGTCACTGTGAATCTCGACAACACACAATTGACATCAAGAAATGTTTGGAAAAGCCTCGTTCAAACCCAAATAGATTGGCTTTAAAATATATATGCATTTATCATTTTTTTTGACTTGACATCAGCAGAATTCAAAAATGTTGCAATGCTTCTTAACGTGAAAATTCCTAGTTAAGAAACCATTCAATTTCGACTTAGACAAATCCCGCCGACCCTTTATATACTTGGAATCTCGCCGGCTTCCGTCGAATCCGGCCCTTCACCTTCCTTAAGAATCCCGCCGAAGAATCCCGCCGAATCCCGCCGAAGGAGCTTGTCGACCCTTCACCTTCCTTAAGAATCCCGCCAAAGAAGCTCATCCCGCCGACCTTCGCAGACAACTCGCCAAATCGCAAGGTTTCTCCCGCCGAACCCTGCAGGAAGCTCATCGCTACACGAATCCTGCTCTCCATCTTCTTCCCGTAAGTTCTCGCAAGGTTCTCGTCGAATCGCGAAGTGTCTCTGTGACCACAAGGTTCTCGCAAGGTCCATCGTCAAATCGAGAAGGTTCTCGCAAGGTTCTAGCAAGGCCGAACCCCGCAGGAAACTCTCCTATCCACCGAAGGTCTTCCCAAAGGACGCTCGAGGAAGAGTTCTCGCAGGAAGCTCACCAACTCACTTCCGTATAAGCCCTTAGGTAACCTCTTCCTCACCCGTACTTCGACGAGAATCACTAGTGACGCTTTCTTTTTGAATGTTCATTAACGCTTAGAGTAGGGCTTCTCTCTCTAGATCTACAATGGCTCCAAGGACAACTGCTGGGTTGGTCACTGGTTGCGAGCTTCTTCGGACTGAGTTCTCTCACGCCTCGGACGAATTCCGCAACATCATTCTGATGCTGGAAGAGGCTGGGCTAACATTCATCCTGGAGCACCCTTGCAAAATCTTGGACAAAGAGGTACTGGAGTTCTTTGCCACCGCAAGACTCCGAAATGGCGACTCACTAATCAAAAGCAAGATGGTTGGGGCAAAGGTCAAGCTGTCAGCCAGCAAGCTGACTCGCTACCTGCAGCTTTCTAGCTCGGAGCATGAGGACTATCTGGAGGACGAGGACAAAACCAGAACTCTCTTATTCTGCGGTCTCCCACGAGGAACTCGGTCAATAAAGAGAAAGGATATGAATGAAGAAGGGAAGCTCTTGTCTGACATTATTGGAAAGGTGCTCATCTGCAAGCCGGGCTCTCATGACCATATCTCAGGAGATATGTTCAAGATCCTGATAGCTGTTGTCTACCGTAAGAGGTTCAACTGGGGGGAGTTGCTGTTCGAGAAGATCAAGGACACCTTGGGCACTCCGAGTTTTGGTCGCATCATAAGTCTATATCTAAACCAGCTAAATGGAGACAAGTTTGACATGAGCAAATGTGTCCCTCTCCACTACTTGAAGAAGATGGACACAAGTGTGTTTGATCGATGGGAGAGGCGTATTGGGCAGACTGCAGTGGAAGAGCAACAGGGAGTATCTTCAGCAGTCACCCCCGGTGAAATTCCTGATACCTTGACTGCAGGAATCGAGGGGGAGCCTCTACCCCCTCATACTGATGTAGTATCTGTAATCTCCCAGATGGCCAGGGATGCTGTGGCCGAAATTCAAGCAGAAAGTGACACTGTACTGGAGACTGCTGACAAAGAATTGGAAGAGGCTGCTGATGAAGATGAGTTCATGGATGATGACGAAGAGGATGACGGGCATGAGGGACATGAAGCGTTGGAATCTCCGGATCTCATTGAACCTCCATCTGACAAGCATGCACCTGAAATCGTTCCTGAAAACATTGCTGCACCAGTGGAGGGGGAGTCAGACAAATCTATAGAGGCCGCCAGCATTCCTCCATTAGAGACTGTGCTTGTATCCAGCTCTACAGATGCATCTGCTGAAGGGCAAGGTCCACAAGTGCCTCCGGCTCTTCCATTACGAGATGAGCTAGCCACTCACACAGTAAATGTCATTCAGGGAATTGTGAATGAACTCAAAGACTCCTTTGCTAACGCTCAGAATAAACTGCTGAAAAGGATTAAGACTTCTGAAAATCTGATGCTCAAGAATATGGTGGAGCTCAATCATAAACTTGACGTGATGGACAAGAAATTTGAAGAAAAGTATACCGCGGCTGCCGAAGCTGTCACACTCCTTATGGCCGGATTGAAAAAGAACACTGATACTCTTGCTGTCGTAAATCAAAATGCACATGTTGTCGCCAACAACATTCAAAAGTTTGACGGTAATATGGTCACTCTCAATGCCAATCAGCAGGCCTTGGTCTCTGAATTCTCCAAGACCACGAAGCATATTGATGACTCCCTACATTCCTATGCCAACTTCATAGCTGTAGAAGCCAAAAAGGGCGAGAAGGAATACATAGCTAAGATGGCTGAGCTCCGAGAAGTTATGATCAAAAACTTCGAGCTGTCAAACAAATACGTCTATGACAGCAACTGGTGGATGCTCCACCAGGCGTTAGGCATCGCCTTGCCTGAACATCCTGCAGATATTCAGGCTCCTGAGACCTCTATGGCCGCTGAGGAAGTAAGTGCTGCTGAGGATTTAAGTACAAGTGCTGCAGATGTTCCCACAAATGAAGCTGATGCTAGGGCTCTCTCCAAAGCTAAACTGAGGAGCATATTTGACCAAGAGGCTTTAGCAAAAGCCAGGGGAAAGAGAAAAGCTCAAGAAGGGACCTCCAAGGAGACACAGGCTGAAAAGAGAACTCGAATGAGTGAGGAGGAAGTTCGAAATGAAAAGTGGAGTCCAGTTTCAAAGAACATCATCTTGGACACCTTCTGGCTACAAGATCAGGGAGAACTCAATCGGAACGAAGTTTACAGCCAGTATGAATGGGAGAGGCATAAGACGTATGAAGCCAAAAGGAACATATTCTTCAGAAACAACACAGATGCAGATAAAGTTCCTCCTCCCAGATATTACCCGAAGCCTAAGGAGTACATGGAGAGACAAAGGAAGAAGTTGTTGGCGCAGAAACTCAAGGATGACTTAGCTAAGGAAAGATAGTCAACAACGTGTAGCTTGTCATTCTCTCCTAAAAACATTTAATGATTATTGTTATGATATGAACAATTCTGAGAGTATATATATACATTCGTATTTGAATTTGTGAATGACTCAAGTCCTGATCTAGTTGCATATATTCTCTTGTGCTGCATGTTTAATTTCTGAATGCTATGTTTATTATTTGATAGGTGTTATTCATCTTAGCTAGTAGGGTTTTGGCTTCGTCAAATAGGGGGAGATTGTTGGGTATTGTATCCACAATTACCTGGATTTGAGGAAGCCACCTGTCAAGCTAAGATGAATTCATAATGTATTTGATGAAACATCTTAAGTTGTGCTTGCAGCTCCTCCACGCTAAGTGCACACCAATGTCAGGGTGCAGTAGGTCAATATACACGGGTCTGCACGACGTAATCCCTCGTTGAGCAGATCAGTGTGTTGGCCTACGTGTACTCTCTCTATCGGAGTGCACTTACTTTCAAGTACATGGCCATGTTTATGCAAGAGAAGACAAGGAGCAAGGATGGGTCAAGGAGCACCTCATAGGTGGAAAGACGAAAATTCGTCTAAGTTTAAATCGACGAGAATCACCAAGTGATTCTCGCCGATTCGGCGAGAATCACTTGGGATTCTCGCCGATTCGTCGAGAATCAGTAGTTGATTCTTGCCGCACTTGACCTAGCCACTTCTAAGCGAGCACCTCTGCTTCTAAGTAAGAATCGACGAGAATCACCAAGTGATTCTCGCCGATTCGTCGAGAATCACTGGTTGATTCTCGCCGTCTCGACCTGGCCTAAAGCAGTGCGTGCAACCAAGGCAAATTCGACGAGAATCAATCTTGATTCTCGCCGAATCGTCGAGAATCACCTTTGATTCTCGACGAATCGGCGAGCATCACTTTCGATTCTCACCGATTTTGACTTGGGCGTTTTTCTGGATCTTCCTGAACCGGATTCTGCCGCTGTCAATGTTCTGGACCGGTTTTCGGGATTTTTCTTGTGGGTCCCACAACGGTCAAATTAGTAGTATCTACAGTATATATACGGGTATTTTGAACTGTAGACATACAAAAAAAGAAGCCGAGCAGAGCAAACCCTAAAATCGCGAAACCGCTCCGCTCTGCCGCCGCCGCTCGCGTCAAGTGGTCGCCGCTGTTGGTCGTGTTTCTTCCCGATCTCCGGCAACAGAAGCTTAGCAAAGCTTGAGTCTCACGCGTCTATCCAGAGATCCATTGTCTCTCGATTTGTTGATCGGGAAAAACTTCCCATCCGAATCGATCGAGACGACCGATCCTCGTGTGACCGTTGGTAGACCTAGCTTGCTTCGCTACGAAGATTGGATCTCTATTTTCAGCAGCCGCTCATCATCATAGCCGCTGATCCCGAAGCTAGCCGCCGCTCGTGTTGCCGCCGCCGGTTCCGGGGAGATCCTCTCCAAGAGAGACCAAGGTTGTAGACTCTTCGTTGACTTCACGAACACGTCGTCGAACGAAGAGGAACACCGTAGTCTCCAAACGAAGTTTGTATCTCGTGTACATTCTATATTTACTTTTGTTGTAAAGGAACTTTTGTTCCGTGTTGTAAGGGTTGGGTGCAACCCGTTTTGTGGGAGTGTAGACTCTCACGTGTGGAAGGGTTCCTTCCGATAGTGCATGGATTGAATTTCAATCCTGTTGGAGAAGAGACCGAGTCGTCCCTTGTTGGGAGATAGGTCGAAGGGGGAAAGTGGATGTACCCAAGTCGGGGAACCACTATAAATTGCCTGTATATTCTGTGTGCTGTGCTTTTTATTTTTATTGTGCAGGTACATTCGTAAATTCCGCAAAAGCGCTACACGTCACCTATTCTCCCCCCCATAGGTGCACATAGTTGACACTAGGTGGACTTTCAGAGCCGTCGACAACTCTAGCAGTTGTGCAGTGGAAGGAGTACACATTTCCTTTGCCGTCATCACATGCGTTCCCGGCCTTGTCGCCATACAGTTTTGCAAAACAACAAGACATTGTTATTGCCGAACAACTACACCGAGCTTGAACTTTATTTTCTAAACTGTTAGTGTAAAATTGGAGATCATGGTTGGGGAGTTCGAGTGAGTATTATCTAGATTGTTTGTGTAAAAGTGTGTATTTTTCAAGTTAATAAATACTCTGTTTTGAAAAGCTATTTTCCCAAATAAATCTCTATTCTGAAAAGTTCTGGAAACGCAAACTATCCAAAAAGATCTTCATTTCCAGCAACTAGTTTCCAACAACACCATTTACAAAATCTCCATTTACAACAGCTCCTTTTATAATCGCAACCGCTAAATCAAATGAATCCTTAGACTGAATAAAATTTTGGTTTACAACTAAAGTTAGAATACCGCAAATCAAATACTAATAATAGCCTAAAATTATTCATTATATGTGCTTATACCATCGGCTGTGAGCGCACGAGAAATTATGACATAGAGCTCGTGGACGAATTTTAAAAAGGCCCCCTTGCTCAATAATACTAAGGCAAAGGCCCCCCTTTTCATAGTACTTAGCAAAAGGTCCTCCTTTCCTCCATGTCATCACCGAGATGACATTTTTTGTCCTTTTTTCGGCTGAGCATGTGAGCTGAGATGTCATTTTTTGCCATCTTTCATTGAAATCTCCTGAAAAAAATTAAAAGTAAAATTAATGTATATTTTAAATACGGTAATTAAAAAAATCATAAATTACCTTCTATTTTCTGGATTTTGAGAACATGAAGATCGATTGTGCCCAAAAGTTTTACATACTTCACACCTTCGTTTAGTTCTATTCTGATTTACATCCATGGTATTCCTAAATCGTTGTGTTTTCATACGTCCTTTTCTACGAATCATAATGGGTGGCAATAATTCTATTATGCCCCTAGCTGCATCTAAGGGCAACCATGAAGTTATATTTGGAATTCCGTGAAAATATGTACCGTAAGTGCCCATATAACTTGTAATAGTATAGTATTCAGATACGTAATCTACATATCGAATACGAAACATTGATAATGTAGAAATCATATGAGAGCATGAAAGATGATAGATTAACATATTCTGGCATGTGCAAGTACCTTCACCATCACCCATAATAACCTTTTGTGACCGACCATGATCATCATAGCACATAAATTCATATAAATTTATTTGTGATGGACGCATTAGAGATCGTGCACCATTTTCATTAATACCAATCATATCCTTTATCTTTGACACAAATTTTGAGATACCTTCAAATTCCCATTTAATTGCATCTTCTCTTCGCTTAATAAAATGTCATATACAATGAAAGTAAGTTGATGAAACCAATGCTTGTATAGGCAAACCTCTGACTTTCTTAAGCACACCATTAAAGCTCTCGCTAGCATTGGTAGTCATTGTTCCATACCTTGCAGCCGCATCAAAAACCAATGTCCATTTTTCAAAGTCTCTTTCTAGTAGCCATTGATAGGCTCGTTGATCTGCAGCTTTAATATCATCCATATGTTGATTAAAATCATTAATATCAGAAGTATTTCCGGCCCAATACATTCTATTACAAAGACTGTCGACTGATTGTATGCCGAACTGACGAATTGCTTTTTTAAAATTTTCACGCAAATGCCTTAAACAATGTCTATGCTTAGCCCATGGATAGATTGAAGATACTCCCCGTATAAGTCCTGAATGTTTATCACTGATTATACATAGGTCTGGGCGAGTTGCGGTTGCTGGAATCAAGGTTTTCAATTTAATCAGAAACCATTCCCATGACTCGTTGCATTCAGTCTATACAATAGAAAATGCTAGTGGAAAAAGACCATTATTGACATCAATACCTACAACAATTAACATTGTTCCTCTAAAACAGTTTAACAAAAAAATTCCATCTAAACTCAGAACTGGTCGACAATAACTCCATCCTTGTATCGAATGTCCAAATGCCCAAAATAATTGTTGAAAGCGATTTCCACTTGTCTGAATATCATAAACAGAACCGGGATTATAGAAACAAAGTGTTTCTAGATAGCACATCAAAATTTTAAAAGATTGATCCCACCCTCCAAATACAATTTTGATGACTTTTCTTCTAGAATCCCAAGCTTTTATGTACGAAACATTAACACTAAATTTAGCGTTAATCCTGCCAATAATCTCTCGAGGCTTGATATCAACTTGATTCCTTAAAACTGGAACAATAAATCTTGCAATAAATTTAGATGTACAGTTGTGATGATCACTTTGAATGCTCACATTTGCACAATTATGCTGACCCGATATTGTGCAATTTTCCATGCACCTCCTATCCTCTTTGATTTACTTGCTCTTAATTTCCACGAACAATATTCACTTTCGACGCAAATAACGACTAATCTATCTTTATCTCACTTTTGTTTCTTATACTGGACATGATTAAGAATGGACCATGCAGTAATTAAAAATTGTACTTCAGATTTTGTTTTATAAATTCCTCTAACTACCAATTCATTTGGGATTATAGATTCTGATGGTTGACGTTCAAATGAATGTTGACCATCAAAATCAATCTCATTGTTCCATTCCTCTTCATTTCGTATAAACTGAACATATGAATTATTAACTACAACCCGATCTACCCATTCTCTATTAATAATGGCAGGATTTTTAAATATTTGATTCATATTATCTTGTAAATTTACGTCACCGTCACTCTCACTATCTGATGAAGCATGACTGCTATAATCATAACCAACATGTTCTATATTTTCTGCATCATAGGTCTGAGATTCCAAATACATGGACATCTCATCGTATAATCCAAGATCATTGTAACTTGAGCTAGCCATTCCTAGAAAAAAATTAGATAATAACAAGTTAGAAAATAAAAGAATTAGAGAGAGGGAGAGAAGAAATATACCCGTTTCTCTCAGTTAGGAAGAAATCTCGGTTAGGAAGAAAAGTGGAATATGGGAAAATGGGGGGAAGCTTTGCCCCTATGTATAGCGTAAAAGAGGGGTGGGTAGGTACGAGATCTCCATTTTACAATAATTTTACTTTTAATTTTTTTCCAGGAGATTTCAATGAAAAATGACAAAAAATGCCATCTAAGCTCACATGTTAGGCCGAAAAAAGGACAAAAAATGCCATCTCAGTGATGACATGGAGGAAAGAAGGACCTTTTGCTAAGTACTATGAGAAGGGAGGCCTTTGCCCAAGTATTATTGAGCAATAGGCCTTTTAAAAATTCGTCCCAAAGCTAGTAGCATCAATTTCCGGCAAACCCTAACACGTGCTGTTCTTCAGCTAGTTATTCTTTCTCCATACTTCTGCTACCATGGAAGAAACTTCAAATGGGAAGCTAGCGTCGGATCCTCCTGATGCGGGTGATGAGCCCATCGTCGGCCCCGGACCGGCCCCCCGTGTCTGTTTTAAGCGTCCTCTTCAATTCGAGCAGACCTTCCTCGACGCTCTCCCTTCTGCACACATGTAAGACACCCAGCTCTTTTTCTGGTACGTTGGAAGCTCTCTCTTCTCATAACTGGATACTCGACTTTATACTGCACTCGTTGACCCCTGCCTTATGTAATAAGTTTCCGCTTGTTAAGAAACTCCGTTGGTTGTGTCATTTAGTAGTGGTCAAAACATTACTCGAACTTTCTCCCAATTTTGGGGTATTAATTCTAAGATTGCTTCTCTTGGAGGCAAATCATCCCTGTAAGTTAGAGAAGTTTGACTGTAAGAATAACTAATATGAAGCTTCCTGCAGGTATGAAAAAAGTTACATGCACCGGGATGTTGTTACCCATGTTGCTGTATCTGCTGCAGACTTCTTCATAACAGGAAGCTATGATGGTACGTTTGATCGTTCTTGCTATTCGTTTGCTGTTTTAACTAGATTTCCATGTTCCTTTTTTTGAGTGACCTCAATAGCCATGTATTTGAATAAACATCGTGCGATGCGAGTTCCTAAGAGATTTAGAGTGCTATTAAGACATGAAAAATATGAAGTTAGGGTTATGGGATAGAGTATGGGAAGAGAAAAACTGGTAGGCTGTGGGAAGTAAGGAACGGGATGGAAAGTTGGGATCATGAGTGAGCTTTTAAGATAAAAAATGGAAACTAGGGTTTGATATAGGTTGTGTCTACAATTCTTGTCTGTGACTAAAGGTGCACCATGTCACAAGGGCTCCTCTGATCCATAATGCATGACATACAACTTGGCACCTGACATTTAAAGAAATTGCCAAAATCACATAAAATGAAGATTATAGTAGGTAATCAATCACTCATGAGAAATATTGCCTTAATATAGAAAAAATAATAGCTCAAGACAAATCTAAGAATCTTAAATTGTAAATGACAAGAATGTCTAAACATAGCAAAAATAAATAACAAAATTCAAATCTAAAATTCTTAAATCGTAAATGACAAGAGAACCCATACAGTCCCCAATCATTGGGGGTATGAGCGGGAGAAGATTGGAAACAAACCTAAACTTCAGCACTATGCACAAAGTGACTTCTCTCAGAGGAGAAAGACCTAACCTTTGACAATAAATGCACAAAGTGGCTGCTCACAGATACCACTGAAATAGTGCCCCCCTATACCATCACGTTTGCTGCAGAATCATGCCCTCAAATCAAAGCCAAAGACATCAGAGAGGGCAGACCCACGAATTCATTTTGATTTATGTGCACATAACCATGTTTCCTTCATTCAGCATCCAGAGCATTGGTCTTGCACAATCGTAAATAACAAGAAAAAACCATTACTGGATAGAATAAGAGCACCATGATTGTCATTTGCTCACTAAAAGCCAGACCAAAGTTCTTCTCATGTGTTAATGCCAATTATTGTAAAATGATCAATTGATCACTTACTGAAGAAGTACTGTAGTCTTCAAAGACTCTTCGAAGAAGTACTGCAGTCTATACATGTTATAGACTGCAGTTTATATATAAATCACAGTCTATTCTACCTATAGACTGCGGTTATATATAAATTGCGATCTATATTTAACTTAAACTTTCAAAGTCGAGAATAAATTGCAGTTTTTTAAAAATCCGCAGTGTCTATAGGTAGAATAAACTGCGGTTTATATATAAACCGCAGTGTATTCCCCTTTTATTATAAAAAAATTAAGTCGCCCAACGCCTTGTACACATTCTGGCGCCTGGACGCCTAGGCCACGCCATGACAAGAATGGTTAAGAGTTAGCCCAACTCATGGAGGCGTGGTGTGAATGTACTATTATTAATGTTATCAGATTCATGCATCCTGATTAGACACCATACTGCTAGATGATAGCTCTGAATATGAAAGAATGTGAGCGTGTTAAACAAAAGGCACATAATGAATGAGATTTATTTTTAACATTGGCCAAATGAAGAAAACCAAAGATACAGACAATGAATGATGAAATGCTTACAATGAATGACGAAATGCATGCAATGGATGAAAATATAATGAATGATGAAATGCACAAAATGAATGATGAGACAATAATTGAGGAAATGCATATAATGAATGACCATACAAGAAAATAAACATCTGAAAATAAAAGAAAATGATGTAATTTCCCTATTTATTAATTGCCTCTAACACTTTTGTCGGGAAATTATGAATTTGCTTAGTCATTGAATAATATTTAGATAATATGGGTGAAGGACAATGTGACGCCCGACATGGATGAGAGGAAAAAGTTTGATGGAGCCGACTTCCCACGACATGTGGCCAAGGAGCGTCCTCCCTCTGACGATGATGGTGACCCAGTAGATTTGAATGGAGACGTCGGCCTGCAACACTTTGATGACGACGACAACATGCTTACGGATGACCCTTGGAAGCGTCACCACAATAGCCGTCCGGAGCGCAAGCCCAATTATTGGCGTCGCCACAATAGCCGTCCGGAGCGCAAGCCCAATTATTATTTATTAATAATATATATTAATAAATTATTATTATTATTTATTAATAATATATATTAATAAATAATAATTGAGTAATAATATATTTTATTAGTTTTTTTATTTCAAAATTATCATTGTCATTTCATGTTTAATTTCATGTATTATTTGTAACATGGTTATGTTATAAAACCATGGTGTATGATTGTGTTTTATTTCATTGTCATGTTGGGCTGCATGTAGCCCTTTTCCCTTCATTGTAAAGCCTATATAAAGGCATGTACTGCTTTGTTTTTCCGAAGTGAATGAATGAAAAGAAAACCAATTTCAAGATTGAAATCCTCCTTCTCCAAGGAAAATTTTGGCCCCCCTCCATTCCCCTTCTTCTTTGGCCGCCGGCCACCCTCCCCCTCCCCTCTCTCGGCCTCCCTTCTCTCTCCTACCTTATTGAGAAATATTATTTCCATATTCAGAAGATCTCGCCGGGACTTTCCAAATATAGCGTGATACAAAAAAGGCGACGAATTTCTCTCCCTCCGGCGTATCTCTGGCGGAGCCGTTGAAGAGCGATTCTAGTAGAGTGAACCGGATTCATCAAATCCGGTTGGGTAACGAACATTTCCACCTTTATGTGTTTCTCTTCTTTAGATAGATCTTGTGGCATTGGCAAATTGCGTGGCTTGTGTAACGCTTGAATTTTCGTGGCTAATTTCTTTTAGTTATTGTCGTGTTTATTTCTTTCGTTTAAGTTCGTGTGGCGTGGCGACACTCGTTTTATTTTGTTGGGAGAGAACCACCCTTGTCCGAATCTTTTGTTTTCAGTGGATTCTCTTTTGGTACAACAACGCTCGATCGAACCGTGTGGGTTCTTTTCGCTTGAGAGGACCTCGGCATATCGCCTTGGTATTATCTTAAGGGGCCTTGCGAACCCCCCCTGTAATCTTTAATTAGTAACAATATTAATTGTGTCGTTGCTGCGTTAAGTGCTTGAGTGTGACGTGAGAGTTATTGGAGAACGTCGTGTTAGTTCCGTCGGCCACCCATAACGCTCGAAAGAGTGAGCCTACATCAATTTGGTATCAGAGGGAGGTTCTCGTCAATTTCCTAATTGGCACTCCTCCCCCTCTTATGTGGCACGTACGTATGCACTCACCCGTTTCGTTGCAGATCAATATTTAGAAAATTAGTTTTCATGAAATACATTGAAATTCCACAATTTCAAAGTTCAAATTAAAAACAATTAAATTTCAAATTTCAGATTTCAGATTTCGAATTTCGAATTTCAAAATTCAAAATTCAAAATTCAAAATTCAAATTTCAAAATTCAAAATTCAAATTTCAAAATTCAAAATTCAAATTTCAAATTTCAAATTTTAAATTTCAAATTTCAAATTTCAGATTTCAAAATTAAAATTTCAGATTTCAAATTTCAAAATTCAAAATTCAAAATTCAAAATTCAAAATTCAAAATTCAAAATTCAAAATTTCAAATTTCAAATTTCAAAAATTAAAATTCAAATTTCAAATTTCAAATTTCAAAATTCAAAATTTCAAATTTCAAATTTCAAATTTCCAATTTCAAAAATCCAAAATTTCTTTTTTAATAATCCTCATAATTTTCCACCAAGAACCCTATTTTCTTATATGTATAACCCTAGTGGATAAGCGGGGCAATTGCAACTGTCATAAATATTTTGTCCCAAAAGCGTTATTCTATGCACTTGTAATTATGGCCTATGACGTTCACGTTTCCCGGTTGGACTCTTGGTATGATAAAGCCATGACTAAGTTTCCCCCTAGGCAATGCCACATTTATCCTACTTATGACGGTTTAGCGTATCCCCAAAATTTTAGAGACTGGCTTAAGGGATTAGAACAATATTTTAATTGTCACTTATGGGATGACTACAAAAAGGTTAGCTTTACCCGAGAGCGATTAGTAGGTCAAGCCCGATTATTTTGGTTAAACGAAGAGCGTCGTGTTGGTAGCCATCATTATGTTTGGCCGCACATGCGTAGCCTCCTCTCGGATCAATTTGATCCCGCCTACCTGCGCACTAATAGCACCACACCCGTTAGTAAGAGTAGTTCTGGCACCAGACCCGTATCTGCTTATAGGAGTGACCCTACGCCTCAGGATAGATCCTATCCCCAGAGAGGTAGTAATACTCAAAGTGTGCCTAGTCCCACCTATAGGGAACATAAGCCATTTAGACCCCAAAATTTAAACTCGAAAGAGGTTACTATTAGGGTGCTTGCTTCTTTAGCCTCGACATCTAGGCCCTCTGGTATAGTGACTGATACCTTTGAGGATTCTTATGTGGATATAGAATCTCTGGATGATGAAGTTAATCAACCAAGTGAGAGTCTTCCTTCACTTACGATAGTGCCTAACTCTCCTGTTGAACCTGAGGATTTGAATAGGACTAAGCCCGTCACTAAGGACGAGGCAATTCTCGCTGACGCTTTTAGTGATGTTGAGGAGATTGGTTACCCTAGTGACTTGGACGAGGATTTCTCCCCTGAGGAATCATCTCCACCCCCCTTCGACGATATTTTAGTCAGGGAGTCGTTTGATGACTCTGAGTCAGAAGACGTTCCGGCTGAGTCGGTAGAGTCATCCAATGTTGAAAGCTTACCTGTTACTAAATTAGGTGATGACTTGCTAGGACCCGATATTATTATGGTTGACCCAAAATTAATAGATGTTTCAACGGTATTAGAAGAGTCAATTTGTGATGGTTGTTCAATTTGGGATAATCTTATTGTGATACATCCGGGAGTTAGTTCATTTACGGTATCAACGCCGCTTAAAAGTCAAGTTAATTTTGATACTCCCCGGGATTCGATTTGCCCATCCCTTTATTTTGATTGTGACGACGTACCCACCTCATTGGAAGAGCTGGTCAACGAAGGTTGTGAAGCTTTGTTAGATTTACCCTGCGCGAAAGACTTTTCTTTGGAGGACGGTTGCCCTGAGGGTCCGATAGACATTTCATTGATGGCTCCTTTACCTGGTGAAAGTCCACCTAGTGTCAACTACCTTCACCTATGGGGGGGGGGGGGGAATATGTGTCTTGCAGCGTTTTTGCGGAATTAAAGTCGTACCTGCACAAGAAAACAAAACAACACAGCACAGAAAGGACACAAGCAAATTATAGTGGTTCCCCGATTTGGGTACATCCACTTTCCCCCTTCGACCTATCTCCCAACCAGGGACGACTCGGTCACTTCACCAACAGGATTGAAATCCAATCCTTGCACTAACGGAAGGAACCCTTCCACACGTAGGAGTCACCACTCCCACAACACGGGTTGCACCCAACCCTTACAACTAGGGACCAATCGGTCCGTTACAAAGAAATTAAAAATAGATTGTATAAGAAATACAAACAACTTATGGAGACTAAGGTGTCCCTCTTCGTTCGATGACGTGTTCTTGAAGTCAACGAAGAGTCCACAACCCTAGATCTCACTTGGAGAGAATCTCCCCGAAACCGGCGGCGGCAAGAAGGGCGGCGGCTTGGTTCTCGGGATCGGCGGCGACAACGGCGTGCTGCGACTGTTCTTTGGAGATTCAATCTTCGTAGCAAAGCTAGCAAGATCTTCCAACGGTCACACTAGGATCGATCGTCTCGATCGATTCGGAAGGGGAAGGTTTTCCCGATCAACGAATCAAGAGACAAAAGATCTCTGGTTAGACGCGTGAGACGCTGTGCTTGGCTGAGCTTCTGTCGCCGGGAGATCTGGAAGAAACCACGATCAAAGACGGCAAACAACTGCACGAGCGGCGACGGCGGCGGAGCAAGTTTCGCGATCTAGGTCACGTCGGCGGCTCGACTTCTTCTTTTTCAAAATCGCTTCCCCCACTGTTCAAAAATACGCAAGTATTTATACAGTAGAATACTTCTTTATGACCGTTGTGGGTCCCACCAGAAGAAACCCTAAAACCGGTTCAAAACAACGCCTTAACATTTGATCCGGTCCAGCGTGCTTCAGAAATTCGCCTAAGGCAAAATCGGCGAGAATCGAAGGTGATTCTCGACGATTCGGACACTCGCCGAATCACTTGGTGATTCTCGACGATTTTGACTTAGCGACATATTTGCACGCTCTGATTTAGCCGGATAGAGACGGCGAGAATCATCACAGTGATTCTCGACGATTCGACGAGAATCACTTGGCGATTCTCGTCGATTATTACTTAGACGATTTTTCGTCTTTCCACCCATGAGCTGCTTTTTGACCCATCCTTGCTTCTTGTCTGCTCTTGCATTATCACAGCCCTGTACTTGAAAATAAGTACACTCCAATAGAGAGAGTACACGTAGGCCAACACACTGATCTGCTCAACGAGGGATTACGTCGCGCAGACCCGTGTATATTGACCTACTGCACCCTGACATTGGTGTGTACTTAGCGTGGAATAACTGCAAGCACAACTTGAAACATTTCATCAAATACATTGTGAATTCATCTTAGCTTGACAGGTGATTTCCTCAAATCCAGGTAATTGTGGATACAATACCCAACAATCTCCCCCTATTTGACGAAACCAAAATCCTACTAGCTAAGATGAATACCACCATCCAGATAATATACACAGCATATAGAATTTAAAGATACGACACAAAGAAATAAAGACAAACAGATCAAAGCTTGAGTCAATCATAAATTCATATAAATATATATATATATATATATATATATATATATATATATATATATATATATTCCCAAAAATTGTTCATATAACAATAAGAAAAGATAATATGCTCTTGAGAAAATGACAAGCTATAAACTTATGTCTATTTTCTCTTTGGCTAGGTCATCCTTGTGTTTTTGAGCCAGGAACTTCTTTCTTTGCCTCTAAACGTACTCCTTGGGCTTTGGATAGTATCTGGGAGGAGGAGCTTTGTCTGCCACAGTGTTGGTCCTGAAGAAGATGTTCCGTTTAGCTTCATATGTCTTGTGCAGCTCCCACTCATGCTGGCTGTATACGTCGTTCCGATTGATTTCCCCTTTTTCTTGTAGCCAGAACGTGTCCAAGATAATACTCTTTGATACCGGACTCCACTTTTCGTTCCTCACTTCATCCTCCTTCAATCTGATTTTCTTTTCAGCTTATGTTTCCTTAGATGTCCCTTCTTGAGTTTTTCTCTTGTCCCTAGCTTTTGCTAGGGTTTCGTGGTCAAACATGCCCATCAGTTTTGCTTTGGAGGTAGCCCTAGCAGCCCTTTGAGCATCAGCTTCACTTAAAGGAACTTCTTCAGCACTTGCTCCCTCATCAGCCGCAGTATTATTATCAGGAGCAGGATTACCATCAGGATTTTCAGGGATATTGGGATTTTCAGGGATATTGGTGCCTAACACTTGTTTGAGCATCCAGCAGCAACTGTCATATACATATATGTTTGACTGGTCAAAATTTTTGATTATGATTTCCTGAAACCCGGCCATCTTAGCTGTATATTCTTGCTTCCCCTTTTTGGCTTCGACGGCAATGGAGTTTGCATAAGAATGCAGTGACTCATCAATGTGCTTTGTAGTCTTGGAGAACTCGGTAATCAAGGCTTGTTGATTTCCGTTAAGAATCAACATGTTGACATCAAATTTTTGGATGTTATTTGCCACTACATGAGCATTCTGATTAACTACTGCGAGTGTATCTGTGTTCTTTTTCAATCCTTCCATAAGAAGAGTTACAGCTTTGTCGGCTGCTGTATACTTGTCTTCGAACTTCTTTTCCATCAAATCCAGTTTGTGATTAATTTCCACAACGTTCTTGAGCATTAGATTCTCAGATTTCTTAATTCTTTTTAACACTTTATTTTGAGCTTGCTCAAAAGACACTTTGAGCTCATCCACTATACCTTGAATAACATTCACTGTGAGATTAGCTAGATCAGCTCGTGGTGGATGACCCTGAGACATTCCTTGGCCTTGATCTTCAGCAGATTCACTTGCAGAGCTGGACACTTGCACAGTCTCTAAAGGGGGAATATTTGCAGCCTCAGTAGATTTCTCAGAAGTACTTAGCAGCCTCTGCTGAGAGGACTCCCCCTCCACTGTTGCACTAGTTTTCTCAGGAACTATCTCAAGAGCTTGCTTTTCAGATGGAACTTCAGTGTCGTCCTGAGGCTCCATTACTTCCTGTCTCTCATTTCCTTCTTCCTCATCCTCATCATCCATGATGTCATTCTCAACTGCATCATCTTCCAAACCTTTCTCATCATTCTCCTCTACATCACCTCCGGCTCCTAGATCATTCACGTTCAGGGCCGCCTCATTTTCCACCACATCTTCACTTTCTTCTTGCAGATCCGCAACTGCATCTCTAGCTATCTGAGAGATGCCAGATATGACATTAGCAGAAGCGGGTAGAGGCTCCCCCTCAATTCCTGCAGTCAGTGCATCAGGAACTTCACTGGGAATAGCCATGGAATCTGCTACAGTTCTGTCCTCGGCAGGAGATTCTTCTTGTTCTACTACCACTGCAGCCTGCCTGATGCGTCGCTCCCATCTGTCAAATACGCTGGAGTCCATTTTCTTCAAATAATGCAATGGAACTCCTTTACTCATGTCGAACCTATCTCCGTTCAACTGATTAAGATATAGGCTGATGATTCTTCCAAAACTTGGAGATCTGAGAGTGTCCTTAATCTTCTCAAAAAGCATAGCCCCCCAGTTGAATCTCTTTCTGCAGACAATCGCCACAAGAATCTTGAACATGTCACCTGAGATGTGGTCATGTGAGCCGGGTTTGCATATCAGTACTTTCCCAATAATGTCGGACAAGAGTTTCCCCTCCTCATTCATTTCTTTTCTCTTTATCGATCTGGTTCCTCTAGTTAGTCCACAGAATAATAATGTCCTGGCTTTATCATGTTCCTCCAGATAATCCTCGTGCTCAGAACTGGTGAGCTGCAAGTATTGGGTCAGTTTGCTTGCAGACATCTTGATCCTTGCACCTGCAACCTTACTCTTGATGATAGAGTCTTCATTCCGAAGTTTGGCGGTTGCGAAGAACTCCACCACTTCCTTGTCCAGAATTTTGCAGGGGTGCTCCAGTATAAAAGAGATTCCAGCCTCTTCAAGCATGATGATGATGTTTCTAAACTCATCCGAGGCATGTGAGAACCCGGTTCGAACCAACTCACATCCAGTGACCAGACCGGCGGTGGTCCTTGGAGCCATTGCAAACCCGGGGAGGGAATCCCAAGTCTACGCCTAATCAGAAATCAAGAGGGAAGCTACACTAACAGTAAGTCACTGTAAGGGAGAGGAGGTGGTTACCCAAAAGCGGAGGAAGCGAGAGTCGACGGAGACGACGGAAAACCCGGAGGAGCTCGCGTCCTTGTTTGATCGAAACCGCGGAGAATGAATACCTGGACGAGCACCCTGGACGCGAGAAGAGAGGTCTACGGAATCCGGAACGAGGTCGACGAGATTTGGAACCTAAGATGCGGGAAGTCGCCGGGAGGAGGGAAGGAAGAGTCGGCGGGATTCCTGCGGGATATCGACGGGTTTCTTTGCGAAATGCGGAATACGAAGAGTCGGCGGGAGTTTTTCTAAATAGAAATCGATGGGATTCTTCAATAGAAATCTACGGGTTAAGAGGCATGCCGGATTCTCGAAATCTTCTGATATTAAAGGGTTTAGAAATCTTCTAAATATATATTTCTTAATACCAATCTATTTAGGGTTTGAAAGGGGTTTTACACACATTTCTTGATGTCAATTGTAAGTTTTAGTGACTTCCAATGACGTATCTTCTTTAATTTTCAGTGGACTGATTTATGCCTGTAGAGGTTCATTCTCGAATCTACCAGTGAATTTACAGATAAATCTTTAATAATGTATCTAAGAGTTATTTTTACAGTGTTAACCTTTCCTTAGGTGTACACGCATATATGTGTATATATGAATATACATATGTAAATGTCGACACAATATGACTCAAGTATTGGAGCTGATCAAAAATATCTGGGATTATAAGATTTATCATTTAGCCCCTCTGGTTGAAGCATACCAGGTGTTCAATTTGAGTATACCATTGTAGATAGTACTTCTGTTATTCCAGATACTTGTTCTAATTCATTCTTGAAACATCTTCTGTCTAGTTCCCATCATATTTACGGGAACCTAGACTACCCTGCAAAAGAGTGTTACCTTACCTTAGGAACCCAATATGTATTGAGTCCTAGGTTCTTGTTAGCATAAAAACTCGAATGCCTTCCCTCAGAAATCCTGTCAGGAAGACTACCTCTGCCCAGAAGAGGTGGATAAGCCCTTGCCCTTGACACAGAGGGGTTGTGCCAACAGTCTATGGCAAAGTGTCCCACCTTGCCACAACACCAACACGTGTGAATGTTGTACCTCCGTTTCTGACCTGATCCAGTGACTGAGGTAGTCATGGTCCTAGGTCTAAACGGGATAGAGCCGGATCTACTCACAAAATTGCCTCTTCCACCGTGACACTTGGAAGAGTGGAAGGAATGCATGTAGCGAGCGTCATGAGGCCTGAGAGGTGGTGCCTTCCTTTAAGTCAGCACCCTTCCAGAGGCCCCATGAGAACTAACTGCATGACTTCTAACCTCCCTTTCCTGTGTCCTAAGGCGGTGAGAAGCGCACTGAGAGCTGATACCAGCAGATTCATGCCGAGTTGGGGCAGTGGCCGAGAATACAAAGGGTTCAGAATGAGCCTTAGGTATTCTCTCAAGGGTGGCCATGACAGCCCTTGCACTATGGGTGTCTGCACATGAGGGCAGATCACCCTTGCAGTGACCACAGTTGTTCCTGTGATCATACCTGAAGGCATGATGAGTACCCTTCCTGCCTGGAGTGGGGGGTCGGAATACCGTTTCCCCATTTCTCCATGAATTGATAATTCGGGAGATCCACCCATTTTCTTCCTTTCTCTTGATAGCATCAACCTTGAAAAAGTTGGATACTATCCTTTTCTCATTCTCTAGACTACTCTCTAGATCTGAGATTTTAGAGTCCTTAACCTTGTTGGATGCCAATTGGAGAACCAACAAGATCTTCAGCCGAGCAATCTCCTGAGCTTGCTCTTCAACAAGTAGGTTGCTTTTCTGAAGGGCTCTCTTCAGGGAATCATGATTTTCTGAAGGGTAACAATTCCTGTCTTCAGGAACTTCAAGAGAAAAGGGGCAAGATGAAGAAGTTACCTGCTCTTCAGAGTTACTGTTACTATCGCCAGAGACCGTTGTGTCAGCTTCATCAGAACTGCTTTCCTCAATTTCTTCTTCAGTCTCTAACAAGGACACCAGAGCCCTGATGCTGTCCGATTGATCCTTGCCTTCATCTTCAGAGGCGATGACCCCCACATAGGCTTCATCCTCTTGCTGACAGCAGATCCCTGCTTTCTCTGATCCCTCCATGAGATCTGAGATGGTTACCCACATAGAGTTGGCCGTCCCACACTTTTCCAATCTAGATCGAGAAGGTCCAGACCAGACACCCAAGATGATCTGACGAATCATCTTGTCTAGATTAAATAATGAGAGTTCAGTCTCCGACATCTCAGTAATACACTTGGGAATTTGGATATCCTTTCCAGAGCCGGAGGTCTTCATAGGAATGAATGGACCCTCTTCCAAGATGAGAGATGCTCGAGGATCGATAGCCTCCAAGTGATAGGACACTCTCATCTTTCAGACGGGATAATACTCCTTTGTGCACGTGGTCTTAGTGGAGAGATCCCATGATCCAGCTCCATGCTTTTGACACTGGTTGCAGGATTCTACTCAAGGTGTGAACCTTTTTGATGAGTAACCTCCCTCTGATACCACTTGAAAGTCCACATAGTGTCAACTACCTTCACCTATGAGGGGGGGGGGGGAATAGGTGTCTTGCAGTGTTTTTGCGGAATTAAAGTCGTACCTGCACAAGAAAACAAAACAACACAGCACAGAAAGGACACAAACAAATTATAGTGGTTCCCCGATTTGGGTACATCCACTTTCCCCCTTCGACCTATCTCCCAACCAGGGACGACTCAGTCACTTCACCAACAGGATTGAAATCCAATCCTTGCACTAACGGAAGGAACCCTTCCACACGTAGCAGTCACCACTCTCACAACACGGGTTGCACCCAACCCTTACAACTAGGGACCAATCGGTCCGTTACAAAGAAATTGAAAATAGATTGTATAAGAAATACAAACAACTTATGGAGACTAAGGTGTCCCTCTTCGTTCGATGACGTGTTCTTGAAGTCAACGAAGAGTCCACAACCCTAGATCTCACTTGGAGAGAATCTCCTCGAAACCGGCGGCGGCAAGAAGGGCGGCGGCTTGGTTCTCGGGATCGGCGATGACAACGGCGTGCTGCGACTGTTCTTTGGAGATTCAATCTTCGTAGCAAAGCTAGCAAGATCTTCCAACGGTCACACTAGGATCGATCGTCTCGATCGATTCGGAAGGGGAAGGTTTTCCCGATCAACGAATCAAGAGACAAAGGATCTCTGGTTAGACGCGTGAGACGCTGTGCTTGGCTGAGCTTCTGTCGCCGGGAGATCTGGAAGAAACCACGATCAAAGACGACGAACAACTGCACGAGCGGCGACGGCGGCGGAGCAAGTTTCGCGATCTAAGTCACGTCGGCGGCTCGAGTTCTTCTTTTTCAAAATCGCTTCCCCCACTATTCAAAAATACGCAAGTATTTATACAGTAGAATACTTCTTTATGACCGTTGTGGGTCCCACCAGAAGAAACTCTAAAACCGGTTCAAAACAGCGCCTTAACATTTGATCCGGTCCAGCGTGCTTCAGAAATTCGCCTAAGGCAAAATCGGCGAGAATCGAAGGTGATTCTCGACGATTCGGCGAGAATCACTAGTGATTCTCGCCGAATCACTTGGTGATTCTCGACGATTTTGACTTAGCGACAGATTTGCACGCTCTGATTTAGCCGGATAGAGACGGCGAGAATCAGCCAGTGATTCTCGACGATTCGGCGAGAATCACTTGGTGATTCTCGCCGAATCGGCGAGAATCACTTGGTGGTTCTCGTCGATTATTACTTAGACGATTTTTCGTCATTCCACCCATGAGCTGCTCTTTGACCCATCCTTGCTCCTTGTCTGCTCTTGCATTATCACAACCATGTACTTGAAAATAAGTACACTCCAATAGAGAGAGTACACGTAAGCCAACACACTGATCTGCTCAACGAGGGATTACGTCGCGCAGACCCGTGTATATTGACCTACTGCACCCTGACATTGGTGTGTACTTAGCGTGGAATAACTGCAAGCACAACTTGAAAGATTTCATCAAATACATTGTGAATTCATCTTAGCTTGACAGGTGGCTTCCTCAAATCCAGGTAATTGTGGATACAATACCCAACACCTGGGGCCGAAAACTATTTAGAAATTTTGTCGGATACGATTTTGCCTATCTATGATACGATCACTAATTCTGAATTAAATGAAGTATCGAATGAGTTGGAAGACTTGTCGACTGAATTTTCAGTGAGGACGAATCCACTGTTTACTTTTTCCTATGATTTTAATGGCCTGCCACCGAAGGCTTGTTCTTGGACGAGTAATCCGTGTTTTGACGTTGAGTGTGACTTAACTTCCCCTACGGAATCACCCATGTCGACTCTACCTCCGGTTCATTTAACTCGAGTAGATGATTTGTTAGGACGCGAGCTAGTCATTCCTAGCTCTTTATATTTGGAGAAGTTTATTATTACCGCCTCCCCATTAGGCTTACTACGATGGATGTGGGTAAACGTAGTTGGAGACGAACGTTTTCTGCTGGCTATTCATTACGACATTTTTAAATCAAAATTTAATTCCAAATTTAAAACGAACACGTTCGGCTCCACCGAAATAATTTTTGAATTTAAAGCACCCGTGCCACCTGACATAGTTCCGTTATTTTCTACTATTAATTCTATTCATGTTGCACATGGGGTCACCCCACATGCTTTTAATTTAATTAGGCGCATTCTTATCCTTTTAATGCATCAAAATGCATCCTTTAATTTACTTGCGAGTTTGTATCCGAAAGTCTCCCACTGTTATGTGATTGATTTGGTTTTGGATTGTCTCACCCCTGAACGGATGCTCCCGGGCACCTTAGAAATAATAACGAATCGGCTAGTCTATTCTTTACGAATTTTACGGAAGTTTGGTGACATGACATTTCTTTTAAAAGTTTCCACTGATTGGGGCATAGCTCCTATTTTCATCGTTACATACGTTACGCTTTATGCTTTTATGCCACTTGAAATGTGTACCTCTCCGTATATATTTTCCACTATGCTTTCTATTGGATTGAGTTGTGACAGTTTCCTAGGATCGTTCTCCTTCTCGGTCTCCATCGGAGGTATGTTGGTGGATGTTGTTGAAATTCTTTTTCCTTCTTTGGATAACGCGTATTTGAGGTCCCTCCAAGACCACCTTTTGCCATGTAGGTTCTTCTTTCCCGCCGATGACCTTCCAGGCGAGTACACACAGGTATACTCATCAGTGATGAGTATTTTTAAGAGGGGGATGATTGATGGAGCCGACTTCCCACGACATGTGGCCAAGGAGCGTCCTCCCTCTGACGATGATGGTGACCCGACAGATTTGAATGGAGACGTCGGCCTGCAACACTTTGATGGCGACGACAACATGCTTACAAATGACCCTTGGAAGCGTCACCACAATAGCCGTCCGGAGCGCAAGCCCAATTATTGGCGTCGCCACAATAGCCGTCCGGAGCGCAAGCTTAATTATTATTTATTAATAATATATATTAAAAAATAATAATTGAGTAATAATATATTTTATTAGTTTTTTTATTTCAAAATTATCATTGTCATTTCATGTTTAATTTCATGTATTATTTGTAACATGGTTATGTTATAAAATCATGGTGTATGGTTGTGTTTTATTTCATTGTCATGTTGGGCTGCATGTAGCCCTTTTCCCTTCATTGTAAAGCCTATATAAAAGCATGTACTCCTTTGTTTTTCCGAAGTGAATGAATGAAAAGAAAACCAATTTCAAGATTGAAATCCTCCTCCTTCTCCAAGGAAAATTTCGGCCCCCCTCCATTCCTCTTCTTCTTTGGCCGCCGGCCACCCTTCCCCTCCCCTCTCTCTCGGCCTCCCTTCTCTCTCCTACCTTATTGGGAAATATTATTTCCATATTCAGAAGATCTCGCCGGGACTTTCCAAATATAGCGTGATACGAAAAAGGCGACGAATTTCTCTGCCTCCGGCGTATCTCTGGCGGAGCCGTTGAAGAGCGATTCTAGTAGAGTGAACCAGATTCATCAAATCCGGTTGGGTAACGAACATTTCCACCTTTATGTGTTTCTCTTCTTTAGATAGATCTTGTGGCATTGACAAATTGCGTGGCTTGTGTAACGCTTGAATTTTCGTGGCTAATTTCTTTTAGTTATTGTCGTGTTTATTTCTTTCGTTTAAGTTCGTGTGGCGTGGCGGCACTCATTTTATTTTGTTGGGAGAGAACCACCCTTGTCCGAATCTTTTGTTTTCGGTGGATTCTCTTTTGGTACAACAACGCTCGATCGAACCGTGTGAGTTTTTTTCGCTTGAGAGGACCTCGTCATATCGCCTTGGTATTATCTTAAGGGGCCTTGCGAACCCCCCTGTAATCTTTAATTAGTAACAATATTAATTGTGTCGTTGCTGCGTTAAGTGCTTGAGTGTGACGTGAGAGTTATTGGAGAACGTCGTGTTAGTTCCGTCGGCCACCCATAACGCTCGAAAGAGTGAGCCTACATCAAAGTTGCAAATAAAAAAGATCCCCTTTGGGTGGAGGTGATTATAGCCGTGCTCGGTATACTGATACGCACCGAGAGAGCTACAAGGATCCATACTGCCCTCATGAGAATTTTAAGTTTTATTTTATGTAGATTAGTCGCATCTATGTGTGATGTAAATATACTAGATGTTGGATAGTGTGTTGTGGTTGTTGCATTTCCTTTTTGAAAGCCCTAACTAGTGTATTATATGTAGGGCTGAGTATGTATCATGAAAAAAGTTGTCAGTGAAATGAAATGATTTTCTTTTTGTTCAGTACATTTCTTTTAGTACTTTGTAATGAAATGGTATTTATTTAATGCACGCTAAATGTTTTGATCTTGTGCCTTTGATGATACTTCGAAATGAAATGAAAAGTTTAAATTGCGGTGGTTTTCAAAATATGGGGGCCATTACATAGGGCACCTAATTTTGTATGTGTACAACTTGCCACCCTCAGATGGACGGGAAATCAATGGTGATGAATCATTGCTTGGAGACATATCTGCGTTGTTTGTTTGTGATCATTCATAGGCATGGGAGGATTGACTTTCCTTGGCCAAGTACTCATACAAAAACTCTTTCCACACCAGTTTCGACACTACTCCATTTGAGGCAGCCAATGGAAGATCCCCACCAACCCTTACGCACACCCTCCCCGACGAATACGTCGTGACGTATCTGTCTGATTTGCTCTGCGATCGGGATTCCATACTTCTCCAGTTGCACCAACACCTTTAGCGTGTGCAGGACCATATGGTTGCCTTTGTCAACCACCACTGTTGTGACATCCAATTCACTGAAGGAGATACCATGCTCGTCAAGCTTCAGCCGCACCGCCAGATTTTGGTAACACCGCGGACCCACTCCAAGCTAGTGGTCAAGTTCTATGGCCCGTTTGAGGTTGTTGCACTGGTGTGCACTCAACCGTATCGCCTGCACCTTCCTCCTGACACCACATTCACCAGTGTTTCACGTCTCAGTTAAAATGGGTTATTGGACACCTTCAAGTCGGGACATCTTGTAAAGGTCCCACTTAATAGGCTACCATCACAATTTACATTTCATTGTCTTATAATACATCAAAGGCACCATGAAATTGAACATTTAGTAGTTATGATTACAAAGTACAAAAAGAAAAAGTGCAGAAAAGTAAAATTTTTTATTTATTTCACATGATCAAGTACATCCGATCATCCAAAAGATCATCCAGTATATGCATACAAAAGGTGGGTATCTCATATCTGTGTTACATAGAAGAGTATATCATATGACTGCAACAAAATATGACTATGAAGAACAAATCAAAACTACACTACTATGCTATATATCAAAGGCACTACAGACTACTGGAAGTAGAACTGAAACTCGTCGTGAGGGCAATCAGGATCACGACAGACAACTTTGTGGGCATCCAGAACTCCGAAGACTGCGGTGACGACTTCAACCTAGATCTTGTACATCTTTTCACAATGTAAAGGGGGCCGGCTAAAAGTGCCGGGAGTGGCTTCTTCATTGACCTGTTTAGTTATATTTTCTATTATTCAAAAGACTAAATGAATTCTTATGATTCCCTTTATTACTATAGTTGTGCTTGATAGATCCGACTCTATTTGAATCGGTTCAGAAGGAACTATTTTCTCCGGGTTTGCTATATATTTCCTCAGGGAAGAAACATGAAATACATCATGAAGATTTTGAAGAGCATCAGATAATACTAGGCGAGAAGCCACTGGTCAAATCCTTTCAGAGATGACGAATTGCCCCACGTATCTTGGGCTAAGCTTACCAAGTCGATGAATTCGTAAAGCTCCCTTGAATGACTTTATTTTACAGCATACAATATCGCATACATTAAACTCTAATCTTCAATGTCTAGCATTGTAATATTTTTGATGTCTGTCTTGAACTACTTTCAATCTTTCCCGTATAAGTGTAAGTTTATCGTTCATTTTATCAACTTGGTTCTTTGGAAATAACTTTTGTTCGCCATCTTCTGCCCAGCTTAGCGGGGTACGACACCTTCGCCCATATAATACCTCGAATGGTGCCATCTGAATACTTGACTGGTAGCTATTATTATAAAGAAATTTCACCAGCGATAAGTATTTTTCCCATGAGTCCTTTAGATCAAGTACTATCATTCTCAATAGATCTTCCAACATTTGGATTGTTCGCTCAGATTGACCATCCGTTTGTGGGTGAAAGACGGTACTATATAGTAGTTTTGTTCCCATTTTTTCTGTACTAGCTTCCAAGTATCCGATGTAAAGCATCCATCTCTATCAGACATGATAGATCGGAGAATCCCATGATATTTTACAATAACATCGATGTACTAATCGACTAACTTCTGTACCAGACTGTCATTTTTTATAGGAATGAAATGCGCAACTTTCGTTAATCGATCAATAATCACCTATATACCGTTGTTCCCAGCTTTACTCCTTGGTAGTCACATGACAAAGTCCATGGTTGTATCGTCCCATTTCCACTCAGGAATCGACAGTGACTGTAAGTATTCGCCAGGCTTTTGATGTTCTGCCTTCACAAGTTGTCACGTGTAACATTCGACAATATATTTGATTACATCAGTCTTCATCCCTGACCACCAGAAGTCCTGCTTGAGTTCTTAGTACATTTTCGTTCTCCCGTGGTGAATTGAATAGGTTGTATTATGCACTTCATAGAGTATTTCTGCTCAAAGTGTATTGACATTAAGAATACACAACCATTCATTTAGAAATAATAATCCATCATTCTCTGTAAAAGCAGTTGATTGTTCACTTTTTACTTTTTTCAGGATTTTCACAAATATAGGATCCTAGTTCATCGCCTTTCTTAACCTTTCTTTAATTGAATGCTCTGCCATTAGTTGAAAGTGTAAACCTTGAGTTTGGGAGGTAGTTATAAATGTAAGCAATTCGAAGTTTTGTATCTCTCGCAACAACTTCTTCTGTTCGGTTAGTGGAACAATCGTAGGCGATAAGTGTTTCCTACTGAGCGTATCGACAACTACATTTGCTTTACCGGGATGGTATTTGATATCAATGTCATAATCTTTGATAAGTTCTGACCACCTTTTCTGGCGCATATTTATTTTTTTCTGGGAGAAACTATACTTTAAACTCTTGTGATCTGAAAAAATCTCACATTGGGCACCGTATAAGTAACATCGCTAGATTTTTAGGGCAAATACAACAGCTGCCAACTCCAAATCATGAGTTGGGTAATTACGCTTAGAATCCTTCAATTGTCTCGAAGCATAAGCTATAACTTTACCATTCTGAATTAAAACACAACCAAGACCTTTCAGGGATGCATCACTGTAAATTTGGAAACCTTCAATGTCGTATGACATGACTAACACCGATGCAATTGTTAATCTTGCTTTTAATTCATCAAAGGCATCCTGACACTCATTAGTCCAGAGAAATATAACATTCTTACAGGTTAGTTTAGTAAGCGGTAGTGCAATCCCTGAAAAACCTTTTACAAATTTTCTGTAATAGTTTGCTAATCCGAGAAAGCTCCGAATTTCTGTGACAGTAGTCGATCTTGGCCAGTTCATGATTGCTTCCACTTTTGCTGGGTGTACAGATAATCCATGTTTCGTAATGACATGACACAAGAAGGAAACTTCATTTAACCCAGAAATCACATTTTGAAAACTTTGCATATAATGCATAACTTTTCAATGTCCGCAACATAATTTTTAAGTGTTCTGTATGTTCACCCTTATTTGTCGAATATATCAGAATGTCATCGATAGATACAATAACAAACCTATCCAAGAATTCCTTGAATACCAGGTTCATTAAATCCATAAAAACAGCTGGCGTGCTTGTCAATCCAAACGACATGACTACGAACTCAAAGTGTCTGTATCTCGTACTAAAGGCGGTCTTGTAAATATTGTCTTGCTTTATTCACATTTGATGATACCCCGATCTTAAGTCAATCTCGGAGAAAACTTTTGCATTAACCAATTGATCAAATAAATCGTCAATGCGAAGTAGAGGATACTGGTTTCGAATTGTCAACTTATTAAGTTCTCGATAGTGAACACATAATCGAAATGAATCATCCTTCTTTTTAACGAAAAGCACTGAGCTCCCTATGGTGAAGTGCTGGTCGTATAAAATCTTTATCAAGTAATTCCTGTAATTGACTTTTTAATTCTGTCAATTCTTTAGGAGTCATACGCTATGTTGTCTTTGCTACTGGTTTAGCTCCTTCCACCAAATCGATAGTGAACTCAACATCCCTTGATGGGGGTAGCCCTAGTAATTCTTCGGTAAATACTTCGAGAAAATCACACACTACTGTAACTGCAGTCGGTTTGCATGCCACTACCTTAGTTCCTTTAATCATTATCAATGTTGCTTCTCAACCTTTACTTAGTTTCTTCATTGCCTTTAAAGAAGATATAATAGTTTTTGGAACTTCATCCAATCTTTTAAAATTACACTGTGTTTGTTCGTTCAACTTAAGTGTAATTTCTTTCTTTTTACAGTTGATGATGACTTCACGTCTTGATAACCAATCCATCCCTAAAATGTTGTCAAATTCAAATAGGGGTAGAACCGCAACATCTGCTTCTACTGGGTTGTTATCAATTGTTAGCCACACTGTACATCTAAGCCTTGTAGCTATCTCGGTATTATTGAGCATTTTAACTCTCAATTCCTCGAGAGATGTATGAGGTTCCAACCTTAATTGTTTAATTGCTCTTGTAGATACGAAAGATTGACTAGTCCCTGTATCAAATAATACCTTTAGAAGGTGATTGTGCACATAAATCATACCTGTGATAACTGTATCATCGGCTTTAGCCCCCTGCTGGTTTATGTTGAAGACCCTAGGCTGCACCTGTCTTTCTTCTCTGGTTTCCACCATAGATCCAGATGTTTCGATACCTTTACCTTTATCAAGGTAATGAAATGTTGGTACCTGGCTGGGACCACCCCTAATATTTCTTTCAGGTAATGTTTTCCGCAACGGATAATCTTGCCGACGATGTCTAGGCGTCTGACATTTAAAACAAACTCTGGTCCCCTTCAAACATTCTCCAAAATGATTCTTCCCACACTTTGGACATAGGGGCTTCATAGTGTTACTGCTGGCTCCGCTTTCACTTCGAGTTTGCGTTGGGGGACCTCCTTTCTTCCTTTTCCGGTTTAAAGTTCCACTCATTCGTGAGGAATCCATACTCTGTCTCTCCGAAAGCCTCTTCTTTTGAAACTCCATTCGCCTTTGCGAAGTCTCCATATCCATCTCAATTAGCTTTGTAGTTTTCACCAGTTCGTTGTAATTCTTGATCCTTTGCGAGATTCGATGCACACCTACATCTTCTCGTAAACCCAATTGGAATCGAAAACAACAATCGTTTTTCTTTGCGACCATGTCTCCTGCATAATAAGCCAATTGTGCAAACTCAGCTTCATGTTGAAGAACTGTGCGATTTCCCTAGATCAAGCGAAGGAGTTTCTCCTGAAGCATCTGTTTCTCTGACGGAGGAACAAACCAGTTAACGAATTCCTTTAAGAATTCGGCCCAGTGGATATCCGAATTTTCACGTCCAGCAAATCTCCCTTGCCTCATACTGTCCCACCACCGATCGGTCTCTCCTTCCAGCAAGAAGACTAAATCAATTTTCCGATCGTCGGGACATTTCATAGATTTGAAGATTAGCTCGATCCTCTTTATCCAGCCTTCGGTTTCCATCAGAGATAACCCACCTCGAAATAAGGGCGATCTCATATCGAGAAATTGCTTCACATATTGATCACTTGACGTTAGTGGTTGTGATGCGACGACGGGCGACAACACTATTACCCATTCGAATAGCTTCTGCTAATGCTTGCATGACTTCCGATAAAGGAGGATTTGATCTCTCTCTATATCTTTCTTCAAACCCGCGACTTTCTTCTCTTTCGAGTTCGTCTCTTTTCCGTCTACTTAAATAGGTGCGGAAGGGTTTTTGAAACAGGAAGATTTACATTGTCATGTATTTGTTTTACTCACGTTTTATGTACTCTTGTCTCGCTGAAAGTTCAAATAAACCTAACCTCCCTCTGATATCATTTAATTGTAACGACCCCACTTACTAGGCTACCATCACAATTTACATTTCATTGTGTTATAATACATCAGAGGCGCCAGAAAATTGAACATTTAGCAGTTATGATTACAAAGTATATAAAGAAAAAGTGCAGCAAAGTAAAACATTTTTTTTATTTCACATGATCAAGTACATCCGATCATCCAAAAGATAACCAAGCATATGTATATAAAAGGTGGGTATCTCATATCCGTGCTATATAGAAGAGTATATCATATCATTGCAACAAAATGTCACTATGAGCAACAGATCAAAACTACACTACTATGCTACTTATCAAAGACACTACAGACTACAAACTACTGGAAATAGAACTGGAACTCGTCGTGAGGAAAATCGGGATTACGACAGACAGCTTTGTGGGCATCCAGAACTCCGAAGACTGCGGTGTCATTAAAAAAATTCTTTGACCTAATTAGGTCAAGTGGAACCCATCAAAGGGGATTATGACATGCTTGACCTAATTAGAGATATCAAATTAATAGCTTTAAGTTAGTTACGAATAATTTAGAAGTGATAAACGATGTTTGGAGACATCGATTTGATGTTTTTAACATACTTAAGGACGATATGTTATAGGAAATTACATCGCATGGAAGCGAGAGACGCAATGATGGTAACAGTAATGACAAAGGAAAAGGGAAAGCCACTGTGAGTTCTTACTCTTTTATAATTGTTCTCATTTTACATTTGCATGATTATTATGATTATTATTTTGAAATGCTTTAATGGTAACAAAGAGGATTCTAAATAATCATGTAAATAAAGAAAATGAAAAGTAAATAGAATGAATAATGTAATGAAATGAGCTAAGTTAAGGGTCAACCCAACGGTGGGGGTGAGGTTAATGTCCTCCCAACGTATAATGAAATGAAAGTAGACGTGCGAATAAGAAAATGCATGTTGAAAGTAAACGTGCGAATAAGAAAAGACACGTAAATGAATGTGTGCGAATATGAAAAGGCACACAAACATGCTATATAAATGCAACGAGATATTAATAGACCCATAACATTGCCCGATAATAACTCAAAGTGTATAAAAGATAAAAAACAATACAAATGTAAATCATACGAAAACAAATACAAATGTATAATGAATAGAAGGAGATAAGACAATACGAAGAAGATGAAAAAGAAATGATATGAAGAAGATAAACGAGAGATAACGTTACCAAGAAAATATGAAATGAGTAATCCGCAAAGCATAAATAAGTCACTATAGTAATAAAGAGAATCATAAGAATTCATTTAGTTCTTTGACTAATAGAAAATGTAACTAAACAGGTCAAGGAGGAAGCCATTCTCAACACTTCTAGCCGACCCCCTTCACGCCGTGAAAAGATGTACAAGATCTGGGTCGAAGTCGTCACTTCAGTCTTCGGAGTTCTGGATGCCCACAAAGCTGTCTGCCGTGATCCTGATTGCCCTCACGACGAGTTCCAGTTCTGCTTCCAGTAGTCTGTAGTATGTAGTGTCTTTGATATGTAGCATAGTAGTGTAGTTTTGATCTGTTGCTCATAGTCACATTTTGTTGCAGTCATATGATATACTCTTCTATGTAGCACAGATATGAGATACCCACAATTTGTATACATATGCTGGGTTATATTTTGGATGATAAGATGTACTTGATCATGTGAAATGAATAAAATGTTTTACTTTTGTAGCACTTTTTCTTTATGTACTCTGTAATCATAAATTCTAAATGTTCAATTTTCTGGCACCTTTGATGTATTATAAGACAATGAAATGTAAATTGTGATGGTAGCCTAGTAAGTGAGATCGTTACAATTAAATGGTACCAGAAGAGGTTAGGTTTATTTGAACTTTCAGCGAGACAAGAGTACATAAGACGTAAGTAAAACAAATACATGGCAATGTAAATCTTCCTGTTTCAGGAACCCTTCCGCACCTATTTAAGTAGACGAGAAATAAACGAACTCGAAGGGGAACAAAGTCGTAGGGTTGAAGAAAGATATAGAGAGAGATCAAATCCTACTTTATCGGAAGTCATGCAAGCATTAACAGAAGCTATTCAAATGGGCAATAGTGCTGTTGCCGCATCACAACCACTAACGTCAAATGATCCATATGTGAAGCAATTTCTCGATATGAGACTGCCCTTATTTCGAGGTGGGTTATCTCCGATGGAAACCGAAGGCTGGATAAAGAGCATCGAGCTAATCTTCAATGCTATAAAATGCCCCGACGATCGAAAAATTGATTTAGTCGTCTTCTTGCTGGAAGAAGAGGCTGATCGGTGGTGGGATAGTATGAGGCAAGGGAGATTTACTGGACGTGAAAATTCAGATATCCTCTGGGCCGAATTCTTGAAGGAATTCGTTAACTGATTTGTTCCTCCGTTAGAGAAATAGATGTTTCAGGAGAAATTCCTTCGCTTGATGCAGGGAAATCACACAGTTCTTCAATATGAAGCTGAGTTTGCACAACTGGCTTATTATGCAGTAGACATGGTCGCCAAGGAAAATGATCGTTGTTTCCGATTCCAATTGGGTTTACGAGAAGATGTGCGTGTGCATCTAATCTCGCAAAGGAGCACGAATTACAACGAACTGGTGGAAACTGCAAAGGCGAATGAAGTTTCAAAAGAAGAGGTTTCCAGAGGGACAGAGTATGGATTGGTCACGAAAGAGTGGAAATTTGAACTGGAAAAGTAACAAAGGAGGTCCCCCAACACAAACTCGAAGTGAAAGCGGGGCTAGCAGTAACACTATGAAGCCCCTATGTCCAAAGTGTGGGAAGAATCATTTTGGCGAATGTTTGAAGGGGACCGAAGTTTGTTTTAAATGTCAGAAGCCTGGACATCGTCGACAAGATTGCTCGTTGTGGAAAACATTACCTGAAAGAAATATTAGGAGCGGTCTCAGCCAGGTACCAACATTTCATTACCGTGATACCAGTCCGGTTGAAAGAGTAGATAAAGGTAAAGGTATCGAAACATCTGGATCTGTGGTGGAAACCAGAGAAGAAAGACAGGTGCAGCCTAGGGTCTTCAATATGAACCAGCAGGGGCTAAAACCGCTGATACAGTTATCACCGATATGATCTATGTGCACAATCATCTTCTAAAGGTATTATTCGATACAGGGGCTAGTCAATGCTTTGTATCTACAAGAGCAATTAAACAATTAAGGTTGGAACCTCATAAGAGTTGGAGCAAAGTGATTTGAAATTGATGATTAGGGCATGAGAAATCCTTACATGAACTTTTCATTTAAAAATAGATGAAAGAAATCTCAAAATCTCAAACCCTAGATTTCTACCCATTTCAATCCGTGAAAAATCTTCATAAAAGGAACAAGAGTAGTGGAGAGGAAGAGATTACCTCTCGATAGAAGGAAAAATCAGAAAAAACAGAGGAGAAATGGGCTCTTGGGAGGCGATGGCGTCGTGTAGCTTCCGTCGGGCGCCTGGAACTTCTCGTGCGGTTTGGGGGAGGAGGAATAAAGCGGGCGCTGTTTCCTTCTTTATTAACAACCCATGAATGCCACCCACACCTTTGAATCGGGACTTGCCGGTTCAAACCCTTGTAAACGATTTCATCCTCTCTTCCTTACCATTTAACCCTTTTTAATAATAATTAGTTTATATTCAGGCCTTATTAGTTAACATAATTGAGTAATTAAAGAATTCCTGAAATTGACGGCGTCACACATCTCTGCTCCCGTCAGGTGTCAGCTCCCTTGCTCACCTCGTCAGACTAACTCCCTTAGCTCGTGTTATCGAACTGCAGGACGGCGAGCCGCCGTGGAGGGTGCACGCACGCAGGTGGGCGGTGATGGCGCCGCGGTGGAACCGGGCGAGGTTGATCGCATTGCCGCCCGCGATAGCGCACCCGTAGGAGACCCGACAGCGGGATAAGAGACGAGCTTAAGAGTGTTTTAGGCCTAAGGGCTTTCTAGTTTTTTTGTTTGGTTGTGCCTCATTATATAAGAGGACTATTGTAACCCTAATGTTTTATCTTTGGATCATCTAACAAGAAAAGGGGGCTGCTCCCTCTCCTCTCTCTAGCTCTCATCTCTCTCTCTAACCGACACCCCTCTACCGCCGGCCTTCCCCTCTCTTTCTCTAGCGGTAACATTTGGTCCGACCTGCCGATCCGCCCGCCGCTGCGCCGCCGGATATCCTCATCATGCCGGTCTCCACTCGGACCGCTGCCGCTGCCGCCTCCTCCTCCGACACCCCGGACGATCTCCGCCCCCGGGCCGACGCCCACGAAGCCGACCTCGCCGATCTGCGGGCCTTCGTGTCCGCCCTCCAAGCCACGGCCCTTATCACCTCCAACACCACCGCCGCCATTCTCGCCCGCCTGGAGCTTCTCCTACCCGTGCCTCACACGCCGGCCGCCAACTCATCCACCTCCCTTCTCGGCTAGCCCCCCGTTCTGCCGCTCGTGGCGGCCGAGCCGTGACCAACGGTGGTGCTACACCCCGTGGGCCGACCCCCCCTCGCACTGGAGTTGCCGTCATTCTCGGGCGTCGATCCAATGGGGTGGATTGCGCGTGCCGAACAATTCTTCGATCTCCACTTCACCGCTGACGAGGACAAGATGAGCACCGCCGTAGTCGGCCTCTCCGGCTCTGCCTTGCATTGGGCGCGTTGGCTACGCCAGATTCAGCCCCAAATTTCTTGGCCGGATTTGAAGAACGAATGATTCAACGCTATGACGCGCGGTACTCCGTTTTCGCCATTGAGCGTGTCTGCAGCGTTCGCCAATCGGCCGACCTTGATAGCTATATTGACGAGTTTGTGGCATTGGTTTCCCACGTGCCAGAGCTACCTCCAGATCACTATTTGGGATTCTTCCTCCAGGGTCTACGCCCATCCATTCGCTCCCGCCTCCGCACGCATCAACCCCACACCGTCTTGGCCGCCATTGACCTCGCACGCGCCGTGGAGGCGGATTTGGGCATCCGGCTTGCTTCATCGGCCACCTCTGTTCCTCCGACCCATTATATCCCGCCACGGCCGACCGCACCGCGGGAGGGGGGCCCTCGCACTCCTCAACCAAGGGGGCCTCGCCCGGGGCGCGGACCGCCGCACCGTTTCTCGGACGCAGAATACAACGACCTCCGCAAGCGGGGTTTGTGCTTTCGTTGTCGCCAACCATACTCACCCAACCATGTTTGCTCGGTGAAAGAATTTCACGCCTTGTTCGACGACGACTATCTCGAGGAAACGACAACGGAGGTCGATGACACGACCACTTTATCGGCCACCGATCCTCCCATTCTGGAGGGGGACGACCTCCACTGCTTGGAGCTCTCGTACTTTTCGGTTGGTGGCATCACGGGCCCGCGCACGATGAAGCTCCGCGGCCGCCTCCAGAACCGCGACCTCATTCTCATGATAGACAGCGGCGCCAGCCATAACTTCATTTCAGAAGATCTAGCGCGCGAGTTGGCGCTTCCCTTCCAACCGTCCCCGGCTTTCACAGTGTGTTTGGGTGACAGCCGTCGCCGCCCGACGCAGGGCCTCTGTCAGGCGATGACGATTGCTCTCGGTACCTGCGCCGTGACGGCCGACTTCTACATCTTTGGGTTGGGCGGCCTTGACGCCATTTTAGGAGTAGCTTGGCTCCAAACAGTTGGCGACGTCTGGGTCAATTGGGCCACAATGACTATGCATTTCCAGCAGGGGCTCACGTCCCACTGTCTTACGGGCGGCTCGACCCTCCTCCGGACGCCGGTATCGTTCTAGGCCCTTCAGCGTACCTCAGAGGTGGATTTCTCTGCGTGGCTTTGGCCGCTTCAGGGCGCCGAAGCCGAACCTCCCACACCTCCCGAGGATTTCCGCCACCTCCTACATGAGTTCCACGATCTATTCGTGGCCCCGACCGGTTTATCCCCGGTCCGCCACACCGACCACGCCATAGTTCTCCGACCGGAGACGTCCGCGGTGTTCGTTCGGCCCTACCGCTATGGGCATGTTCAGAAGGACGAGATTGAACGCCTCGTACGGGAAATGCTATCGGGAGGCATTATTCAGCCAAGTGCAAGCCCTTTTTCCAGCCCGGTCCTTCTCGTACGCAAGAAGGACGGTAGTTGGCGTTTCTGCGTCGACTATCGGGAACTCAACAAAGCAACCGTCGCCGACAAGTACCCGATCCCCGTCATTCAAGAGCTTTTGGACGAACTCCACGGCGCCACCTTCTTCACTAAGCTGGACCTTCAGGCCAGTTATCATCAGATTCGGGTCCAGCCAGAAGACGTGCCCAAAACAGCCTTTAGGACTCATGACGACCACTTCGAGTTTTTGGTGATGCCGTTCGGGCTGACTAACGCCCCGACCACCTTTCAGGCTACCATGAACGACATCTTCCGGCCGGTACTCCGTAAACATGTTTTTGTTTTTTTGATGATATCTTGGTATATAGTTCTACTTGGCAGGCACACCTCCAACACGTTCGGGCCACCCTCCTCACTCTTCGCCACCACCGCCTAGTTCTGAACAAAAAAAAATGCACCTTCGGCTCCACGAAGGTTAGCTACTTGGGCCATACTATTGCGGCCCATGGGGTGGCCATGGACGAAGACAAAATTAGGGCGGTGCTCCACTGACCGACGCCTACTTCGGTCCGTGAGGTGCGGGCCTTCTTGGGCCTCACCGGCTATTACCGACGGTTCATTCAGGGATATGACACTTTGGCCCGTCCGCTTACGCAGCTGCTGAAATCCTCGGAGGAGGGTCCCTTCGAGGGGTCCGCCGCAGCCTTGGCCGCTTTTACAGCCCTAAAGTCAGCTCTTGTGCACGGGCCGGTTCTGGCCATGCCCGATTTTCACCAACCGTTCATAGTGGAGTGCGACGCCTCGGGCAACGGGGTTGGCGCGGTCCTCATGCAAGTCGGCCGCCCCATCGCTTACTACAGCCGCGGGTTCTCGACCTCCATTCGAAGCCGCTCGGCGTACGAAAACGAACTCATGGCTCTCGTTCTCGCCATCCAGCATTGGCGCCCGTATCTCTTGGGTCGGCCGTTCGTAGTCCGGACAGACCATCATAGTCTCCGCTACCTCCTCCAGCAGAAAATTGCCACACCCGCACAACAACTGTGTGCCGCCAAACTTCTGGGTTACGACTTCTCGATTGAGTTCCGCTCCGGCAAGACTAATCGGGCGACCGACACTCCCTCCCGCCAGCCGCACGCACCGGAGCTCGCGGCCCGTACTCGGCCAGTGTGGGAAGGCTATCCAGGAAGGAGTCGAACGGGATCCCATACTGGGCCCAATTCGTACAGCTCTCATCGCCGACCCGGCCGCACACCCGCCATACTCGCTCATCGGTGGACGATTGTTCTACCGCGGCCGCTTCGTTCTCTCCGCCAGTTCCGGTTGTATTCCACGGTTGTTGGAGGAATTCCACGCATCCCCGACCGGCGGCCATGCCGGCTCGTTCCGCACCTATCGCCGCCTCGCCGCTTCATTATTTTGGCCGCATATGTTTCGCCAGATCAAGGCGTATGTCGCCGCCTGCCTTTCTTGCCAGATGGCCAAGTACGAGTCCTTATTTCCCGGGGGCCTACTGTAGCCCCGCCAGTGCCCGAACGCATTTGGGAGGACATCACTATGGATTTTATCACCCGGTTACTGTATTCAGCCGGGTTCGACTGCATTTTGGTGGTCGCCGACCGCCTCTCGAAGTACGACCACTTTATTCCCCTACGCCACCCCTACACAACCTCCACCGTGGCAGACGGTTTTATTGCCGAGATCGTGCAGCTTCACGGGTTCCCGCGCTCCATCGTCAGCGATCGGGACCCGCTCTTCTTGAGCAGTTTTTGGACCACTCTTTTCCGCCTGCAGGGCACTCGCCTACGGATGAGCACCGCCTACCACCCACCAACGGATGGGCAGTCCGAAGTCCTCAATCGGTGCCTCGAAACCTACCTTCGATGCTTTATTGGCGAACGGACGGGCACCTGGGCGAAATGACTCCCATGGGCCGAATATTCATACAACACGACTTATCATCACGCCGCCAACACCTCCCCCTTCGAAGCAGTCTACGGCCGATCTCCTTCTATCATCCGGCACCTTCCCGGCGAGTGCCCCGTGGCCGGCCTCGCAGCTCACTTCCACGATCGCGACACCATTCTAGACAGCCTGAAGCAGCACCTCCGCCGTGCCCAGGCCAAAATGACGTCATTCGCCAACCAGAAACGCCGGGACTTGCAGTTCGCCCCGGGCGAGAGGGTGTTCATTAAGTTCCATCCTTACCGCCAGCTCACAGTCGCCCGCCACGCTTGCCCCAAGCTGGCACCACGTTTCTTTGGCCTTTTCGAGGTACTCAGTCGGATTGGGGCTGTGGCCTACTGCCTCCGCTTACCAGACGACAGTCGGATTCACCCCGTGTTCCACGTTTCGCAGCTTCGCCGGGTCATCAGCGATCACCCCACCTTGGACCACATTCCCGCCGATCTTGATTTCTCCGGTTCGGCACCTTTGTACCCGGCGGCGATTCTGGAAAGTCGGTCCCCCCACCCCTGCACCGGTGCTCCCGAGGAAGTCCGGTTGGCCTGGAGACACTGACCTCCTTCGGCAAGCACGTGGCTCCTCCGCGAGGATTTTCGGCGTCAATTTCCGGACTTCTGCCTTGAGGCCAAGGCGAATTTTCCAGACGAATGTATTGTTACCGAACTGCAGGACGGCGAGCCGCCGTGGAGGGTGTACGCACGACGACCACGCACGCAGGTGGGCGGTGATGGCGCCGCGGTGGAACCGGGCGAGGTTGATCGCATTGCCGCCCGCGATAGCGCACCCGTAGGAGACCTGACAGCGGGATTAGAGAGGAGCTTAAGAGTGTTTTGGGCCTAATGGCTTTCTAGTCTTTTTGTTTGGTTGTGCCTCATTATATAAGAGGACTATTGTAACCCTAATGTTTTATCTTTTGATCATCTAACAAGAAAAGGGGGCTGCTCCCTCTCCTCTCTCTAGCTCTCATCTCTCTCTCTCTCTCTAACCGACACCCCTCTACCGCCGGCCTCCCCCTCTCTTTCTCTAGCGGTAACAGCTTGTCACGGACACGCACCATCAGTTGATAGGAGTCCTCGGTCGAGCATGCCTTGGAGCATTGGCGTTATCGTCCACCATCCGATGCCACATGGGCGGATCTATTTGTTTTCCGTATTCCGTTTCCAAAATTATGCCTTGAGGACAAAAAATTTTCTCCAGAGGGCGGCATTATTACAGCCGCAGAGGGAGAGAGACGTCCTCTTGTGTGGCGGGTATACAAGCGGCGCTAAAGGCCCGTTTGTGACATGCCGACGGAAAGTAATTAAGACATGTGGATCTTTACTTGTTTGTAATCGGACCGGGGGGTGTTATATAAACCCACATGGCAATTCAATTTGGTATTTTGGATTGTATTATGAAAATTGAGAACCCTAGGGGTTATTTCTCTTCCTCCCTCTCTCTCTTCTCCTCCTTTGGCCTCTCAGATTTAGGTTGATACCTGTCTCACATTTAGGCTTCATTTGGTTCGGCGGTGGCGGGTCGATCCGGCGGGTGGAAACGGAGTGTTCGAAACGGAGGGGGGAGGTGACTGCTCCAAATAGAGCTTTTTGGGGCGTTTCTCAAGGCGGGCGGGCGGGTGGAAACGGAGCAAACGCCGCCGGAGGTTCATTTGTTTACCCGTCTTCCGGCGGCATTTGCCCCAAACGGAGCAGCGAAACGCCAAACCAAATAGTCTTAGACTGGTAACATATTCTGACATGATTCCTTTCTTGTCTTAACAGCTCTGAGCTGGACCCAGTTGAGACAACTACTCTCTTCAATGTGCCAATACCTTTACAAATGTTTCTGACAAACCTTTATCCTTTTCTTTATTCTTTTTAATTAATTTATAGCAGCTTTTGGGAAAATCCTCTATGTATTATAAATAGCGTTGTAACAAGTGAAAAACAAAGCGTGCTCTTAACCCTAACCGTAACTTGCTATTGTGTTCCCTTGGCTTCTTTATGAGTGGAGGCTAGGGTTCCGGCGTAGACTATATCAGTATGTCGGACTTCCCTTGTGATTGGCATTTCCAAAACTGCATCAAAATCATCTTCTAAAGTGAAGAGGCAGGGATGTCTTTCAATGCGCAGAACATTCTAGACTTATTACTTTGTATGTTTGCTGATGTGTTGATATAAAAAAATAAATGCAGTTTTATTTTCCTGTTGGGATATTTCAGCTTATGCTGGTCCTTCATCTTAAGTTGCTCTACTTTTATTACATAAAATTTGAGTTAGAGGATTACTTGATGCTAGTTCATGATTATACCATGTTTTGATGTTCTTCTTGTCATAGGATAATTCTGTATTTGAACTTTCCTAGTTTTGGTACTGCATCATTTTTGTAATCTTTAGTCAATCTAATATAAATTATGGGAAGCTTCACAAATAATTTTGTTTGCTTGGTCGGAAATTTAAACCACATAGCTTTAAATTTTTACTTTTCAAAGTTATAGGTAGATGTCTAATGTTCTTTTTCCAACATGTCTAGAAAACTGTTCATAAAGATATCTCTGATGTATATTGTCATTCCCGTGTCTCTTGCCGTCTCCATATTCACAGGCCATCTCAAGTTTTGGAAGAAAAAACCTACTGGGATTGAATTCGCTAAACATTTTAGATCTCATCTTGGTCCAATTGAAGGCTTAGCTGTGAGTTAACCATTTGATTTTGTTTTTAAACAATTATCGTGGAGAAATTTACATTGAAGAGACTTATTTTCTCCTGTTAATAAAAGGAGTGCACTTTCTCCTTTCATTGAAGAAAGGATCTGCTTTTCATCTTTTTTTTATAAACATGAATTTAAAACTTTCTAGTCATATCCTGTATTTCTTTTACTTGAAGTACTCCTATAAAATGAAGTCAATATTGTGTCATGATCTATTGAATGCGCACATGTTTTACACATCTATAAAGGCAATTTCATCAACATTTCGGTGGTAGGTTTTTGGGGACCAAACATGCATGTGTTCCTACCTTTTGTGAACCCCATAAACATGCTATGTTTTTTCAAGTCGATGCCAGGTTTCTGGAACTAGAATCATATCAAATTTTATCATATGAAGGCTTATCAAGATTATTTTGAACCACATTAAGGTTGAAAAAGCTTTTTTCAACCCTGTTCCTAATTTTTGAAGAAAGGCACTCATGTTAGGTAGTTAAAACCTTAGCATGCAAGCTAGGGTTTTGCCCAAGCTAAGCATTTGGGTAATTTTTAAAATTAGGTATTCATGTCAGGTTGATCTGGATGGAGTCCCAGGGAATACCTCGCTAAGTTATACTTGCACGATGCTTGGGTTCAGGCTAGTTGGACCCACTTAATGGGCTTTCTTTCTTGTCCAAAATAAAATTGGTCAGAGTTCAGATGGGAATCCTGGATTCGACTCATGGAACCAGGCCCGACTTACGTGAAGAAAGTATTAATTTCTTGTATTTTAAATATGCCTATGTATTACTTTATTTTTAAATACAAGTTATTACTGCATATATGCCATAGCATAATTCAACCTAATTCCTATTATGTACATATCTTGTTAGGTTGATCTTAACCTAGTTGAGTTTTATTTGCAATGCAGATTGAATCTTGGGCTTAGGATTGGTTGTCATAAAAAACATTAGTATAAAATATTAAGATGGAATACATGTTAGATACATATTGTATGCATTATGTTTTAGAGTCTTATTAAATATATATGGTTTTATTATTGTGGTCCTAGATCTATTTCACGCAGAACCAGTTTGGTTCAGAACACGTGTCTGCCAAGTGCTTGCCAGAGCTCTTCTTGCCACGCCACCTGGATACATGCTAAGCCTCAAAACTTGGGTGGCATTTATAGGTGCATACTATGTAGAACTGAAACTTGCATCCCTGTGAGCATAGTTATGCCCTCATTGTTTGTGGAAGACCCTCCACACTTGCCTAGTTTGGAAAAACCGTGTTTTGCTGGATTAGGTAATAAAAAATCTTGAACCTAGCTTACATTTATATGTTACATGAAAAACTGATGTCATGGCATTATGCCTGGATTTTGGCCAATTTGAGTATGATGCTGTTTAGATTCTATTGGAATTACTATAAAGGAGAAAAGAAGTTGGCTTTAGAGACACTTAAACATCCTTGCCAGATCATAGCGAAGGTTTTTCTTTTTCTATCATCATCATAATCTTTGGCAACTAGTGTTTCCTCTGCCAATTATAATGACAAACAGCCCTTTTTTTGTAAATCTTTATTGTTTGATATCATGAAGCTTATATTATTGCTAGTGTCAGTATTTGCTATTTCATGATATTTCAGAAATACCATGTTGTTTTCTCAGTTAATCTCCATAGACTGATTCACATTTATCATATTGAATAGTTGAATTTATGCCAATGAAATTTGTAATTGGTATATGTTATACATAAGTTTTTTTCCTGTTCACAATGGTCACTTCCCTCTGATCTCAAGAACCTAAATTACCAACATTGGAGCAACAAATTTCTGGTGTATATACTTTTTTCTTCCTAAATAGAATCTAGCAAGGTGGCCAATGGCGTGTCTTTAACTATGTTTTTTTCATGTTCAGCATGTTGTACTTGATTGTCATTTTCTACCGTCTCGTTGTTCCTTCTCTTATTAAAGCACCACTTTATATTTGATGCTAATCTTCGAGTCTTAAATAGTTTGAGCTCATACTATGTTGTGGGCCGGAGGCCTGAGAGTTGCTCACTATTGGATCCAGAGTCCCGCCTTTGCAGTCGGCGCCACAACATGGGTCCGCGGGGCCCATACGCACCCCAACCCATCTCCGCACGTGTTCTCAGTGCGGCGTGGTGTTGAGGAGAGGGCTCGATCCCTCCACCTCCTTGACATAAGCTCTTAACGCCAGCTCACATCACCAACTGATCAGCATAACATCAAAATGCGCATTTTGATGTTGTGGGCCGGAGGCCCGGGAACTGCTCACTTTTGGATCTAGAGTCCCGCCCTTACAACCGGTTCCACAACATGGGTCCGCGGGGCCCATACGCACCCCAACCCATCTCCGCACATGTTCTCGGTGCGGCATGGTGTTGAGGCGAGGGCTTGATCCCTCGACCTTCTTGATAAGCCCTCATCACCAACTGATCAGTTGGTGATGAGGGCAAGCATTAAGTGCCTCTTATCAAGGAAGCCGAGGGATCAAGCCCTCGCCTCAACACCCCGCCGCACCGAGAACACGTGCGGAGATGGGTTGGGGTGCGTATGGGCCCCGCGGATCCATGTTGTGGCGCCGACTGTAAGGGCGGGACTCTGGATCCAAAAGTGAGCAGCTCCCAGGCCTCCGGCCCACAACATACTACTTATTCATTTAGTTGAGAATTGGAATTGCTAACTGTAGGCAAATGAAGAGGAAATTCTCATTACTTCTTTAGCCATGTAAATGATACTATTTATGAAAGAATGGATCCCATGAATAAAGTACACAAAAGAGTAAAACAATGAAAAATATATTTTCTCTCAAGTTGGAGCTTACATATGTGTGAGCCAAGCTTGGTTATAAACCAAAGAAACGATGTATGAGGTACCACTTTTATGAGAATGTCTGCAATTTGGGAGGCAACATGAACATTCTGAAGCTGAATTTCTCGAAACTTAACTTCATCTTCGTGACATGACAATCTACCTTAATATGATTTGTATGCTCATGAAAGACAAAGTTTTTATCAATGTGAATGACTATTTGATTGTCACAAAAGACAACCATTTGCATGGCTGTTACGTTGGCTTAAAGATTGACAAAATTTGACTTGGATCAAACTTAGAATGAGCTTCTTCTCTGTGATGATTGACTATGATTTCTCTCTTTCTTTGCAGTTTTCTTCTTCACCTTCTTTGATTGTCGTGCCTAATATATTTCTTACCTTCTCGCTTTCTCTCTTTCTCCTTTTATTGCTTTCTACTTATCTTTCTCGGCTCAATGTAATTGTGCCTGTGAGCCTGTGCACTATGTTACTATGATTAGCTCTGCGCAGCTATGCCTAGGGTTTGTTGTAATTTTTGCTAAGCTTGCTGTGATGTTCGGCTATTGATGATGACCATAGTTCACGTACGAGCCAACCCATATTGCAGCCTTGCGTCGGCGATGTGATTCACGTGATCGTATTGATCCGATCTTGTTGAAACATATTGACGACAACAATGAATGGTTAATGGGAAGAATGGAGGGAGATGAGGAGGTTGAGCAGGATGAAGATTTAGTTTTTGATGACGATTTATTGATATGGGGTACAGTAGCAAAGGCCACTGGAGTAGAATAAGACATCTACCACACACGCTTATCCAAAGGGAAGAAGATAATTGATAAGGCGAGCACCATCACATCTAAGATGAGACCTCCTACTCCAGCAATCCTTACAGATGACGTTGTGGATGAAGAAGAAGATGAGTTCAATAAATAAGAAGGAGATTATAGTGAAGAAGATGAAGCCCTAGTTGATCAGACAATGAATAATTAATATTTAATGATGACGAGGCCGAAGAAAAACTGAAAACTATATGATTTTGGTGTTATTTTCTTGCACATTCGTTTAGACTTTAGAGTTTATGATTGCTGACTTGGTAGTTTATGTTGATTTTTGGTGCAAAACATTGCAATGTTGACTTGATAGTTTATGTTTGTTTGGCTTATTGTTAATTAAGTTTATGATTGCTTACGTGTTTATGTTTGTTTGTTTGGTAGTTTGGTAGGAGTCCTATATAAATCAGAGGTATTACATTACTTTTAGCTTATGTTCCGATTTCACCGAAGAGCCCTAGATCCAAGGCTGCAAATGATCATGGGGTTTATGTCCAGGTCGAATGATTCAGAGATCAGTTGACCTTAATTGATTGGGACATGAGTGGGGAGCAGGATTAAGTGAGTCTTGGACTTGTTCAATGCCATTAATTTGGAGACCGGGAGTTGCTTCTGTTGGCCGCTGCTAGCTAGGGTATTAGTGCCCTTCGGAAATTGCAAGGTATTTGGCCATTCCATGTTATCATTTTTGTTCAATTAGATTACACTTTTTCATTTATTTCTAATCTCAGCGTTAAATTTTTGTTGGTCATTAAAACAAAGGTTAGGGGTAGAACTGTCTTCATTGCTTGTAACATCCGTAATTTAATCCAAAAAATATAATTAATTTGCAGGGTCTAATCTCGAGCGTAATTGATCGAGGCAGAGTCAGGTCGAGGTATGGATTCAGTAAGATTAAATCTTGAGCGTCAATTAATGAATTTAATTCTTTAGCTGTTGTGTTGTGATCGGCGTATTCTAATTCTTAGCACGAGCGTGTAACCCTTAGAATTTTCTAAGTTTTGGCGGAATGGCAATTTCGTAATTAAACCGAAATCTTAATTTTTTCCTATAGTGTTTACGTCTGTTCGTTTTCAACTTGCGGTTTCAGTAACTGCTGTGAGAGGGCCGATCCTCTTTCACGCACTATTTCAATCCCGTAACTCCTCACTTGCGGAAACACCACTTTTTTTCCTTTCGGTTGCGTCTTAGCATTCCGACGAGGCCCTAGTTTTTCGCAGCTGATCGCCGATCTTCCTTTTCCTGGCGTTATCGAAGGAGTCCCCCCCATTTCTGGCATAAACTCCTACCGTCTAGGCGGTAGTTTGGCGGGTCTACTGAAACGGGAAGCCTTCTCCTGTCGTCGGCTCTTTCCGGCGTGACTTCCTGCAAGTTTCGTAGTGAGTTTCATCGGTTCTAGTGCGTTCAGGGAAAACTCCTGCCCTTCCTCCCTGATTCTAGGTCTTGATCAGTCTTCTCTTTTACTTGTAGACATCTAAAATCAACGTCTCTTACTAGCAGAAATTTCTGGAGCCCTCATTGAGATTTTTTAGTGGAGAGTTGCGGTCTATCAACCATTTCTCTTTAGATTGCACATGTATTATACAATCCCTTCCGTGGAACTCTAGTTAATTTGTGTTCAACTCCTCAATCAAAATTTCTAAGTTTGCCTTGCGAAGTTTTGGTTAGGGTTTCCTTCCGCTAGCCTAGGGTGCGGTCAAAAAATATAAAGCTCCACTAATAGAGAAGTGGTAACTTTTTCCTCCTCTTGTAATGAATTTGAAATCCTAAAGTTTAGAAAGCCTTATGATGGTAATTTCTTGTTAGGGTTTTGGGGGAGTGTTGAGGTTAAACCTCCTTAGCAATCAGAGAAAAGATCAGTGATTCAAAATATTTTCCCTAAGAAAGTATACCGCCGCGTCAGGTGTACGAGCGCCGTAATACCACGATAAGAAACACTCATTCTTTCTGGTTAGACATATCAATAACTTGCATAGAGTGTTCTTTTAGTTCAGAAAAATCATTATGTATGCTCAGAATTATTATCATCGTTAGAGCTTGGTGATACAATTTTCTTACAGTTGGAATATGTAGAAAATTATCAATTTCTAAATTCCATAAGTAGTTATACCATCAAAAATAGTTTAATTTACGAAACTTTTACACTTGAATAGATGTACATACATGAAATATTAAATTTCTTAATATGGTAACTAGTCGCTTAGATCGATATGATAAATTGCCTTTTTCTTGCACCTATGTTCACAAACAGAGTAACACTAAATAGAATATGTTTAGTAGGCACGGTTGAGGCCTCCTCCCGTATTGGATAGAGACACAGTATCTTTCTCATGGGTTGTAGTATCCCTTATGAGTTTCAGTGTTTGTGAGATGTTATCCCGTTTTAGCAGATTATTAGATTCGAGTTTGTGTTCGTATGACACGGGAACACTTGAGTTCGTTTGTAGCACTCAGATCGTTAGACTAGTATTGTGCGATAGAAGCTATTCTGCCTAGAGCTTTAAAGAATGACAACCATAGTTTATTTAGAACTTAAATATGGACCGAAACATTGAAACTCCTTGTCAATCGAACTTTCGGAACTTGAGAAATTGTGCTAAATATGTTTAACAAGACATATAATTATTTTGCTAAGACTTGATTTAAAAAGCATGCATAGTTCACTAGTATATAGTTTTCTACTGTATAAAACTTATTTTTTTTAAAGCATGCATACATTTCCTTCAAAACAATTTTAGTGTTACTAGGAAGAATAATTTTTCTTACTTTCCCTTTGCGCTGACCCATTTGGGGCATGTTTTTTATAGGGGACCCATGTGAAAAACTGCACCTAGGATGAGCGTGGTTTTGGAGTCACTTATGTAGTTTGTTTTCCCTTTCAGTTGTCGTTTTACTTTTAGTATCTTACTGTTTAGTATTTGACTTATAATATTAATGTTTAAGAGTTTCTCTGTGTACCAAACATATTACAGTATTTCAGATATTCAGTTCTTGACTTTTCATATTTTTAGTGGTTCTGTGAATTCAGCTTGTTGAGGTACACTCTTAACCCTTTGTTGCACTTTCCACTTTCACTGTAAGTATAATTTCAGTATTTTTTATTTTTACCTGCTATGTAATAATTTTAATACTGTATCTTAGTTTACTACTTATTGCTGGACCCTGCCGGACTGCTGGTGCGTGGTTAAGCTAGGATAAGGTGTTATAATTGGTATCAGAGCCATGTTTAGGATCCCGTGACCAAAAAATTCACAAAGCCATAAGATTTCATCTGAGATAGTCTTGAGATGATAGAGTCATCGAGTTTATCTAATTCTCAGCTGTGCATGTGTTTAAGATTATCCTTCTTAGTGGATCCTTTATTTTATTTCTCAGACATCAATAATTCCTTTCCTTACGTCTTATAGACACCTCGTACCATTGAGGTTGGCGAGCATTCTTGCCAGAATACGACACCTGAGATAGCCATGAATGATAATAGTACTCCAGCAGCGCCTCCAACTCCAGCAACATCTGTAGCACCCGCAACACCAGCAGCTCCAACAGTGCCAGACCCGACCGACATGACTACTATTATTGCTAGAGCGGTGGCCTTAGCTATGATGGAGTTCAGAAATGCACTGTCTGCTACAGATCCAACAGGACTTCCTGTGCCAGCTGTAGGGAATTTAGGGATGGAACGCTATCCGAGGAATCTTCGTGATCTTCATCCCTCCAACTACACTAGAGAAGAGACGCCAATGGAGACTGATTGGCTGATTAAGACCCTTGAACTGCTTGAGGTGATGGAGTGCCCAGAGAACAATTAGGTTCCGTTAGCGGATTTTTTCCTGAAAGGGGAGGTCCATCAGTGGTGGACCAGACAATTGGCGGACGACCCCGCTCGTAAGTGCCTTAGTTTAAAAAAATTGTCTTTCCCTGGTTTTCTTTATCCTTTTAGCGTGATGGATTGTGTTTATACATGTTGTCAGGTCATACTGCAGTCATGTTCACCTGGAATGACTTCTCTTCAGTGCTAGCTAGCTGGTTTGTTCCCCCGCCCGAGCGTCACAGTCTTCAGGAGAAGTACCTTAAGATAATTCTGGGGGACAAGTCAGTGGTGATTTATGAACGGGAGCTGACCCATCTTTCTCGTTATGCGGACACGGTGCAAGGGGACGAGAACGAGAAGTATAGCCGCTTTCTGAACAGACTGTGTGATTCTCTGAGGCAGCCGTTGATGACGATGGTGAATGCGGATTATAAGAGTTTAGTGAACACTGCCTGAAAGTTGGAAGCTGATCATCAGAAGGTGCAAAAGCGCAACAACATTCGTTCGAAGCGGCCTTAGGATGCACCTCAACATCAACAGAGTAAGAATAGCCAGGGCAATAATTGGAATAAGAAACAGAGGTCAGGAGCCCAGAGGGGTGATCAGTCTGGGGCCATGATCAAGGATTACCCTCTCTGTCCTAAGTACCATCGTCACCATCTGGGTGAGTGTTTGGCTATAGCGGGGGTATGTTATAGGTGTCAGCAGCCAAGACACATGACCCATTGTTGTCAGGGAACTTCTGGGAATCAGGTAATTTAAGTTAAGCGTTTGATTAAAATTTATTTACCTTTCCCATCTTAGTTTGTTTTAAGCGTAACCCTCTCTTATAGTCGAAGTTTGAGGTCGGTGGCCCGAGTAGAGCTGACAAGGGAAAAGCACCCATGGGGGCTGACACGAGTGTTGCGGTATGGAGGCCGGGCGGCCTGTTGCCGTTTGGAGGCCGGACGGTCTGACGATTTATCTCAGTGGCTTTTCTGCCGGCCTGTTGCTGTTTGAAGGTTGGGCGGTCTGGCGGTTTGTCTCTGGCGACTTGGAGACCGGCGGTCTAGCGGTCTCCTGTGGCGGCTTGTTCTCTGTGACTATTGTTCTCCCCTTCTGGTGGTTGTCGAGCGGTTAACCTACTCGTCTAACCGCGCGACTTGTTCAGTTTGTTTATTTGTAAAGCCGCATATACTTGTAATAATTTAGTCCCACATTGCTTATTTGTAATCTCTCTCATCTCCTCCATTCTATAAAAGGAAGGCTATATCTTTGTAATACACTTCTTTTTTGGATAATAAAATTTGTTACTCCAAATTTTCGGCCTGTTTGTTTGCTGTTCGCACATGGTATCAGATGACTCGATCTTTTCCTCCTGATTCTGTGAACTCTCTCTGTCTGCGCGGCTTGTTTCTTCTTCTCGCGACCTGTCTTCGCGAGTTGTTTCTTCCGCCGGTTTTCGCCTTGTTCGCGCGGTTTCTTTCGCTCCTTGTCGTTGCCCTTTGTGTGCGCGGCCTCTTTGATTCCTCTTTCTTCTCGCCGCGACCTGTTATTAAGTCGCTGCGACCTGTTCTTCTTGCAGTGACCTGTCCTTAGTCGCCGCACGCTCCTTTTCTAGCCACTCCTCTTCCTACGTCGCCGCGACCGGTTCTTAAGTCATCGAGACCTGTGCCTAGTCGCCGCACCCTCCTTTTCTAGCTGCGCCCTGCTCTTTGTCGCCGCGACCTCTCCTTCTAGCCGCGACTTGTTCTTCTCGCTGTTCTCTTCTATGGCAACCTCCGATATCTCTACCACCACTACTCCCGTTGCCGCTCCTCCCACTCCGCCCACTCCTTCGGGCAACCTTGAAATCGTTTCCAAACTCATCGGTCCCAACTACCCGGATTGGAGTGTCTCTTTCATATTCTTTCTCCGCTCTCAACGCAAACATCATCATCTCACCGATGACCCTCCTCCGCATGATTCCCCTCTCTTTGACGATTGGGATGCCAACGACGCTCTTATCCGCACATGGCTGGCTAACAACCTCTCTGATGAATGCCTACCCGTCATCCGTCATGATGAAACAGTCAAGGCTGCGTGGCTTCATCTCGCCGCTCTCTACTCCAAGGGGGCTCAGACGTCCCGCATCTATACTCTGTATGCGGACCTCTTTGCCCGCCCCTCCATGTCTCCTGCTGCTGCTTACCAACAAGTTCAGGCTCTCGGAGCCGAAATTCTCCAAAATCGTCCCTTCTCTGCATATCTCGTTGAGCAACACAATCACTTTCAGGAGCTTCTGGTTGTGTGTTATCTTCTATGACTTCCTGAGTCGTATGACATGATACGTTAATAAATCCTTGGCGAGGCGGAGTCTCCCACCCTGGATGCCACTGCTGCCCGCATTGCCGCTGTTACCTCTCTGCTACAAAGTCCGCTGTTATCCTCCCCTCCTTAACTGTACAACTCCGCTCACCATACTCAGCGAAGTGGCTCTGGTGGCCGCCACCTCCCATCCAGCGAACGTGGTGCTTCCCGCTTTCTCTGCTCTTACTGTGGCCGCACCGGCCGCACGGTTGATTGCTGCTGGAAGAAGCATCCTCATCTTCGACCATCTGGAGACTCTTCTACTTCCTCTTCGAAGCCGTCCGCCTCCGTGGTCACATCTTCAGGTAGTGCCCACGTCACTACTCAAGGTAAATGGCTGATCGACTCTGGTGCTACCAATCATCTGACCGGTAATCCACAATGTTTTTCTCGTCTAGAACAGCATGATCGGTTGCCCCCGGTCCTTGTTGCGGACGGCTCTCCCTCACCGGTCAATGGAACGGGAGTTATTCAAGTCACTCCGTCTCTTCGCTTGACGGACACCCTTTACGTGCCCAAATTCCCTTGCAACTTGTTATCTGTTACTTCTCTTTGCATGCAACTACAATGTTCCGTCACATTCACTTCTACTACTTATTTTTTTCAGGATCCGGGCTCCAAGCGGACGATTGTTATTTGGACTGAGAGCGGAGGGCTCTACTTCCTCGACAACGTTTCCACACTGTCCGCCTTCTCCTAATCTTCTACTGATCTTCTCCAGTGGCACCTCCGTCTTGACTGGAGTTCCAGATTTTGTAATACAATACGCAACCATATACCTTCACAGAGACCTTGAGACATTGACCGGTACTCAGCTTCAGCACTAGAGCTGTCTACCATATTCTGCTTCTTGCTACGTTATGTTACCAAATTTCCACCAACAAAAGTGCAGTATCTCGTTGTGGATTTTTTGTCGTCACAACTTCCAGCCCAATCAGCATTAGTGAAGACTTCGATCTTGAAGTGGTTGTTCTTATAGAACATAAGCTCACGACCAAGAGCCTTCTTTAAGTACCGCAATACACGATAAACATCCTGATGTCTGACCCTGGGAGCATGCATATATCTGCTCAATATTCCTACAACATAGGTAATGTCACAATAAGTGTGAGATAAGTATAAGAGTCCCAACCAATCTTTAATAACTCGGAGCATCAGTGTGGTCACCATCACTGTTTGCTTCAATCCTATGATTCTCCTCCATATGAGGGTTAGCTGAAACACAACCAAGCATACCATTTTCTTTTAACATATCCAAAACATACTTATGTTGAAGGATGAATATACCTTAGTTTGATCTGATCACTTCAATTCCAAGGAAGTAACGTAATCTTCCTAAGTCCTTTACTTTGAACTTAGCAGACAAGTGTGCTTTGAGATTAACAATTTTCTCTGTGTCATCTCCGGTGATCACAATGTCATCTACGTAGACAATAAGTGCCACATTTTTTGTTAACGTTTTCAAATAAATAGAGTGTGATCAGACTATCCATGTTTGTAACCAAACTTGCGCATTGCTTTAAGAAACCTACCAAACCAAATTCCGACAGACTGTTTTAGGTCATACAAAAACTTCCTTAAGTGACAGACAAGTCCTTCTTGTCCTTTCTTCACAAATCCAGGAGGGAAGGTCATGTACACTTCTACATCAAGCTCCCCGTTTAGAAAGGCATTTTGAACAACCGGTTGGTGAAGATCCCAACCCAAGCAAGTAATACAAGATAAAAGGACACACTTAGAGGCCATCTTTGCTACAGGAGCAATGGTCTCCTGCTAGTCCACTCCCTGAGTCTGGGTGTATGCCCGAACTACAAGGCGAGGCTTGTAATGCTCAATTTTACCATATTGGTTTTGCTTAACAGAGAAAACCCACCTTGAACCAATGATTTTTTTGTTAGGAGGAAGTGGAGAGACATCCCATGTGTGATTCTTGTCCCAGACAGACATTTACTCCTCCATCGCTTGTGCCCATACCAGAATACTCACAACTTGCTGCCATATCTTTGGAATAGAAATCAAGGACAAAGAGGATATAAAGCCCTGATGAGCCGGGATAAGGTGATGAAAAACATGGTTAGAATTATGGTGTTGCGTACACATAGTTTTACCTTTTAGCAATGCAAGAGAAACATGTAGGTCATCACCAAATTTTGAGTCCAAAGTAGGCACAAGTAGAGGGAGAACGTCTGTGACCTGTTTACCTGTTTGACGATGGTGGTAAACATGAGGAAAGAGAGAGATAAGAGAAGGACACATGAAAAACTTTGTAGGGGACGTATGAGATGTAGGGGACGACGTAGGATCCGCAGGGGATGTAGGAGCTGCTGGGACATAGAAGGAATCAGAGGAAGAGGAATAGTAAAATCAGATGTAATGCTATCAGTCTCCCCATGACGAGTGAAGTGAGTCGAATCGAAGTAGTAGGATTCCTCTTCGCGGAAATCAACACCCGTGGTCCAAAAAACACAACGGGATGGGGGGTGAAAATACTGATGACCTTTCGTAGTGATAAAATAACCAATAAAGACAACGGTTAGCCCAATGGTCAAGTTTGTTACAATGAGGCAGATGTATGTGAACAAACATACACACCCAAAAACACGGAGTGGAAGGTGAGAAGTATGAACAACAGATGTAGTGGAGAGACGAGCTAGAGAAGTAGCATAATCGAGAACCCGTGAAGGCAGACGATTGATAAAATGAGCCGTGGTTAAAACAGCATCACTCCAATAGGATTTTGGAATGTGCATAGTTACGAGAAGGCACCCGAAAACATCGAGGAGGTGCCAGTTTTTTCGTTCAACAACACCATTTTGGGTAGAGGTGTAAACAAACGTAGTTTTATGTACTATGCACGAAGAACACAAATATTACCATTAAAATGAGTTTGAATCATTTTATGGAAGACTTGAAAACAAAGAAAAACCTTTTTTTTTTCTTTAACAGATAAACCCAAGTAGTGCGAAAAAAACGGTCGATAAATGTGACAAACCAACAAAAAGTAGATAAAGATAAAATAGGAGAGGACCCCCCAAACATCAAAATGTATAACAACGAAAAGAGTGGTATTGGGAGAAGATAAATGCGACGGAGAATGTCTAACATGTTTCAACATAACATATACATCACAGTCTAAAGTTTTAATAAAAGATAACAAAGAAGGGAATATTTTTGAAAGTCAAATGGGGGATGGATAACCAAAGCACAAATATCACTGTCGAGCATCTCCAACAGTAACAGTAGAGGAAAAGAGCGTGAGACAGAGACGTAGAATCCAGATAATACAGGCCACCGCGATTCCTACCACTGCCAATGAGCTGCTTTGTACCCAATTCCTGAAAAACACGAGAATTAGGGAAAAAAGTTACATAACAGTTTAAAGATCGAATGATAGTGCTAATGAAAAGTAAATTGCAGGAAAAAGTGAGAACATGAAGGACTAAAGAAAGTAAAATTGAAGGAGAACAAAAAATGTGGCCCTTGCTCGCAAAGGGGGACAAGGTGTCGTTTGCCAAGATAACCTTGTCCTTACCAGAAAAGTGAGAGTAAAAACAAAACTCGAGGAGGATCCTGTCATATGATCTGTGGCTCCCGAGGTAATGATCCAATCAGATGGAGGGGTCATGACAACATGAGCACTGTGCAAAGTGGCCGTAACAAAAGATGTAGAAGTACCAGAGGCAGCATCAGACTGTGAGTGGAGAAGGCGACGAAGAGCATCCAATTCATGAGCAGAGAGATGTCCCAGAGGCTGACAAATAGGCTCTTCATAGACTTTCGTAGAGTAGACATCATCATGAGATCGAGAACTACCCTGTCAAGACCCCCCTCCACCACGCCCAAGTCCTGGTACAGATGGAGCAAGGTGAGGATGAAGTTGAAGCAGACATCCCGAGTGTGATCCCTGCGACCACAGTAATCACAACAAGGAACAATGTGGGTGAGGTTGGTGCTACCTCGACCAACACTAATAAAGGCAGAGCGATCTGGAATAGCTATCGTGCTGAGGGATCGACGATGGTCTTCATCACCTAGAACCATACTGAAGGCCTCCCGAAAAGATGGGAGAGGAGAGCAATGTAGAATATTAGTCCGAACTATATCTAATTCCATGTTCAACCCCATCAAGAAGACATGCATACAAAATCGTTCTTCCCTTTTCTGTAACAGGACAATATGGACAGTGCAAGCAGAGGTAAACTGTTCGAAGTAATCCAATTCTTGAAAGAGACGCTCAACAACAACACAACAACAACACTCAAGCCTTTGTCCCACTATAGTAGGGCCGGCTATATGGATTCTTTGTCGCCATTGTGCCCTATCTTTTGTCATAATCTCATTAATGCTTAAGTACATCATGTCTTTCCTTATAGTTTCATTCCAAGTCTTTATTGGTCTACCCCTCCCTCGCTTAACATGCCTGGTGATTAGACTCTCGCAACGCCTAACAGGTGCCTCTAATGATCTCCTTTGTACGTGTCCAAACCATCTTAGTCGAGCTTCTCACATCTTCTCTGCAATTGGTGCTACTCCTGTCTTATTCCTGATACATTCATTCCTAATTTTATGTAGTCTCGTGTGTCCACACATACACCTAAGTATTCTCATCTCCGCAACTCCCATTTTTTGCTCATGTACACAATTCACTGCCCAACACTCAGAACCATAGAGCATCGCGGGTCTAATTGCAGTACGGTAAAACTTGCCCTTAAGTTTTAGTGGCACTTTATGATCACATAAGATCCTTGACGCGCTTCTCCACTTCAACCAACCCGCTTGGATTTTGTGTCACATCTTTATCAATACCTCTGTCTTTTTGAACTATTGATCCAAGATATTTAAAACACTCACTATGAAAAATATATTGATCACCCAACTTAATAACGAAGTCATCCGTCCTTCTTGTACTGCTAAATTTAAGCTCCATGTACTCCGTCTTTGCCCTGCTCAACCTAAAACCCTTCTTTTCTAAAGTATGTCGCCGTGATTTAAGTTTTGCGTTTACACCCTTGCACGTCTCATCAACCAAAATGATATCATTCGCAAACAATAAACACCAAGGTATTGCTTGTTGGTTATGTCTGGTGTGCTCATCTAATATAAGGGTAAAGAGATAAGAGCTTAAAGCAGAACCTTGATGTAAGCCAACAGTGATAAGGAATTCCTGTGTTAATTCTCTTCATATCCTCACCCGTGTCACTGAATTTGTGTACATATCTTTGATTTTGTCAATATATGATACATTTACACCTTTCTTTTCAAAGACTCTCCATAAGATCTCTTTTGGAACTCTATCATAAGCCTTCTCAAGATCAATAAACAACATGCGCAAATCTTATTTTCTTTCTCGATAGTTGTCAGTCTCCTCAAGAGATGTATAACTTCCATTGTCGACCGCCCTGGCATGAATCCAAATTGATTCTCTGAGATGTTTGTCTCCTGTTTTACTCTTCTTTCTATTACTTGTTTCAATAGTTCATGGTATGACTCATCAATTTAATTTCTCTGTAATAGAGTATGTTTCAAATTGAAAGAGACGCTTAAACTTGGAAAAGTACAGTCATAGATCCCCGTCTCAACTCCAATATACGACGCGTAAGCTCGTAAATCCGGGTGGATTTACCGATTTAAGAGTATGTTTCACGAGCCCGAGTTCAGATCTCATTGACAGAATGCATTAGCATATACCTCCGGTAGACCTTAGGAGACATAGTATGGAGGAGCCATGAGACAATAAGGGAATTTTCAGAATCTCAACGCTTCAAAGTAGAATCAGCCTTTGGGGGTTCCACCGCCGTCCCATCATATATCTGAACATTTTATGACTTCGAATCACATGTTGGGAAACACGAGACCATTCAAGATAATTAGTTCCATCCAGAGTCACAATGGTAATCTTCAAAGAGCTAGTGTGTCCATGAGTCCGTCGAGGGTCACTCATCTGGGGCGTCTCAACACTTGGCGAGGAAACCAAGTAGTCAACCATGGTAGTTCAATTGAAAAAGGAGAGAAACTAGGAAGTACTATAGGAAGCCAGATCTGTATCAGCAAGAACTCTAGGAAGGTAGTGAGGGAGCAGTTTCATCTAGAAAAAACAAGAACCAGTAGAAGCAGCGTCCAACAACAGAGAATCCAATAGCAGGAGGCATTCACATGCTGGAAGCAGCGCCCAATGACTGCCGTCGAATAAGTAGGAAAAGAAGGAGATGACTGTTACAGTCGAAGCAGATGATCCAGTGACGACCGTGCAAATGTTGGAAGAGGAATGAGGCAGAAGTCTTCGATCCAAAAGGAATCAACGTAGACGACGGTCGAGGTTGAGGAAGACGACCCACATCTATTTAGCAACGAACGGTAGAGAGCGTCGACGGCGAGGAAACGAGAACACGAGGAGTGGCAGCGGTCCCCTTCAGTGAGATCCCCCCCTCCCCCGCGACCTGAGAGTCTCGTGGGTTTGCATGAAGAAGACCTCAAACTAGCGGGAAAAGGAATGACAGGAAGCGCTTTTGAGATTTCTGAACGGATGAGAACGACGGGAAGAGGGAAGGGTTTTTTTAGCTCTGATACTAAGTTGAAGGAGAGAATAATGAAATTACATTGAAGGGAAACCCTTTTCTCATACATATACTTGAGTAAGAGATAATACAAAAGGACGACATTAACCCTCACGGATAATATAGGATAAAACACAACTTGAACCCTCCTTCTAGTATTCTAACATCCCCCTCCAGTTATAACACCCCCATTTGGCGCTTCTACAACCTCTGATGCCTCCTCAAAGGTGCCCACAACTCTATGGACACTGATTCTTCTTCTTCCATTGCTTACATATTTCTACACTCATGTGAGTTTACTATATGGTTACTTTTCCTCTTCATTTTGTACAGATCAAACTCTGTTGTTATAGATGCTACTTTCGTGGTTAATATTGTTTTTTGTGATCTCACTCGACTTGCATGACTTATTATATTATGCATTAAAGTTCTAACACTCTCACACATGTGATCTAAATTTTACAAGTTTCCTCTAATTTTATGTGATTAAATATTATGTTTTTCACTTTTTGTTGAAACATTATTAAGTGCAATCGATTGCTGAATTCATCCTAGGAAAATCAATGTTCCAAATGTCAGATTTCGGGTGTTCGTCGGCTTGAGATTTTTCAGTTGAATTAGTTGCTTGCCTATTATTCATCCATAAAAGGATATATATACTATTACAATAGACACAAAAACTCAAATACATGATGTGAGACTAATTAGGAGGAATGAATTAGTTGCTTGCCTATTATTCATCCATAAATGGATATATATACTGTTAGAAAAGGCCCATTTAATCTTGGCCCATTTTGTAACATTTATTGTTTTTCTCTCCTCTCTTTAGTCCCACATCTTGTATAGGGCCTTTTTCTCTCTTTCTCTCATCTATATATTTGTACTCATTATTTGTATTTTAGACAAGTGAACATATATACAAGGTTGACTTTTTCCATCTCTACATGGTATCAGAGCCAACGATTCTCCTTGAGTGGCTTCCCCTTTCTTCCCGCGCGGTCTGTTTTTTGTCCGCTACCCGCCCGGCTTCTTGCGGCCTGCCTGCCTGACCGCTCCGCTCCTCTTCTTCCGCTTCCTCTTCTTCTCCGTGGCTCCACCCCTCCCCTCCGACATTTTATAGCCTTCCCCTTCTCTCTCTCTCGTCGGGTCCACCTTCCCTCTCTCTCCTACAGACCGCTGTCTCTTGCGGTCTGTTCTCTCTCCCTCTGCGGCCTGTCCTTCTTTCGGCCTTCTTCAACTCGCTGCGGCTTGACTTAGCTCGCAGCGGCGTGGTCCTCCTCGCTGCGGACTACCTCTCGTGCGGCCTGCTCCTGCTCGCTGCGGCCTGTCTCTTTTGCGGCCTGCCTCTTCTGCGGCCTGCCTCTCCTGCTGGTTGGTCCCGGGTGTTGCAGTCTCTTCTCTCTTTCCGCTCGAGTCTCCCTACTCGCGGTCTCTTCTTTCTACCCGCCGCCGGCCTCCTGTTTCTTGGACCGCTGCTGTGCTCCACCAGACCGTGCGGACTCCCGCCTTCCCGCATTTTGGTCGCGGTCTTCTCCTCGTTCCTTTCTTTGTGGCCTCTCTCTGTCCGCTGCGGCCTCTCTCTGTCCGCTGCGGCCTCTCTCTCTGTGTCCGCTGCGGTCTCTCTCTGTCCGCTGCGGCCTGCTCTCTCTCCCGGTCTCCGCCTTTGGTCGTGGGCTCCTCTCGCGGTTGGTTCCTTCCCGTCGTGGCTGGCGGTTTCTGCTCAGGTCGCGCGGTCTTCTTTGTTGCCCGATCTGTTTTTCTAGCCGACTCTCTTCTCCATGACCTCCTCTGCTGATTCCGTTGGCACGGCGGTTTCTCCTGCTGACCGCCCGACCTCTCTCCCGGAAGTCCGCGATGAGCTTCGTATTACCACAATCTCTCTGACCGGCAAGAAAAACTTTGTGGAATGGGCACATTCTGTTCGCCGTGTCTTGCAATCCAATGGATTCCTTCATCACTTGACTCAGGCCGTTACCGGTACTCCTACAGATGAATGGTTACGCAATGATGGTCGGGTGCAGACTTGGCTTCTTAATTCTCTTGATGACGAATCTTATCTCCTGGCCATGTACCATGAGACGGCCAAAGGCATGTGAGACGAGCTCCACATCCTCTACTCTGGCAAGGATAGTCTTCACCATATGTATGACATTATTACTGCTCTCCAGGCCCTTGATAGCAGTGGAGCGGCCGATCTGACGTCCTTTGTTGCTCAGGCTCGGTCTCTGGTCGAGGCTTGGATCCACCATCAGCCTCCTACCCTGGATCTTGCTGCCCAACGTGCCCAGAAGAAAGTTGTGGGTATCGCCATGATGATGGCCCGGGTCCCGCATCATCTTCACAGTGTACGGGCTCACATCCTCTCCTTTACTGTTACCCCATCTTTCTCCGATGTGTGCTCTATGCTTCTCAAGGTCTCCCCGCCTCCGGATCTGCCCGTGCCACCTTCTCCGGCCCTTGTTCAGCAGGCCCCTGCTCCCTTATTGCCTCTTCCATCTTCTGCTCGTGGAGGCCGCTCTGACTCTCGCGGCCGGGGCCGGGCCTAAGTGCTCGTTCTGCGACAAAGATAGACATCTTGAAGCCACGTGCTACCGCAAACATGGCCGCCCTCCTCGTCCGTAGGCCGCTGTTGCGGCCACCGACTCCTCTTCCGCTCATCCTGACCTCGACGAGGTTCGTCTTCAGCTCCAACATCTTCATGGACTGTTTAGCCGCCCTCCTGCCTCGGTTGCCTCCGCTGCCTCCATCTCCAATGAAGGTATCGCCTGCCTCTCCTCTGGCCCGCGATGGATCCTCGATTCTGGTGCCACTCATCACATCACCTCTGTTCGGCCGCCTCAGTACTTGTATTCACCTCATCCGAAGTACATTACTGTGGCCAATGAGGCATCTGTTCCTGTCTCTGGATGTGCTGATATTCCTCTCACCTCTTCTCTCCTTCTGCGCTCGGCTCTTCACGTTCCGGGCTCTCCTTTCCATTTACTTTCTGTTGGTCGCCTTACTACTGATTATAATTACTCCGTGACATTTACTTCCTCTTCTTTTCTCATACATGATCAGCAGACGCGGACTATCATTGGTAGGGGGCGGATGCAGAATGGACTCTATCTTCTTGACGACTCTCCTACTACCCTCGCATCTCTCTCCTCTTCGGATTGGCATCGCCGCCAGGGTCATGCTCCTCTTCCAGTCCTCCGGAAGGCTCTTTCAGATATTTCTCTTCCTGCATTTCAGTGTGACACGTGTATTTTGGGCAAACAGCCCCGTTCATCGTTTCCTTCTCATTGTACTCGGAGCTCCGCTCCTTTTATTTTGGTACACTCCGATATATGGGGTCTGTACAAAATCACTAGTATTTCTGGCTACCGGTATTTTCTTACTTTTATTGATGACTACTCTCGCATGACGTGGTTGTATCTCCTCCGGGATCGTTCTGAGCTTCCCTGCGTCTTCCGGGCCTTCATCCTTGAGACTCGCACTCAATTCTCCGCCTCCATTCGTACTATTCGTACTGACAATGCGCTTGAGTACACCGGTCATACCTTCGCGACTCTCTGCTCTGAGTTCGACATTCTTCACCAAACCTCGTGTCCGTATACTCCACAACAGAATGGTGTCGCCGAGCGCAAGAATCGTCACATTCTTGATGTCGCTCGTTCCCTTATGCTCCACATGAAGGTTCCCAAACCGTACTGGAACTATGCGCTCTCCACGGCTTGTTTTCTCATCAATCGCCTCCCTTCTTCCGTCCTCCAACATGCCACTCCCTTCAGCCTTCTCTTTCCCTCCACTCCGCCTTTTCCCGTTTCTCCTCGGGTATTTGGGTGTACCTGCTACGTTCACCGACTTGGTCCCTCCTTCGATAAGTTGGAACCACGTGCCGCCAAGCATATCTTTGTGGGCTACTCGCGCACTCAAAAGGGTTACATGTGCTATTCGCCTGCTACCCGCAAAGTTACTGTCTCTGCGGATGTCACTTTCCGTGAAGATCTTCCCTTTTTCTCTGATCTGGATATCGCTCCTAGTCCGGACCCCGTCGTTCGTCCTGTCATCCCTGCTCCCCGCTCCTCATCCTCTCCTCCTCCGACTCTACCTCCGGTCCGTCCACCACCACCAGTTATCCGGGTCTATTCTCGTCGCTCTCCTCATCCCGTTGCCCCTTTGTAGTCGGCTTCGACCTCTGGTGCTCCGCTACCTGCTGCTCTGGCTCCCGCATCCACCGCTCATCCGATGACCGATTACGTCTCTCTCCATCGCCTTTTTCCACCTCTTCTTCACTTTGCCACTTCTTTATCCTCTGTTTCTGTACCTAACTCTTTGCAGGAGGCACGTCAACATTCAGGCTGGCGGACGGCCATGGACGAAGAAATGACGGCCCTTTGGGCCAACCAGACCTGGGTCTTGGTTCCCTTACCTCCAGGTCAGCACCCGGTTGGGTGTAAATGGGTTTTCGTCATCAAGCATGCTCCAGATGACACTATTGCCAGACTGAAGGTCCGTCTTGTGGCCCGTGGCTTCACGCAACAGGAGGGCCTTGACTATGAGGAGACATTCTCTCCGGTAGCTAAGCTCAATACCGTCCGTGTTCTTCTCTCCGTGGCGGTGCACCGCCACTGGCCCCTTCATCAGCTCGATATCAAGAACGCATTTTTGAATGGAGACCTTCAGGAAACTGTCTACATGCGTCAACCGCCCGGGTTTGAGACCACGGGGGAGTCTCGGGTGTGTCTTCTCAAGAAATCCATTTATGGTCTCAAACAGTCCCCTCGGGCGTGGTTTGACAAGTTCAGCAAGGTGGTTCGGGACATGGGGTTCACTCGGAGTTCTGCAGATTTCTCCCTATTCACCCGACACCGGGCCACTGGAACCGTTCTTCTGCTGGTTTATGTTGATGATATACTATTCACTGGGGATGATTCAAAGGGGATTCACGAGGTCAAACAACATCTGAGCACTGTATTTCAGACCAAATACCTGGGACATCTTCGCTACTTTCTTGGTCTCGAGATCGCACGACGGCCGGACGGGCTGACCCTCTCCCAACGGAAGTACTGTCTCGATCTTCTCAAAGACGCTGGTCAGTCCGGTTGCAAACCAACTTGTACCCCGATGGAGGCAAATCACAAACTGTGTACTCATGCTTCTGATGACGATTTGCTTCTTCAGAACCCAGAATACTATCGACGCCTTGTGGGCAAGTTGATCTATCTAACGGTCACGAGGTCGTATATATCGTTTGCCGTTGGGGTTGTCAGTCGTTTCATGCATGCCCCCCGGGTGTCTCATCTCCAGGCGGTTGAACGGATTCTCCGATACCTTAAGGGAGCTCCGGGTCAAGGGCTGGTTTACAAAACCTCCGACTCGGCTCCCGCATTAGTCGCTTATTCTGATGCCGATTATGCCGGTTCCCTGGACGATCGGAGGTCAACAAGTGAGTTCTGTACTTATTTTGGGGGTCATCTCATTACATGGAAAAGTAAGAAACAAGCTGTGGTCGCTCGTTCTTCTGCGGAAGCTGAATACCGATCGATGGCCTCGGTTGTCTCAGAACTCACATGGCTTGAAAGTCTCCTTACTGACCTGGGAGTAAAAATCCCCTCATCTGCTGTTCTATTCTGTGATAGTCAAGCCTCCATACACATAGCAAAAAATCCGGTGTTTCACGAGCGCACAAAACATATCGAAGTTGACTGACACTTCATTCGAGAGAAAGTTCAATTGAAGAAACTTGAGTTAAAGCATGTTCCGGGCACTGATCAAGTTGCTGACATTCTCACAAAAGCATTATCAAGTACCCTGTTCTACCAGTGTTTGTCCAAGCTGGGTGCATATGACCTATACGCTCCAGCTTGCGGGGGAGTGTTAGAAAAGACCCATTTAATCTAGGCCCATTTTTTAACATTTATTGTTTTTCTCTCCTCTCTTTAGTCCCACATCTTGTATAGGACCTTTTTCTCTCTTTCTCTCATCTATATATTTGTACTCATTATTTGTATTTTAGACAAGTGAACATATATACAAGGTTGACTTTTTCCATCTCTACATATACTATTACAATAGACACGAAGACTCAAACACACGATGTGAGACTAAAACCCACTTACGCATAATAATAATAACACACAAAATAAACGACTTGTAAAATAACTCTCAAGTTTCCTCCTCAAGTCGGATGAAAGATGTCGGTCATTCCAAGTCTCTTCATGTTATCCATGAACGAGTCACTTCCCAAGCTCTTAGTGAACACATCTGATAGTTGATCTTTAGAGTAGACAAATGGTGTGACAACTGTCTTTTTATCCAAGTGATCTTTGATGAAATGTCGATCCACCTCAACGTGCTTTGTCCTGTCATGTCGAACTGGATTGTGAGCTATGCTGGTCGCTGCCTTGTTGTCGCAAAACAAGGAGAAGGGAAACGTCACGGGAAACCACAAGTCATGTAGAACGGTACGCAACCAGCTAGGCATAGGCCCTCACACATGCCTTGCGACATTGCACGATATTCTGCCTCAGCGCTCGATCTGACCACTACATTTTGTTTCTTACTGCGCCATGTTACCGGGTTTCCTCCAACAAAAGAACAATAACCTGTTGTAGATTTTCGATCATCACGACATCTTGCCCAATCAGCATCAGTGAAAACTGCAATCGTCAAGTGGTCGTTCTTGGAGAACAGAAGACTACGACCTGGAGCTTTCTTCAAATACAGTAAATCACGGTACACTGCCTCTTGATGTCTGGCCCTGGGAGCATGCATGTATCTACTCAGTATGCCAACTGTATAAGTAATGCCTGGACGAGTATGAGATAAATATATTAGTTTCCCAACGAATCTCTGGTAGCGAGTGACATCGACCTGGTCACTATCACCATCTTCACAGATTGCATGATTTTCTTCCATCGGAGTGTTTGCAGGAGCACAACCAAGCATACCGGTCTCCTGCAACAGATCTAGGACATAATTTCACTGTGATATAAAGATATCCTGATCCGATCTAGTCACCTAAATTCCCAGAAAGTATCGTAACCTTTCCAAGTCTTTCACCTCAAACTCAACAGCTAAGAGAGACTTGAGATTTACAATCTCTTCCAAATCGTTATCAGTGATCACAATGTCATCCACATAGACAATAAAGACCACAACACCCAGATCACGTCTTGGAATAAACATAGTGTGATCAGACTGCGCCTGTTTGTACCCAAATTTGAGCATAGCCGTGAGGAATCTGCCAAACCATGCTCTGGGGGACTGTTTCAGGCAATATAAGGACCTCCTTAGCCTACAAACAAGACCTTCAACTCCATCTTTTACAAACCCAGGAGGGAATTTCATGTATACCTCTTCATCAAGCTCACCATGGAGAAACACGTTCTTAACATCCAGTTGATGAAGATCCCAGTCCATGCAAGCCGCGCAGGACAACAATACCCTAATAGAGTCCATCTTAGCCACATGGGAGAAAGTCTCCTGGTAGTCAACCCCCTGAGTCTGGGTGTACCCCTGAGCAACCAGTCGTGCCTTGTACCGTTCGACCTTCCCCTCTTGGTTTTGTTTGATCCAAAACACCCATCTCGAGCCAATCGCTCTCTTTCTAGGAGAAAGGGACAAGACATCCCAAGTATGGTTCTTGTCCAAAGCTGACATCTCTTTCATAGCCTGAGTCCAAGACGGGATACCCAACGCTTTCTGCCATGTCCTGGAAATAACAACCGTCAAGAGAGAAACAACAAAATTCTGGTGGGCCGGGGTAAGATGGTGGTAAGGCACTTGGTTAGAAATAGAATGTTTAGCACATGCAGCCTTACCTTTCAACAGAGCAAGCGGGATATGCAATTCTGCATCATCAGAATCTGAGGCGGAAGCGGGCACTGGTAGAGGCGAAGCCTTAATATCCCGTATACAGGAGGAGCGTCGGTGATATATGTGAGGGAAGGGAGATATCAGAGTATCAGACAGAGGAACAGGGATATGGGGACCCTGTTCCTGAGACGCAGGAAGTTGTGGTGGTAGAGGAGGAAGAAGAGGAAAAGGAACATCCATATCACCAGTACTCTCCATATCACCAGTATTCTCCCCTTGACGAAGAGTATGAGTCGATGACAAAAAATAGGATTCCCCTTCCCAAAAAGTAACATTCATAGTGCAATAAATAGCCCAGAGGGAGGGTGGTAACACCGATATCCTTTCGTCGTGGAAGAGTATCCGAGGAACACGCACCGTAGAGCCCGAGGGTCCAATTTGTCACGATGGGGCAAATGAATGTGTACAAAACATACACATCCAAAGACACGAGAAGGCAAGTGTGAAGTATAAATCACAGTCATAGAAGACAGCCGAGCTAGGGGAGTAGCATAACTAAGCAAACGTGAGGGAAGCCGATTGATAAGGTGGGCAACGGTAAGAACCGCATCGCCCCAATAAGACTTAGGAAGGTGCATAGCACCCAAAAGACAACGGGCGACATCCAACAGGTGCCGGTTTTTCCGTTCGGTAACTCCATTTTGGGTAGAGGTGTGAACACACGTGGTCTGGTGGATGATACCATGACTAGTGAGGTACGAGCCAAATGCTCCCCGATCATCATACTGCCCCCCCATTATCACTGTGCAGGACACGAATCACACCTTTAAATTGAGTCTGAACCATTTTGTGAAAAAAAGCTGAAAACAAGAGAAGACTTCACTTTTCTTTTTTAGCAAATACACTCAAGTTGTACGAGAAAAACAGTCAATAAAGGTGACAAAGCAACGAAAACCAAAAGTAGATAAAACGGGGGACGGTCCCCAAACATCAGAATGGATAACATCAAACAGAGTGCTACATAAACAAGATAAGTTCAATGAACTTTGTCTCACATGTTTAGACTTATCACAGACATCATCGACAAAAGTTTGTAAAAATGGTGAAAAACAGAAACAATTTCTGAAGATAGAGAGGAGAAGGATGTCCAAGGCGCAGGTGCCTGCGGCGAACATCATAAGCTGTAACAGGAGTGCAGGAGAGAGCCTGAGAAGGTGGGAGATCCAAGTAATACAGTCCACCGCGGTTCCTACGACTGCCAATGTTCTGCTTCGTATCTAGTTCCTGAAAAACACATGAATTAGAAAAAAAGGTTACAGAGCAATTAAGAGAGCGAGTAATGTCACTGATGGAATGTAGATTGCGTGAAAAGGAGGGAACATGAAGAACATATGTCAAAGAGATGGAAGGGGAACAAGAAATTTGGCCTTTCCCAGCAATGAGAGACAACAAGCTATTAGCAAAAATAATTTTGTCCTTACCAGAAAAAGGGGTGTAAGAGAGGAAACCTGAGGAGGACCCGTGCATGTGGTGAGGGGCACCGAAATCAATCACCCATTCAGAGGAGGAAGTAGTGGCAGCATGGGCACACAACATAACAATAGAGGCAATGAATGCGGAGGCACCCAGAGGCTGATCAACTGAGTGCAGCAAACGACGAAAAGCATCCAACTCAGGAGCAGTAAGTTGCCCGGGAACAACAGTGGTGGTCTCGTCGTAGACGTCTGTAGAGTAAGCAACATCATGGGGTCTGGAGCCACCCTGACGATGGCCCCCTCGTCCACGACCACGACGACGAGCGGTGGTCTCGTCGTAGACGTCTGTAGAGTAAGCAACATCATGGGGTCTGGAGCCACCCTGACGATGGCCCCCTCGTCCACGACCACGACGACGAGCGGCAAGATGAGGGTGGAGAATGTAGCACACCTCCCGAGTATGGACTTTGCGGCCACAATAATCACAAATAGGAGCAGACTAGCTAGGGCTGAAATCTTGACCATGACCAACACTAGTGAGAGCAGAGCGATCAGGAGGAGTACTAGCACTAAGAGACCTCCAACGGTCTTCAATACCTGACCATGCTGAAGGCCTCCCGAAGGGACGAAGACGGAGTGCGGTGAAGGATATGTGTCCGCATCATGTCGAACTCCCTGTTCAGCCCCATCAAGAAAACATGGAGACGAAAACGATCCTCCTGTTGTAGCTGAACAGCGTCCGCAGTACATGCTGGAGTGAAGTGTGAGAAGTAGTCCAATTCCTGGTATAGACCGCTTTAACTCGGAAAAAAAGGATGACGCCGTCATGGAGCCTTGTCGAAGTTCCAAAAATGCGGCATGTATGTTCATAAACTTGCGTAGAGATGCCAGTCTGAGAATACGTCTCCCGGGCACGGGTCCAAATATCAAAAGCATAATCCATCAGCATGTAACTCTGGTAAACCTTCGGAGACAGAGTGAAGAAGCCATGAAACAACCAGAGAGTTTTCTGAGACCCATCTCTTCCAGGAGGGATCAGTCTTTTGGGGATCCTTAACATTCCCATCAATGTAGCCAAACATCTGGTGGCTGCGAATGACATGTTCCGCCGCCCGGGACCATTCAAGATAGTTTGTCATCTAATGGGACGGTGATGATCTTCAGGGAGCCAGAGTGACCATGAGACCGCTGAGGGTCGCTTATCTGAGGCGGAATCACACTCGGTGACGACACTGAAGTGTCACTTACGTCGGGGGATTGAGCAGCCATTAAGGGGGGAACACAAACAAGAGGAACCAAATTGTACTGGGACTGCACCAGAGATAAGAACAAGAGAAAAAACCTCGGAGGAAGCTGCCAGACGAAACCGTTGACTGCACAGAAGCCCGACGCCGAATAGGAGATCAGAGGAGGCGCCGGAACCGAGAGAGGAAGGGCCGCTGAAGAAACTAAACAACCTGCATCAAGGAGAAACGACGAAAGAAGAATCGACGGGCTGCATCACGTAGGGACAACAACAACATCGCTCTCAGCAGCCGACGGTGGCGTGGAGGCTACCCAACATCCGTAGCGCAAGCAGGCAGAGCGTTGGTCGTCGATCAGGAGCGGTGCGGAGCGTAGCGGGACAGAGCCGGGAGGACGCGGGCGTAGCAGGCACGAGATGCGGGTGTGGCGGAATTAGACCCGAGCTTAGGGTTTGACTCTGATACCAAGTTGAATTAGGAGGAATGAATTAGTTGCTTGCCTATTATTTATCCATAAAGGGTTATATATACTATTACAATAGATACGAAGACTCAAAACACATGATGTGGGACTAAAACCCACTTACGCACAATAATAAAAACACAAAGAATAAACGACTTGTAAAATAACTCTCAAGTATTTCAAGTCGGGTTTAATATTTCCATACATTAGACATTTCATATATTAAGTTTTAATATTTAATTATTTGTATACATAATTTTATATAACTATAATAATTTTGTAATTTATATATTAATTTGCTAACAAAATAATATTTATTGAACTTTTTAATCTACCAAACTAGTATAAACATTTTATGTTAAACAAATAATAATGGTATAATAGAGGGAAGAAACCTAGAGGAAGCCGAAGCCGGAAGCCAAGAACATGTCGATGATGAGAAGGTAGGGAATCTGCAGTCGAAAATCTAAAGGTCAAGCAGAAAATTCAATGACAAATGAGTGCAAGAAAGAAATCGAGAGGAAGCATAAATAATGAAAGCTAGACACAAAACAAACCGGTCAGCGAAACTATTTTATTTTGTTGTTTTTTAAATCATAGACACTGAATAATATAAACTAATAGAATCATACCAATGTACCATCAAGATATATTGGAAGATATACCGGTTTGCTGATATATCGACTGATATGTCGATAGCTGATATATTTCCAAAAGATATTTTGCAAAAAAAATATGAGAATCATGACATTTTGTTTATGTCGACCAACATGTCAGACGATATTTACAACAATGAGGGCAATAATTAGGTTTTCCCCAACACGAAACCTTAGGATAACATAATTTAGGGTCTGTTTGGCGTGCCGTTGGGGCTTCAACACGATTGCAGAGAACGCTACCGGAGCGCGCATCCCCGTTAGTTTTTTCACCTTCCCCCACCGTTCCCAGTCATCACCCTTTACGAACGGTGAATTATCTCCGTTCGTTGCCTCCGCCCTTACCTCCAGTCCACGACACCGGTGGGGGAGCAAACTCACTGAAGCGCCGCCGCCCTCCCAAACAGACCCTTAGAGTTACACTACCCTCTTACTTTGCGCCAGATTTGACTTTGTATAGTTACTCTCACGCGTCATAATTATAGGTAAAATTTATGATATAAAATATTTCCGAATTCTATGAGCTATAGACAAGAACACCTATCGTTCATATTATATGATATTTAAAAAATAAAATATCAAGTGTCGTATTTTTCCGGGTGTGTTGATTACTTTTACTAATGCAAATTACTATTATTTTATCGATAGTAAAAATTGATTTATAACAGAAATAAAGAAAGTGAGAGGGAGAAAACATTTTATCGGGAATCTTTCTTATGTAAAACAAATCACAAATTTAAAATTCATAAAACTTTATTGAGAATAATCCGACCGTGGAGATTCCTAAAATATGATAGCGCCTCTCTCGAGGATTGCTAAGAGCTATCCTTAGGTTGATCGATTAAGATTCCTCGGTCTGTCAAAACCCCTAAACTTGTTTTACGAGATGAACCCCACTAATTGGATTTGACTTCAATTCGAAAGATTTATGTCGTCCTTTCCCGAGAAGTGCATGCAACTCCTTTCACCTTTGAACGATCTACACATATTCACGGATCTTTCGATCTACTAGAATACAGATCAAGACCTGAACTTCATATATCAAAAACATGAAATCAAAGAAAGGAAAATCAAAAGCTACGTGTAATTTTTGCAATCAAAGATTATGAAAAGGAAATTACGAAATAAAATTACTTAAGAATTCATCCGATCAAATACTACGAAATTAGTTACACGTAATAGATGGAAAGAACATTTTTATATCTAGGAAAGATGATTACAAGTGCAAGAAAATAAATCTATTATAGGAATGAAATTGCAATACTTAAAATAAAAATGTCAGGAAAAAAGTTCAAAAATTGAACTAAAAATGATACAATTTAAAACAAGGACTGGATCAAGATCAACTTGACAACAACTGGAATTTATAGGTGAAAATTTGGAAGCCACGCCCCTAGGTCACGCTCGTGACCTAGGGCGTGTCAGGTACAAAACTGTCAACTTGAAAGCCCGGGAACATTGGGAGAAAAACCGCCAAAATTGAGTAACTTGGTGGTACACGTCCCCAGGTCATGCCCGTGACCTAGGGCGTGTCTTGATTTGTTCAGCAATGGAGGCAAAATGACGGATCTGGAGTTAATTCAGCGGTTGCTGGAGACGTCACGCCCCTTGGTCACGTGCTGCACGACACCATGAACTGCTTCTTTGAATGCTTTATCGGGCCGAGTCACGCCCATGACCTGGATGTCACGCCCTCATGCCACAACCGTGACATGCGCAGTGTAAGTTTAATTGACGTGACAACGTGATCCGGAGCGCAGGAGAGGAGTCATGGTCGTGACTGGTGTCATGCCTCGAGGTCGCGCCCGTGACCTTGGGGCGTGTACTTGCGATTTTGGCCGAAAAGCTCCAAATAATCTCCTGAATAATATGCCTGTGAGCTCCAAAATGCTATTTTCAGCCCCAAATTACCTGAAAACACAAAAGAAAGCGAATTAGAAAATTTTTAAGATAAAAAGGAATAAAAAGTAATTAATTATTACTAAATACTGTACTAAAATTATAGAAAAACAATGTACTATCACATATCTTCTACCACTTCTTACCTTACAAGCAAAAACTTTCTTCCAAAACTAGCAAAAGTTAAAATTTTCATAAATGATGACGTGTAATCGCTTTATTCTTCTGTGAAAGATGTCTATTAAATTGACGGTTAAATTTGATTAGTATTGGCCTGACTATCACATCCTGCTAGCCAATACTTGTATTCTTGATCCAATAGTAAAAATGCACGCCTCAACATATTTCTTTCCTCATATTTATGATGTATTTGAAGTTATTGGTAAAGTTAAGAGCATCAAAAAGACTTTGTGATCTTTATCAAGCTTATGCTAGTGACTAAAGCTTGCTAGTGTTGAGACCTAATGGAAATAACAGGAAGACTTGCAAATTAATGACAAACAAATATAAATGAATATTAGGCTCGAGCTTTGACAATTTTAAAGATCGCATAACTAAGCATAAAATTAACATCATATGAACAAGAGAAAGTGGTGAGAAAAGTTGAAAGTTATTTACAAGTCGAGTATTTTTCGTATTATTATTATTATTACAAGCGCTTATAGGTGTAAGTGGGGTTTAGTCCCACATCAGGTATTTATGTTTACAAGTCTATTGTAACCCTATATATAGCCCTCTATGAAGGCATAATAACATATATCATTATTTTTTCTCTCATTTCAACTTGGTATCAGAGACAGATCTAATTTCTATTTCCGCTACCGCCCGGCCCGTCCGCTTCTATCCTCTCCCGTACATTGAAGCCGCCGGCCCGATCCCGCTCCCGTCTTGTGCTTGCCCTACAGGAATGACTGCCGACCGCTGAGAGGGATGTGGCCGCCGCCCCTCCATGAAGCCACCGACCCGTTTCCCATCTACTGCTGCGTAACCTAAGTTGTCCCTGTCTGCTCCGACACGGCTCTTGCCCCTCTTAAATATGCTCCGACAAGGCTTCTGTTCCGGTACCCCCTCCTGCGTCGGGCTTCTATTCTGGTACCCGCTCCTGCGTCGGGCTTCTGTTCTGGTACCCCCTCTTCCGCTCGATCTGCCGTCGTTTTTTCCCGCTTGATCTGCGTCGGGCTTTCTTCCACGGCAGATCCACTGCTCTTCCGGAATTTGCTTCTCCTGTTTTTCGCTGCTCTGCCAGCAGATCCACTGCTTTCTCCTGCAACTTTGGTGCCTCACGTGCAACGTGGTTCCTACTTCGCATCTCTTTGTGGGACTGCTTGATTATTCGTCATGTGTGACTCTTCAGCTTCATCGCCGGGTGTGATTCAGCCTCAGATGAGTGACCCTCAGCGGTTCCATGGCCACTCCGGCTCCCTGAAGATTACTACCGTCTCGTTAGGTGACACAAACTATCTTGAATGGTCCCAGGCGGCGCAACATGTCATACGCATCCATCAGATGCTTGACAACATTGATGGAAATGTCAAGGAGCCCCCAAAAGCTGATCCCTCCTGGAAGCGATGGGACTCAGAGAACTCCATGGTAGTTTTTATGGCTTCTTCATTTCATGTCTCCGAAGATTTACCAGAGTTACATGCTAATGGACTCTGCCTTCCAAATTTGGACCCGTGCCCGTGAGACGTATTCTCAAATTGGCAGTTTTACACAAGTTTTTGAACTTACACCCCGCATTTTGGAACTGCGACAAGGCTCTATGACGGTGTCATCGTTCTTTTCTGAGTTCGAGCGTCTATATCAAGAGTTGGACTATTTCTCGCACTTCACTCCAGCGCGCGCTGCGGATGCGGTTCAATTAAAACAACCGGAGGATCGCTTTCGTCTCCATGTCTTCTTGATGGGTCTAAATATGGAATTCAACATGTTGCAGACACATCCTTCATCGATCCCCTTTCCCGTCTCTTCAGGAAGCCTTTAGCATGGTCCTTGGTGATGAAGACCGTCAGAAGTCTCTTAGTACAAGTGCTCCTCCTGAGCGCCCTGCCTTGACTAGCGTTGGCCGTGGTCACCCTCTCATCCCTAGCTTGTATGCTTCTAGTTGTTGTTATTGTGGTTGCAATGGACATACTCGGGAGATGTGCTACAAGCTCCACCCACATCTTGCCCCTCGTGGTCGTGGCCGTGGACGGGGGCCAGGGCGTGGGGGACATCGCCAGGGTGGCTCCAGATCTCATGATGCTGCGTACTCTACAGACGTCTACGACGAATCTTCAAGTGTTGTACCGGGGCAACTTACTGCTCTTGAATTGGATACTTTCCGTCGTCTGCTGCACTCCCAGCCTGATCAGCCTCCGAGTTCCTCTGCTTCCATTGCCTATATTGCTATGCCCAGTGCCCATGCCGCCGCTGCCTCCTCCTCTGAGTGGATGATTGATTCTGGTGCCATACACCACATGATTGGCTCCTCCTCAGGTTTTCTCTCATACACTACTTTGTCTGGTAAAGACAAAGTTATCTCTGCTAATTGCTTGTTGTCTCCCATTGCTGGCAAAGACCATATCTCATGTTCACCTTCATTTTCTCTGCCATCTGTTCTTCATGTTCCCTCTTTTACTCACAATTTACTTTCTATCAGTGATATTACTTGATCTCTTAATTGCTCCGTGACCCTTTTTCCCGATTCTTGTGTTTTTCAGGAACTGGGTACGAAACAGATTATTGGCAGTGGTAGGAACAGTGGTGGTCTATATTATTTGGATCTCCATCCTTCGCCTTCTCTGGGTCTCTCTTGCGCTACTGTTACAGCCGATGATGTTCGCCAATGGCATTTGCGGTTTGGACACCACTCTCCTACATATCTTCAAAAGTTGTTTTCCGATTTTGTACCCTTTTTACAAACTTTTGTCTTTGATGTCTGTGATGAATGTAAACATGTGAGACACGGTTCCTCACAATCTTCTCCCAGTACCTCTCTGTTTGATGTTGTCCACTCTGATGTCTGGGGTCCGTCTTTGTTTTATCTATTTATGATTTTCGTTGGTTCGTTACCTTTATTGATTGTTTTTCTCGCACCACTTGGATGTATTTGTTAAAAAAGAAGAGTGAAATCTTCTCGTGTTTTCAGGTTTTTTATAGAATGGTTCAGACCCAGTTTAAGAGCATTATTCGTGTCCTGTGTAGTGATAATGCGGGGGGGGGGGGATATGATGATCAGAGGACATTTGGTTTATATCTCACTAGTCATGGTATCATCTGCCAGACTACTTGTGTCCACACCTCTACCCAAAATGGAGTCGCCGAACAAAAAAATTGGCACTTGTTGGATGTCGCCCGTTGTCTTCTGATCACCATGAACCTTCCAAAATTCTATTAGGGTGACGCTATTCTCATCACTGCTCATCTTATCAATCGACTTCCTTCACGGGTTCTTGACTATACTACTCCCCTCGCTCGGCTGTCTACCAAGACCGTAGTTTATACTTCCCATCTACCTCGTGTTTTCGGGTGTGTATGTTTTGTCCATATTCACATACCTCACCGAGACAAATTGGACCCTCGGGCTTATCGGTGCGTGTTCCTTGGCTACTCTTCTATGACGAACGGGTATCAGTGTTACCACCCTCCCTCTTGGCGTATGTTTTGCACTATGGATGTCACCTTTTCAGGAAGGGGAATCCTATTTATTACCTTCAATTCACTCTTTTCGTCAGGGGGAAAGTAGTGGTGATGCGGATGTTCCTCTTCCTCTTCTTCCCTCTTTGCCACCATAACTTCCACTCCGTCAGGAACTGGGACCTCCTATCCCTGTTCCTCTGCCTGATACTCCGATCTCTCCTTTTCCTCACATATACCACCGACACTCCTCAGGTATACATGCTACTAAGGTTCCGCCTCTATCTGTGCCCGCTTTTGCCTTAGATTCTGATGACGCGGATTTGCATATCCCTCTTGCTCTGTTGAAAGGTAAGGCTGCATGTACAAAACATCCCATTTCTAATCATGTTGCTTACCACCATCTTATCCCGGACCATCAGGTCTTTGTTTCTTCTCTCTCTTCAGTTGTTATCCCTAAGACATGGCAGAAAACTTTGGGTATCCTGACCTGGACTCAGGCTATGAAGGAGGAGATGTCAGCCGTGGACAAGAATCATACCTGAGATGTTTCTTCCCTTCCTTCTGGAAAGAAAGCTATTGTCTCGAGATGAGTGTTTTCCGTCAAACAGAATCAAGAGGGGAAGGTCGAACGGTACAAGACGCGACTGGTTGCCCCGGGGTACACTTAGGCTCAAGGAGTTGACTATCAGGAGACTTTCACCCCTGTAGCTAAGATGGACTCTATTCGGGTATTGTTGTCATGCGCAGCTTGAATGGACTGAGAACTTCATCAGCTAGATGTTAAGAATGCGTTTATGCATGGTGAACTTGATGAAGAGGTATATATGAAATTCCCCCTGGGTTCGTGAACAAAGGAGCTGAAGATCTTGTCTGTCGGCTAAGGTGGTCCTTATATGGTTTGAAACAATCCTCGAGAGCATGGTTTGACAGATTCCTCACGGCTATGCTCAAATTTGGGTATAAGCAGACGCAGTCGGACCACACTATGTTCATTCAGAGAGGTGATCCGGGTAATGTGGTCCTTTTTGTCTATGTGGATGACATCATGATCACTTGGAGCAATTTGGAAGAGATTGTGAATCTCAAGTCCCTCTTATCTGCCGAATTTGAGGTGAAAGACGTGAGAAAATTACGATATTTTCTTTGTATTGAGGTGACTAGATCTGATCAGGGCATCTTTATTTTTCAGCGGAAGTATGTTCTAGATCTGTTGCAGACATTGTTGTGGATATCCTCCGACATAACCGACATGTCGACCGACATAAAGGTTTCATGGACAAAACGACACGTTTTCGTTTTTTTTGCAAAATATCCTTTTGGAATATATCCTCCGATATGTCTGTTATTGAACGATATATTCGCAGATATATTGGATGATATATCCCGATATTTCATAAATTGATTTTTTTTTCAATTTATTTTAATTAGTGTGTATGATATAATAGACAATAGACCAAAATTGTTTCATTATTTAGGTTATTTTTTTCCCTTCCTCTGACTTTCTTTCTTGCTCAAGTCCGTCATGGACGTCAACTATGCATGTTCTTTGAATTATAGACTAAAGATTCCTCATCTTCCATTGTCATCGACAACTTCCCGACATTTTGCTTGCTCTTGTTTTATTTCACGCGTTATGCCGTTATTACTATTGTAACACAAAATATTTATATTAGTTTGATAAATTTAGAAGTTTAACAAATATCAAATTATTAATATATTAATATACATAAATTAAAAAATGATTAAATTTATAAATAATTATATATAGAAATAATTAAATATTAAATTCAATATATGAAATATCCCCGATATATCCCCCAACATATTAAAACCGACATGAAAAACCTAAACCGACGTGCCCCGATATCCGACATCTACAACCTTGGTTGCATGTGACTGAGATGCTCGGCTGTGTTCCGGCGAACACCTCGATGGAAGAAAATCATGGAATCTGTGAGGATGGTAACAATGATTAGGCCGATGTCACATGCTACCAAAGATTAGTTGAGAAAGTAATATACTTATCTCCTATTCGTCCCGATATTACTTATGCATTTGGGATTCTGAGCAGATACATGCTTGCTCCCAGGATCAGACACCAAGAACAACTTACCGTGTTTTACAGTATTTGAAGAAAGCTCCAGGTCGTGATCTTCTATTTTCCAAGAACGACCATTTGAGGATTGAGGTTTTCACTGATGCTGATTGAGCAGGATGTCATGATGATCAGAATTCCACAACAGGTTATTGCTATTTTGTTGGAGGAAACCTTGTGACCTGACGTAGTAAGAAACAGAATGTAGTGGTCAAATCAAGTGCTGAGGCAGAATACCGTGCAATGTCACAAGGTACGTGTGAAGGCCTGTGGTTGCGTACATTTCTACAGGACTTGGGGTTCCCTGTGACGTTACCGTTTTCCTTGTTTTGCGACAACAAGACAACAATCAATATAGCTCATAATCCAGTACAACATGACAGGACAAAACACGTTGAAGTGGATTGACATTCTATCAAAAATCACTTGGATAAAAAGGCATAGTCACACAATTTGTCCACTCTAAAGATCAACTGACAGATGTGTTCGCTAAAAGCTTGGGGTGTGATGCATTCATTGATGGCATCAAAGACTTGGAATGACTGATATCTTCCGTCCGACTTGAGGGGGAGAGTTGAGAGTTATTTACAAGTCGAGTATTTTTCGTATTATTATTATTACAGGCGCTTATAGGTGTACGTGGGGTTTAGTCCCACATCGGGTATTTATGTTTACAAATCTATTGTAACCCTATATATAGCCCTCTATGGAGGCATAATAACATATATCATTATTTTTTCTCTCATTTCAACTAGAAATACCCCAGGGCCCACGTTTTGTGTCAGATACGACTTGGGCAATGAGATGCTGCTCATTGGACCAGAGGACTAAAGTGTTGTGAAGAGGGGTTGATCGGAGTTCTGGAAAGACAAATGGGCTCGTGTACTGCCTCTGGCATATGAATTAGGCTCGAAAAATAACTAGGATGTCGAGAAAGTGGCCGGTAAAAATAGACAGTCTGCTGTCTGTAGTGCAGTCCTCCTTGGGGGGGGGGGGGGTCCGACATTTGGAAGTTGGATTTGGTAAAACGGCTCCTTGTTGCTCCATCGTCGTCAGATGATATCAATAGAAGGGTCGCATGGTATCAAATTGCTAACGGTGGGGGTGAGACTTAGTGGAGTCCTTTGGTCACTGTGAGAATGAGTTATCGACTGTGTCTAACCAGAAAGCAGAGTTCTCTTTGATTCTCTTTTTTTCCCGACTGTTTTTTTAAAGGTGGGAGGGGGTCAGTTTATCGAACTGAAGGTTTTTATGACTTTGTTTTAATGAGTTTCTTATGGGGGATAAAAGAGGGAAAAACTCAACGAGCATTCTTCCATTTGGTATTTTCCACCTTAACTTAATTTCGAAAATGGAAAGTTAAATAGTTTATTTAATTTTAATTAGAATTGAGTAAGTTTATTAATTAAAATACTTCATCTTTTTTTATAAATTAAATATATACTTTTTTAATTATTTGTTAAATGCTTGCTCTAATTAACATCTATCCTAATTTGGTAGACCTTTTCATTTAGGGTTTTATTGGTTGGTTGTGTCTTATGCTGTAAGTGCGAGCACATGTGATATGTTTGATACGATGAAGCTACATGAGTGTGAATGACATGTGCGAATAATAAAGATAGTATGGGCGCTGCAAAGAATATTTAAATGTGCGTGAAATAAAAATATTGATGTACTGCAGGTTGCATCAGCTCAAAGAGCTCCCCGGCGAGAATATGATGTAACTTGCTACTAGAATGTCTAGATGTCATTTATATCATCGGTGAGTGATCTCAAAAGTGCTATGTTATCACCCTGCAACTGAGCACCAAACACTGGAGCAATCTCCTTTAAATAGGTTCACAAGGTAGTGACAAGCGGGGCGAGGAGATCCTTCTTTGCAACTCATGGCCTGCAAGTAATCACTCTTTTTGAAAGAATCAAGAAATCAATCTCCTTATGAGAAATATAACCCCCGTTGATTAAATCAACTATGAAATTGTATTTTTTCGGAAGATGCCCACAAACTATTGGTTATAATTTTATTCATTATATTTAAATGATCAAAGAGCACACCCACTATAGTGGGATAAAGGCTTGAATGTTGTTGTTTTGTATATTTAAATGATCAATGAAAATAGAGCACCAAAGGAAATGGTGTCACAGAGTGGAAAAGAGTGGGGGCAAAAAAAAGGTATATGGTAAGTGGGCTTGACCCGTGGAATCATCAAATCATGTAGGGCCCATTCATGTGGTAGGTTTTCGTAGGAGGGAATTGGTTTTGGGCATCCAAATTCCAATTCTTGTGTTTTTTGGAATTTATTTTGAAGGAATTGGCTTTAACTCATGTTTTTTAGAAAAAAACCCTATCCCCAAAATTGATCACTTTTGGACGGTGTTGGGGCTCGCCGCGGGGAAAAATCAGATGATGGAGCGCAGCGAGGAAAAGCCGGGCGATTCCTGCGATTTGCCTTCTCTCCGGAGATGGCGAGTTCGCCGCCTTCTCTTCAGCGACATAGAGTTTGCTTCCTTATCCTCTCCACGAAGAATGTTCCACCATGTTTTTGGAGGAAAATCACTCGCAGCTTCTCGCCTAAGCCTTTTTAGGGTTCCAGGTCTTCATTGAACTGAAGCAGCAGGACACAGAAGCTCCTGGGTCAATTATTTGGATGAAATGTGTGAAATGGAGAAGGGGGTTGGGTACGCACAAAATGTTAGTTGCCATTTTAGGAATATTAGTAACCTAGAAACTTTTTATTAAAAATAACGCCCTCACAGAAACACATCGTGTTGATACTTTTCTTCTTTTTAAGATAATATAAGTTTGATAATTATCTCTTTTGATGTCTTAAAATGCACAAGTAATTTTAAATTATCAAAGAGTGATATGCTATTTTGTGACATTAAAAGTCAATAGGGAAAAACCTAGAAAATATTGGAACTAACAATTTTTTATGAACCAAAGATGAAAATATAGCTTGAAAGACTAGGTTCATAATGCCATCATCTGTGGTATGCCTTTTTTATTAATCTAGTAGAGCTATATGAACATAGATTTGTAAGGAGAAAGAGTTTAGATCAACCTAGTAGTGCTATCTGTGGTATGCTCATATCTGGTAGAGCTATCTGTGGTATGCTCATATGATATATAGTAGAGCTATCTGTGGTATGCTCATATGATATATAGTAGAGCTATCTGTGGTATGCTCATATTACATATAGTAGAGCTATCTGTGCCCAACTCATTGGAGCAACCTGTTTCATGTTAATAGACAAATATTAAATATTGACATGTAATCCAAAAACAACAAGATCATAAGATTATTCGTCCCAATATAGTATGAACACCCCTTTGTAATATCAATTTCTATATTTGAATTCCATCCTGCAAGCGGATATGAAAATTGGCAGATTTGATTCCTGTGCCTGAAAACCTTCCTGCAAACGAGCACATGAATTCGTTTTGTCCGAATTCCAAAACATACGTGTCAAATGTTTTCGGCCAAAATCAATTCCTTTCTCCTAATTCTTGCAAAACGAATGGGCCCATATGTTTAGTTGCTCTTCTATTAGACACTCACGTGCATCTACTAAATGTAGATCATCCACCACAATTTTCTCACCTAATAGTCATAGGAGTGCCACACAATTGAAAAATGACCACACATTTATTCTGTTCAACTTTACAAAGAAAACCTTTAAAGCGTGTATATGGGGTGTGAAAGTCCTAGGGGTCATCTTTATGCTTCTTGCACATTTTTGGCTAAACATGTCGATTATCCAATGATGAAACTCACTGTGTGCACTAGTGCTTAGAGAATAGTGGAGAGAAAAATGGGTGCAGTCACCAAGTATAAAGTTGATATAATATAACGTCTCTAATGTGAGGGGTGAGTGAAAAGCTAATATGCTAGGCATAAGACCTTCTTACTCAGAAATAATAGGCTGTGTTAGAAAAGTTCATGTAAAACGGCCCATGTTTGTGGCCCATTTAGTCTTTTATTTTCTCTCTTTATACATTAGTCCAACACCTTGTATAGGGGACTCGTCTCTCTTTCTTTCTCCTATATATGTGTATTCATATATTGTATTTGATAACAAAGAAGTACATACAAGGTTCTGCTTTTCTCTACATGGTATCAGAGCGAGGTTATGATCCTCAGACCTGTGGGTTATGGGCCCACCACGCTTCTGCTGTCCGCCAGTGGATTCTGTACCTACTTTGGAGGTTACCTTGTGATCTGGCGCAGTAAGAAACATGCCGTGGTTGCTAGATCTTCAGCTAAAGCTTAATACCGGGCGATGACATCAGTTGTCTCTGAGTTTACGTGGCTTGAAAGTTTTCTTGAGGATCTAGCAGTAAAACTCCCTTCACCTGCTACCTTACTATGTGACAGTCAAGCTGCCATACACATAGCAAAGAATCCTGTCTTACACGAAAGAACGAAACACATTGAAGTGGACCGCCACTTTGTTAGGGAGAAAGTTCAAATGAAGAAACTAGAATTGAAGCATGTTCCGGGCACTGAACAAGTTGTTGATCTTTTCACGAAAGCTCTACCGAGTACTCTATTATTCCAGTTCCTATCCAAGTTGGGTGCCTACGATTTGTACGCTCCAGCTTGCGGGGGAGTGTTAGAAAAGTCCCTGTAAAAAGGCCCATGTTTGTGGCCCATTTAGTCTTTTATTTCCCCTCTTTATACATTAGTCCCACATCTTGTATAGTGGACTTGTCTGTACATTAGTCTCACACCTTGTATAGGGGAGTGTATTCATACATTGTATTTGATAACAAAAAGTATAGACAAAGTTCTGCTTTTCTCTACAGGCTGCACTAGGGTAAGAATGTCGGGAGCAATCAAAATCTTTTTTGTATTGCCAAAGATGAGTGACACATCGAGATGCCTTCTTCTTTCTGGAGGGGGGTGGGGGTGGGGTGGTAGATGTATGGAATGAATGGAAGAGATATAATGGAGTCGGTTGAAGGTGAGTTAGATTATGGTGAGGTCCTCTAGAGTGCCCTAGGAACAAAATTATTATTTCGGGAAAAAGAATAATCTTGTGTTCATGACAAGTTTGCATAAGTCAGATGTCGAGGACATGTCAGTTTGAGTTTTTCATGTCAGTTTTTATATATTGGGGGATATATCAGAGATATTTCATATATTGGGCGATATATCATAGATATTTCATATATTGGGGGATTTATCAGAGATATTTCATATATCAAGTTTTAATATTTAAATAATTATATATATGTATAATTATATGTTAATTTTATTTTATATATGTCACCATGTTATCTATTTTACAACTTATTGAACTTCTAATTCGTATAAGCTATAAGAAACATTTAACATGCAATACATTAATGGTGTAGTGGAGTCGGTTGAAGGTGAGTTAGATGATGGTGAGGTCCTCTCGGGTACCCTTGGAACAAAATTATTATTTCGGGAAGAAAGAATAATCTTGGGTCCATGACAAGTTTGCATACGTTAGATGTCGAGTACACGTCGGTTTGAGTTTTTCATGTCAGTTTTTATATATCGAGGGATATATCAGAGATATTTCATATATTGGGGATATATCAGGTTATTTTATATATCTGGTTTTAATATTTAAATAATTATATATAATTATATGTTATTTTATTTTATTTTTGCTACCATATTAACTATTTTACGACATATTGAACTTTTAATTCTTAAAAGCTATAAAAATTATTTAACATGCAATACGCTAATGATACAAATATTGTAAAACTGGCAATTTTAAGATTTTTGCAACTATATATATTCTTATAACATCAAAATTTTAATTTTTCAAACATACTTTAATTTTCATCGATCACATACTCATAAATTGTCGAGATTGTAGATAAAATGGTCATCATCCGACGAACCCACAAGATCTGTTTCGTCCATTTTAAACATTTTTCTCTTTCCCTTCCTGTGATAACTAATGACCACATCTTTGTGCTCTATTATTCTAGGAGGCTTCAATAATATCTCTTAGTTTTGCCCACGTCAACCCATCTCCAGGAAAGTCATTATCATCACTATCATCAACATTCACCATCCACTCCTGTACCTTCCCCACTGGTAGCACAAAGAACTAGAAAAGAGAGTAGACGACCGAGAAGCAGCCAACTAAGAGAACTAGAGAAGAGAGGAATATGATAGCAACAAAGAGAGGAGGGGCCCGAGAGCTATGAGCCACCAAACTAGAAAAATGCCATAGTCAGGTTAACACAACCACACACATGCCAGAGACCTAGAATTAGTGAAGAAAGGAGATGGTTGAGAAGTGAGAACAACCGAGAGTTAGGGCTTAGGAATATTATAACAGCTACGGGAACTAGAGATGAGAGAAGAGGGCCGAGAAGTTGCCATAATCGGGTTAACATGCAACATTGTCGTAGAAATGAGGTAGTAGAAAAAAATTACAGTGCCTTTGACGAAATATGAGACTGAGCGAGGAAGAAGCAAAGAAATCCTAGAAACTAGGGAGATGATCGCCAAAGAATCAAAGAGCATAACTGTATGCACGCCAAAGAGAGTCGAGGAATAGGGCACGAGAAGAATGAAATCAGACGCGGGATAATAATACATCGCCAAAACAATTATGCGAGGAAAAACATATCTCCGAAACAAATAAGCGAGGAACGATCGTTATATCGACCAGTTCCCATGTCGATATAACGGGAACACGCCAAAATATCGGTCATTTTTTCAAAACGCAATGCCCTATTTATAAAACGGTAACATATCATTTTAGGTGTCAAACCTATATATTGACTAACATGTCGGACACATCGGCTGATATCTACAACATTGGTTCATTGTGATCAAATAAATGTGAATTCTTCGTGCTATGGTGCACGACGAGCTGGGCATAATGCCATGATAACATTATGTGGTTGACGTCGATAGCAATGCATGACACTAAACATCACCCTTATTAGCGCTCCCCTAGAAAACTCTGCGATACATTGATGTGTAATGAGTATAGTCACATGACTACTAAACTCAGATACGCCGTACGGTTTTTCTAATTGGTTCGTCTCGAGTCTTATGAAATTTACAATATGCTGGGAAACGAAGTTTTACATGCTACTGCTATCAGTGATACTGAAACAAAAATACCCTTGGATGTGTGCAGCAGTGCAAAAAATATTGTGTCTCCTGTAATCATCCTCAGTAAAATCATTACTAATGATAAGACTAATAAAGGACATAAACTAAGACTTCGTTTGGCGCAGTGGTGGCGGTCGTGAACGCGGTGGTCATGAACCGTAGTTCGTGAACGCCCAACCTCACCTTAAAAAATTCATTCATTTTATGCTCAAAACTTGTTTATTTTCTTGATAGCGGTCATAACCTTTATCTTGCCAAACATACATTCTATTATAATGACGTTTTTTAGCAAACTCACCCGAGCAAATAAGCCGCACCAAACGAAGCCTAATTGATCGACTTGTTCTTCTTTGCCTCTATCACATCCTTAGACTTGGACTCAGGATCAAGTTTGGAGTCACTAATGTAAACTTTATACTCAGACTCATGTCTATCATAAAAATCAGAAAAGCGATGAAGTGGTACATTCAGTTGATTTGTGCTCTGGTTTTATAGAATTGAAGCATCAAAATACTCTAGTGCTGAGTTTAATCATAATGATTTCCTTACTCTTGGAGGGTTTAGCGAGAGGTATCGTGAACCCTGTAGTGATGGGAGGGTGAAGGAGATCTAAGATCCTAGCAATGAGTGCAGTGGTGGTACTTGAAGAAGGTCTATTGGTATCCCTAAGCCTGGATGTATACATCTGTAAGGACTCCACTCTTTGGGTTGCACTAGAGATTTCGCTTAAGTCATAATAATCATGCAACTCTAGATGATTTCAGATGGAATAACGTAAATTCGCTTTGGTAACGGGATACAATTATGCCACCGTTCTCGTGGATGTCGAGATGAGTGAAAGACGAGGAATGCATTGGTGTTTTGTGTACTGATAATTTCTCCTATCATATATTATCAAATCTATGATACAATGCTTGGAGAAAATTAGGGGGAACATGGTGTCACACCACGACCCGGAAAGCTCGAGTTAACGAGGCGGGAATGGATGTGCGAGTTAAGGGTCTTATTGAAGCCGACATTTTTTTTCCGTTCAATATTCATTTTAGCTCATTAGAATGAAGCATCAATTATTAACTTGTCCTTAACCCCATATCTATTTACAGCATTAGAAATCTTAGCTTATTTGTTATTCCTACAAATTCCTTTAACAAATATCATTACTTCTAATTCAATGTTGCCCATCCTTACTGTCCGTGCTTCACTTAAGTATTCAAAATTCATTAACACCAATTCTTGTTTCAGTTGCACACGTTACTTCTCACAGAACTCATCCCACAGCTCATCATTTATATTGCTATGTCGTTCATTTATATGAGTTTCGTCGGGTTTTATTGTACTATTGAATCATTTAACTCAAATAGTTAATTACTTCATGAAGCGTTGTTAATTTTACATTATATTACTAGGCTCTCGCTCATAAAGATTTTATGTGTCTTCATTATTAATCATATATTAAGCTTAACATTAATCCTCATATTTGATATACATGCTATTATCAGGATCATTACTTTTATACCTTTAATATGATCTCATCAAATGGACAAAGTATCATTTAGAGGCATACATCATTTTATTTCAAGTATTTATCTGTACTCATATAGCTCTATAGGTCTCTAACATCGGAAGCACATATTTACCACACTCTCCATAGCTCACCCACGTACATAACAAGCATATTACTTAATTTAAAGTTTCTAATTATGCTTCTCACATTTCTATATTATAATTCACCACATAGCTTCTTTACGATGTAAAGTTCTTATACAAACATAAATCTAGTGCTTTTATTTTTTACATACTTTTTATTTCATTCCTTGATGCATATATATAATATTTGATTAATGATTAATGTTGATGCATAAAACAAGTGTGTGTTTCAAGACATCCATGAACATCTTAATTATTAATTAAATTCCCATCCTCATATTCTTAGAATTCTAGCTCATGCCCATAAAATCCTTTTATATATATATATCACACCTTCATAGTTAATATTTTACATTATTGCAGTATTAATTTTAAATTTAAAGCACATGCTTACTTGAAAAGTTTATTCACGAAATGTTTAATGGATGCGCTCTTAATATAATTTTAACTTGATATTGTTTTTGTTTCTATTGCCTAATCTTAATTGTATATCTTCGTGAATTATTCTAGTAATTTAGAATTATTACAATTGAATGTTGGATTACTGTATGTGCATTGCATTCATTTAGATTTCCTTAAGCCACTACACTTGCATTCATCCGTTAGAGTCCTGTTAGTGCATAATTACGGGACACTTACTCAACCCTTGTAGTGATGGGGGCATCCCAAAGTTGAACATCATACACTCTAGTTGTTCCCACCAGAGTAATACGAGAACCTCAGTCTAAGCGTCCTCTACTCGACTTGACATTTATGGGGCCTCTGCTTCCATCTTATGAAGTGCTCTATACGATAACACCAATATAAACATTCCTCAGGCCCCTTGAAGTCGCTTACATCTAACTTCAGTATCCAACATTGTTGGTTACAGAGATTAGGGTCTGGATGTGGAGGTTTGGGAGTTTATGGTTAAGGTTGGGGTTTTCTCCTGGTGCAGGAAGAGATGCTCTCCATAAGTGTATGGTGATTTCACTGTTATTAACTGAGGCGTGTAATCCATTCATCTCATGCCCTACATCTCCCATACTGGTAGTGAGCATCTTGATCATTCTCGTTAAATTTTCCATTCTGTGATTTAACTCAACTATACTAATCTTTAAACAACTTTCACAATTATTCATTATAAAATTAAAAGAGATAAAATTCTAATATTAATATTTTTTTTCGACCTTGAGGATCTATATTAACTCTTGATAGGGGTAAGTTAAATCTCGCTCTGATACCAAATTAGTGTAGACCCAATGAAAACTTGATATTAAATTAATTTGCGACCCAATTAAATTTTATGGTTCACATTCGACTCAACAGATAATAAATTGAGAAATTTAACCCATCGTTTTTGTATGATGCTCTTAGTCATATTCGATTGTGAACAACATATAAGACTTTTCCACAGATTAGAAAATAAAATAGGGAAATAATATGAAGATTTACAAATAACTACTAACATGTATAAATGAAAATTAGGATCAGGCTCTGAAAATTGTAAAGTTCATATAATTAAGCATAAATTATGTGACATTATACGAGCGAGAGCAAGTTTAGAGGAATACCCTAAGGTCAAAGTGCTGTGTCAGATACATTTGGAAAGGTGAAAACGGTTGTGGGGTTCACTGGATCTGAGGACTAAAGGGTTGTGAATAGCGGTAGATTGGAGTTCTAGGAAGAGTGATGTTTTTGAATCTTGTCTCTGGTATTGGAATTAGGTTTGACAATGAAGTGGGATATCGAGAAAGAAGCCATGAAAAATAGACGAGCTTCTTTTTGTAGTGGAAGGGAAAGGAGGTCATGTGGATGGGAAGACTTAGAGGTGCTGGAAGAGGAATGTTTAAGTAGTCGGTTATATCCATGTGGCATTTCGGCGCGTGGAAGTCTGAATCAACCAAGATGGTTCTTGGTTGTATCGATGTCGTTAGAGGAAATCAAAGTAACGGTAGCTTGGACTGGGGTGGCCGATGGAGGCTGCGAGGCTGCGAGGCCTGGCGGAGTTGTTCGGGCTGCTGGGAGGTGATGAGGTGTCTAATGTGAAAACAGTGAAGTGTTTCCTGTTTGTTATTTTTCCCAGGTTATGTTTTCCAAATGTTGGGGTCAGTTTGTAAAAGGGAGGCTTTTAGGGCTTTATTTCAATGAGTTTTTTTAATTGTATGAAATAGGATGGAGCTTGAAGAACATTCTTCCACTTTGTATTCTCCGCTGTACCTTAATTCCAAAAATGAGAAAAATTAAATTTTATGGTTCACATTCGATTCAACAGGTAATAAATTGAAATATTTAACCTATCATTTTTTGTAATAGCTTGAAGAACATATAAGATTTACCACGGATTAGAAAATAAAAAAGAGAAATATTATGAAGATTTACAAATTAACTACTAACATGTATAAATGAAAATTAGGGTCAAGCTCTGAAAATTGTAAAGTTCACATAATTAAGCATAAATTATGTGACATTATATGAGCTAGAGCAAGTGGAGAGGAATACCCTAAGGTCCAAGTGTTGTGTCAGACGCATCTGGAAAGGTGAAATGTGGCTGTGGGGTTCACTGGATCTGAGGACTAGGGCACAACAACGAGAGCGGGATTTGGACGGCATTGCTGAAGCGGCTGTTGCGAGCGCCGAATCGCGCGGGTACGTCAACGAAGACGCAGGTTCGATCGAGCACTAATTCCGACGCAGAGGAGGTCGCAGACGAAACCCGATGACACGATGCAGGCGGAGAGACGAGGTTGGAGCAATGTTACCTGTAGGAGAAAACACTTGCACTAAACGAAATAACTGGATACAATCACGAGATATGCTCGTGCCCAACTTCAGGAGGTTGGTTCCTCTAAGAAACCCTTGTCCAAATGAGAGATCTCAAAAATAATGATCAAAAGATAAACCTAACTCTCAAGCCACCTCCTTATATAGGGAGGGGGGCTCACATGTCATTTCCCTAAATCATACAATTTAAAAATATGAAATACAATAATAATAATAATACGTGCACGCGTAATTGTTGCATAATTTATAAATGGAATTGACGTAACCAAACTTGTCACGTAATAGGTTACATAATTTAATAGGTCAATTATTTATTCATATTAAATAAAATGATCTTGATCTACATCAATAGAGATTGAATATGTCAAAGACTAAATAAGTCATTTATAGATTTCCATAACAACTCTAATTGTGACAAGCGGAGAAATAAAACAGCTGTAAATAGTAACTAACAGTATTCTCCTTATCATTTCATCAAAGTTTTGATATCAAGATGTTAGAGAAGGTGGCAAATGTAACCACCTCCAAGCAAGCTGAGGTGACTCACCAAACAACTTTCAAAAGAGTTGATAGAGTGAAGAAGATTCCTCTTCTAACACTAAGAGGAGAATCTGAGTCACTATGCATGAAGGAATCTGAATTAGTGTTGGATCATACAACAAGAGTCTTGGCTATCGTCAATCGAATGAGATGATCCATAGAAGACATGAAGAATGATCTAATCGTTACATTCTAAGATCCTTGTAATCAAAATTTGACAAAGCCTTAGTTGTCATCCAAGAGTCCAAATATTTGGACAACATGACCACTAAAGAGGTTCACTGCATCCCTGCATGCTCATAAGAAGCATCTTAGGAAGCCAAAGTAAGAATCAATGGAACGATCTTTACAAGCAAAGATTTCCCTAAAAGAAGCGGGAGAATGGAGTCGCACAAACCAAAGCGGAAGATGATGTGGACACGGTGTGGCCATGGAAGAGATGGCTACAACACATCATCCAATGAAGAAAAGAAAATACAGATTTAAGAAAAGGAAGAGGTTGTAGTCGAGGAAGACGGTGAAATTGGAGAAACACTACATCAAGGCATGAAAACTCAAAAACTGAATGTTTCAATTTCCATAAATTTAGTCATTGTGCTGTGAAATACATAATGATGTGCAAGAAAGATCCAACAATGTAGAGAAAACAATGAAGAAGAAAATCAATGATGCTTCTTACATGCAAAGGCAGTAAATGAAGACAAAGAAAAGAAATAATGGTACACTGACTTAGAAGAAAGTAGGCATATGTGTGGAAAGAAAACTATTTCACAGATCTTGATGAATCAGTTCGTAAAATTATCACACATTTGAATGTCTGTTTCAAGTTAAAGGAAAATGTATAAACTTCATTTAATCCAAATATAGAAGTTATCAATTTATTTATAATGTTTTGATGCGACAGACTAAAAATAATACTTGAGCTAAGCCCAACTTTTAGAGAAAAATTATGATATTCATCCGTGTTAGAAGAAAAATATGTAAAGGCCCATACAAAGGATCATTTTGGGCCCTCTTCCTCCTTATGCTTTAGTCCCACATCTTAGATTAGGATTGTTTTACCTCTTTCTCTTCTTATATTAATGTACAAGTACATGTAAACATTCATTGGAGATATAATAAAATTATATTTCATATCTCAAATTCTCGTATTATTCTACATGATATCAAAGCAAAAAATCGGTCCTAATTATTCGTTGGCCTGTCCTGCACCTTAGAGTTTAGGGGGGTTAGGGTTTGTTTTTCTAACCGCGCTTTTACTTTGTCACTACCAATGTTGTGAAGATCGAGATCTTAACTAAGATCGGGAGGCATCCCTAAGATCGTAAAACGTAGGATTGACACGGATCGCAAGATCGTATTTTAAGAAAAATTAAATCAAAAGCATGAGAAATATGTATTAATCTACATACCATCAAATAAAAATATAATATTACATACCATACCAAATTACCAATGATAACATCACATCAAAATATTAATATAAAAGACATAAATGCATAGTCGCATACTCGCATACCATACCATCACATTAAAATATTACATTCCAAAAGTCAATAGTGTTCAATCCTACTTTAAAGAAAATCACTCAAGTCAAAATTTAAATTTTCCCCAAAAGCATCTTCATCTCTTTCAACCATCAGTTGCTCTGCCTGTTCGTCCTCTTCTGCAGCACCAACAAGTTCTCCAATAAAATCAGGAGTATCCAAATCCGCTTCATTCGGAGCCTCTTCTTCTTCTACTGCAACCATCAGATTGTCTTCATCTTCATCTTCAACAATCCACTCATCATCTGAAAGGATATCATTAAAATTATAATTATCCGCACTCCTTTTTTTCATTTTGCCCAATCTTGAATTTGTAATCACAAAGATGACATCATTCATGGTCTTCTGCTTTAAGCGATTTCTTCTCTTTGTGTGTACCTAAAAAAAATAAGTTAGTTTACATAACATAATATAAATGCAACATATAAAAGATTTCTTATTTATTAAAATATACCATTTCAAAGGCACTCCAATTCCTCTCACATCCAGAGGAACTATAAGTCAAGCTCAGCACATGAAGAGCAAATTTCTGAAGTTCTGGATGTTTCTCCCCATATGAATCCCACCATGCTGCTGGAGTTTTGATATTAATTCCTATTTTGACAACTAGAGATCCAAAAAATTGCCTTTTATTCTTAAAATTCTCGAGCTGGCTATCAATTTTTGAAATTTCATCTACGTTTTCCCCCGTTATTCTTTCAATGCAGTCATATAGTACACGTTTTACTTCATAATAAGCCTTAAATGTAGGACTGTAATGAAATTGAGGGTTCAAATAATAGCCAGCAGCATGCATGGGCCGATGAAGTTGCTTGTCCCATCTTGCATCAATAACCGCCCATATTGTTTGATAACTAAACAATGAAAAAAATTCAAATAGGTTAAAAGTTAAAACAATACTACAAGAGAGCAAATCAACAATTTAATAAAACCAACTTACTATTTTTGCACACCATCAAATGCCTGTGCAATTCTCTCTTTGGCCCTATCCATTTCTTCATAAATGAATCCCATGGCAGGCTTCTCATATGAGTCAACCAATCGCAGCACCTTCATCAATGAGTATGCCCTCTTCAAGCAAATAACAATATTTTTCCAAAACTCTTTATCCATAATCACTTCTTCAATCAATTTTCCATCTCTTGAAGCTGCAAACCGACTACCCTTCCATTGATTTGAGTTAAACATTCGTATCAATGAAAGTTTCTTATCATGAAGGCATCCCAAAGTGAGGTATGCTGTGACAAAGCGAGTCATTCCTGGTCTAACCAAATCTATATCTTTTGTAAATTTTTTCAAGATAGATATGAGATTAGTTCTTGAATAAATATAGGTTGTAATTCTCCTAGCCCTTGGAATTGTTTCATGATGCACAACTATCTTCTTCTCCATATCCTCAAACATCAAGTCTATGCAGTGCGCGGCACAAGGTATCCAATACAACTTTTTCCTCTTAGTCATCAACATTTCTCTGGCAGTTTTGTAGTTTGCAGCATTATCTGTCACTACTTGGACAACATTTTCTTCACCTATCTCCTGCATAATGTCGTCAATCATCTGAAAGATCTTGTCTGCTGTTTTAGTCATATTAGATGCATCAATAGATTTGAGAAAAACTGTTCCCATAGAGCTCTTCACTAAAAAATTTATTACTGTTCTTCTTCTTTTATCCGTCCACCCATCAGTCATTATTGTGCATCCCAGCTTTTTCCAATGAACTTTATGTTCAGCAAGAGTCTCCATTGCCAAATCATATTGTTGCTTCAGATATTTGACCCTAACTTCATGATAAGACGGTGATTTGAAACCCAATCCATGTCTTGAAATAGACTCGCACATCTTGTGGAATTCATCACTCTTTACCACATTAAATGGTATTGCGTTGTTGTAGATGTACGAAACAATATCATTACATGCTTCTCTCGCACACCCTTTTTGAAAATGTTGTTGATTGTAGATTGAGTTTTTCACTTCTCTTGAAATAAGTAGTAGAGCTTTTATCCTCTACTTTCCTCTTCGCATTTCCACTTGACTCTTCTTCTACGGAGGCTATTGTTTTCTTCAATAGTCTTTCTTGCAAACCAACTAGGATATCCCATAATTTCCTTTTCACTTCGTCTGGCACGGCGCTACTAGCTCCAACATCCTTTTGTGGACGCGTCAAATGATGTTTTAACCGATATATTCCTCCGGTCACCACTTTCTGACAAAATTTGCATTGTATTTTCCTTATATCTCTCTCTACTGGAATGCCATACTTCCATCCAACATCACTTTTAGCTCCTGCAACAGTCTTTTGCGTTCTAGATCTAATGTGAGCATCAACAATATTGCTCCCAGATGCACTATTTGAACCACCACTTGACGCCATTATTAACACTACAGTCAACCTATTCAACACTACAATCAACCTATTGTTTTGTACAAATTAAAGAAGCTGTAACTTGTAAGAACAAATTAACATTTAAGTATTTAACACACACTCACACAAATCACACACACTGAAATTAACACAAATCTGGACAGAATTTCTGTCCAGATTAGTGTGAAAATCTGGATAGGAATTCTGCCCAGATTAGTGTGAAATCTAGACATAAACCTAATGATATAAGCATTAAACATAATAGTATAAACTATAAACGCAATGAAAACACAATAGTATAACTGTATAAGGCTATAAACATTAGAGTATACAGAGGAAGATGGAAGAAAAAGACCTGCTGCAGTATTGCCTGCTGCAAAGAAGATGGAAGAAGAAGACCTGCTGCGGTATTGTCTGTTGTGGTATTGCCTGCTGCGAAATCTGGATAAAGCGGAATCAGGAAATCAGAAATCAAAAAGAAGAAATAGGGATTGGCTGCTGCGACTGCTGGTCAGAAATAGGTCAGAAATAGGGATCAGAAATAGGGATCAGAAATAGGGAAGAAGAAGAATACCTAGCTGCGGGAGAGAAGAAGAAGAAGAAGAAGACCTAGCTGCGGGAGAGAAGAAGAAGAAGACCTAGCTGCGAGAGAGAAGAAGAAGAAGACCTAGCTGCGGGAGAGAAGAAGAAGAAGACCTAGCTGCGGGAGAGAAGAAGAAGAAGACCTAGCTGCGGGAGAAATAGGATCGGGGCTCTGCGGGAGCAACTGCTGCGGGAGCATGGGATCAAAAATGATCGAAAATGATGCTCGGAGTGGGAAGAAATAGGGATGCGCGGGATCAAAAATGATCGTAGGATCGCACGATCCTACGATCTTAAACCCCGATCCTGGCGTTTCTGCAGGGAACCCGATCCAGCATAACTCGTGATTCGTTTTCCCCGTAAAACTCGTAAGATCGTCCGATCTTACGATCAAAATCGAGATCTTAACAACGTTGGTCACTACTTCACTGTGGCCCACTGGCTCCCACTTTCCCATCTAGCTCGCCTAGCCGCCTTCCCTTGCCACAACTCGCCGCTATCTCTGCTAGCCGTTGTTTCATTGCCGCTGGTTTTTAGTAGCAGCTACTCGCTGCCTCCTTGCCAAAGATTCAAGTCGTTGTCATTGCTTCATTGCTCCTGCAAAACGCAACTTGCCGCTCCTACACAGTTTTTTTCTGTCGTGCTCTTGCTGCAGGAATTGCCGCTAGTCGCAGAAGTTCCGGCTCTTGTCGCAGCCTTCTTGCTGTCGCTCAACCACGACTTCTTTGCCTAGCCGCACTGCTTTCTTGCCTCCAGCTATCTCTTGTAAGCATCTGCTCGCCATCGCCGCAAGTTCGTAGCTGCAGCGATTGATCTCTTGCCGCAAGTTCTTGCCAACATCTGTTTTCCGCAAGTTCCTAGCTGTTGTCGGTTTGCTCTGTCCGCAGAGATTTGTCCGCGCTTCTCTTCTCCCAAGCCGCAGCAAGGTGCCCCCAGTCTGCTGGATCAACAATGCTCTGTTTTGCATCTCTTGCTGCCAGCAGCTCCTACTTTGTATAGCCGTTGCAGCGTGAAGTTTAACTACTCTTTCCGTTATTTCTCTTGCTCTCCTAGCCGCCTGAGAAAGCTTCATGACGTCGACTGATGCTCCGTCCCTTCCTGCTCGTGTTGCGACTCCTAACGAAGTTCGTGATGAGCTTCGGATCACCACTATTTTGCTTAGTGGGAAAAATATTTTTGCTGAGTGGGTACACTCAGTTCGTAGTGTTCTTCAGACCAATGGTCTTTAACAACATCTAACTAAGGACACCCCTTCTGCACCCACTGATGACTGGTTTCGAGATGATCGTGTTCACACATGGATCCTCAACTCTTGGATAGTGAACCTTACTGTATGGTCATGTATCATTAGACGACCAAGACTATGTGGGTGGAACTGCATTCCCTTTATTCAGGCAATGATAGCCTTCAACATCTGTTTGACATCATCACGGACCTTCAATCTCTCGACCCAGGAGGTGTTGGCGACCTAAGCTCCTTTGTTCCGCGGTCCAAAACCTTAGCTGAGGCATGAATTCAACATCAACCACCCATCACTGACCTTGCTGAGCATGCTTAAAAAGAGGTTGGTATTGCAATGATAATGACTTGTGTACCGCCTCATCTCCGCAGTGTTCGTGTTCAAATACTCTCCTCTTCTATTCCCTCTCTCTGAGATTTGCTCAATATTGTTGAAGGTGACACCCCCTAGACACTCCCGAACCTCCGACCCTCCTCCAGCACTCAGTTGTCTCTCACACTCCTCCATCTTTTTGAGGCGGTCACTCTGGCAACCAAGGGAGAGGTTGCATTGGTCGGCCTAGATACAAGTGTACTCACTGTGACAGGGAAGGACATCTTGAGGTCACTTGTTATCATAAACATGGTTTGCCTCCTCCTAATGTTTTGTTGCTGCCAACACATTTAGCTCTGTTGCCTTTATCTCCAATGAAGGTATCGCCCGTCTCACCCATAATCCACATTGAATTGTGAACTCTGGTGCCACCCACCATATCACTCCGTAGAAACCCCCTCAGTACTTGGCATCTTCCCATCCCAAGTTTATCACAGTGGTGGTGACACCCCTTCTGTCTCCGGCTCCGCAAATATGCCTCTCAGCCCCTTTATCTCTCGTCGCCCAATTCTTGACGTCCTGGGCTCTCCTTTTAATCTTCTTTTTGTTAATCACCTTACAGAAGATCTTGACTGCTCCGTGACCTTCACGTCTTCTTCTTTTATGGTGCAAGATTGACGGGCGCAGAATATCATTGGTAAAGGACGACTGTGCAACAGATTCTACCTTCTAGATGTCACTCTCACCATTCTTTCAGCAGTCATCTCTGTTGATTGGCATAGGCGTCTTAAGCATGCTCCTCTACCAATTCTCAAGAAGGCTCTTTCTGATTTGCCTCTTTCTGCCTTTTCCTACGAATCGTGTATCTTTGACAAACAACATCATTCTTATTTTCCTCCTCGTTGTACTCAGAGCGATTCTCCTTTTGTTTTAATATATTCTGATGTTTGGGGGCCGTATAAGATTACTAGTATTTCTGGTTATCGTTATTTCATTATTTTTATTGATGATTATTCTCGTATGACATTAATATATTTACTTCATGATTGATCCGATCTAACTTGTGTTTCGACCCTTTATTACTGAGACTCGTACTCAATTTTCTCGAACAATTAAAAGTACCTATATAGACAATGCTCGTGAATACACTAGTCATGTGTTTGATGATCTTTGTACTGAGTTTGGAATCTTCCATCATACCTCTTGTGCTTATACCCCCAACAGAATGGTGGTTGAGCGCAAAAATGGACATCTTCTTGATGTTGCGCACTCCCCTATATTTCAAATGTAGGTTCTCAAAGCATATTGACATTTTGCAGTATCTACGACATGCTATCTCATCAATCATTTGCCTTCCTCCACTCTCAACTATTTCACTCAGTTTCGTCTTCTCTTTCCCTCCACATTCCCTTTCGTCATTACACCTCGGGTATTTAATTGTACCTGTTATGTACATAATTTTTGTCCTTCCACTGACAAGCTTGCTCCTCGGCCTACCAAATAGATGCTCGTTGGCTACTCTGGTATTCAGAAAGGATACGTGTGCTACTCTCCTACTGATCGCAAGATTGTTTTGTCTGTTGAAGTTACCTTTCTGGAAGATCAACCTTTTTACTCGTCTCCATCCTCTACTCTTCCACCGCTGTTATTGTCACGTCATGCCATCCCTGTTACTTCTCCTCTCCTCCCTCTCCTTTCAACACTGGTTCGCGCACCCAACAAACCGCCTCTTCTTCGTGTCTACACTCGTCGTCATCCTCGCTCTGACGCCCTTCAGTAATCGCCCTCTACCTCTGGTACCACACGGTCTGCTGATCCGACTCCTTCCACCACGATGCCTCTCCCCGACGCTTCTTAAATTTGCAACTTCTTTATCATCCATTTGGATACCTAACTTTGTACAGGAGGCTCTCTGACATCTGGGGTGGCGTGCGACCATGGATGAGGAAATGACTGTCCTTTGGGCTAATCAGACCTCAGATCTGGTCTCTCTTCCTCAGGGGAAGACTTGTGTTAATTTTAAGTGGGTATTCACGATCAAACATGCTTCAGATGAGACCATTGACTGTCTCAAGGCTCATCTTGTGGCTCGTGGGTTTACTCAGTAACAAGACCTCGATTATGATGAGTCCTTCTCTCCCGTTGTCAAGTTGAACATTGTTTGAGTCCTAATTTTCTTAGTTGTGCCTCACCAATGGCCATTACATCAACTCGATATCAAGAATGTGTTTCTTAATGATGGCCTTCAAGAAACTGTCTACATGTACCAACCTCCCGGGTTTGAGATCATGGGGGAGTCACTTGTCTGTCTTCTCAAGAAATATATCTATGGTCCCAAACTGTCTCCGCGTGCATGGTTTGACATGTTCAGTAAAGTTGTCTTTGAGGTTGGATTCATTCGGAGCTCGGCAGACTTCTGTCTCTTTACTCGTCATCAAACAACATGCACAATGATTCTATTAGTTTATGTCGATGACATTCTAATTACATGAGATGATTTCAAAGGAATACAAATGATCAGGCAGCTGTTGAATTGAGTTTTTTAAATTAAAGATTTGAGAAATCTTCGGTATTTTCTTGGCGTAGAAGTTGCACGACGTCCTGATGGTCTTGTTCTATGTCAACGGAAGTATTGTCTTGATTTTCTTCATGACGCTGGCTATTTTGGATGCAAGCCTGTTGATACTCCTATGGATGTCAATCACAAGCTCTGTACTTATGCCTGTGACACCGATCTACTTCTTCCTAATCTAGAGTATTATCGATGTCTCGTAGGAAAGTTAATTTATTTAATAGTTACAAGACCAGTTATTTCGTTTGTTGTTGGTGTTGTCTGCTGATTTATGCATTCTCCACGGACGTCTCACCTCCAGGCTGTCGAGCGCATCCTAAGATTTTCTGATGCTGATTATGCTGACTACTTGAATGATTGACGTTGCACAAGCGGAGTTTGTACTTACTTCGAAGGACGCCTTATTACCTGACATAGTAAGAAACAGTCTGTGGTTGATTGCTTTTCGATCGAAGCCGAGTATCGCTCGATGATATCTTTAGTATCTGAGCTTACATGGTTAGAAAGCCTTCTAGATGATTTGGAAGTCAAGCTTTCTTCACCTACTACTTTATTTTGCGACAATCGAGCGGCTATACACTTTGCTTAGAATTCTATTTTTCATGAGCAAACTAAACAGATTGAAGTAGACTGCCACATCATTCGAGATAAAGTTCAAATGAAGAAGGTTCATTGTCCATTGAGTTTATGATCCATGATTGGACACCCTAGAGTCTAGAGATTGGAGGTCGAGAGATTGGAGGTCCGTGACGATGTCAAACAGGTGTTAATAGATGTCTTTGCCAAAACAAATTATGGAGTGCAGTCTCATGATACATGGTCATACGATAAGGTTCATTGTCCATTGAGTTTATGATCTATGATTGGACGACCATCATTATGGAGCCATTCCTCGGTGGGCTCAGAAGGTGTAGCCTTAGAGAGATGATGCAAGAGACCTTTAGTATGAAGAACAAGGCAGACGGAGTGCACCAACTCAACAAAGTTCTTCTTCCCACTAAGAGAGAGTGGTGATCTGAAGCTCATCACGAACTTCAGGAAGAGGAGCTGCTGCACGAGCCGGAAGAGACGAGGCATCATTCAAGTCCATTGAATGAGAAGGAATTAGGAGAGTTCGACGATCAAGAGAGCAAGCAGATGAAAGGGAGATGCGGATAACAAGCAATCAGGCGAGCTGGAGATTGCGTCTAACAGATCAAGTATCAGAGATCACGCGATCAGGAGATCAAACAGGAGAGGGAGAGAAATCGACTATTAAGTCAGGAGAAAACCAGGCACTGCGGATAATGGTAGCAAGAGCATGATCGCGGCAAGCAGGTTAGGCACGAGCAGACTTGGGCGAAAGAGATAGCACAATTAGGCGCGTTGGAGACTTTAGCTAATCAAGAGGTCAACCATCGCAAGAGTAGATGAGTTTATGTGGATAGGGTCACGACAAACACACCGTAACAATGCTGCGAACAAGAGCCCCGACCAGATAAGCGAGGCAAGAACACAATTTCCACGAACAAAAGAAATGCAAACTAGAGCAGACAGAGCATGAGGTCGTGGGAGAGGCCAAACAGGTGAGTCTCAGGCAGGCGACAAAGGAACGCTATAAAAGTAGCGAGGCAGACATGCATTAGGTCGAATGAGGAGAGGGGGTGAAAGAGATGAGCTCTTGCGATCTCTAGACAAGAGCCATCTGTTCGCCTATGCAGACAGGGAGGAAGCGAGCAGTAGTAAGCGAAAATTAATTTTAAGATCAATTTTCCTTTGATAACATGTGGAGAAATACAAAAATGAGATAAAAAATAATTTATTTATTAATTTTTCACTTGATGTGTATCTAGTTACAAGACTCGTACATTTATGAAAAGAAAGAAATACATCATACTCTCATTTTAAGGTGTGAGACTAAAACTTAATGAGGGCAATGAGCTCTTGTTGGGCCTTACAGTGGGCTTTTATACAGATTCATTTAACAGGTTGAATGTTAAATATGTTGGACGGTCCAACATGAAGCAAAAAAAGGCATGTCAAGATTAGTCCCAATCTGCTTACCCAGATGGTCCACTCATGCTTATAATGAGCCTTGCATCTCCTATCTTTGATCCGGGTTTTGGAATGAAATATGAGTGTGGTGGTCTAACATGGTATCAGAGGGAGGTTCACATGGAGGGGGCGTGTTGGACGGTCCAACATGACGCAAAAAAGGCATGCCAAAATTAGTCCCACACCGCCTACCCAGACGGTCCACTCGTGCTTATAATAGGCCCCACCTCATCTATCTTTGACATGGCTTTTGGAATGGAAAATGAGTGCGGTGGTTTAACAAAATAGGGCAAGCTTTTAAAAAATAATATTATTTATATTTTAATTTATAAAAAGATGATATATTATATTTTATAAAATTATTTATTCTGACAAGAAAATTTAGATAAATTATTTAATTTTTCTCATTTTCAGAATTAAGGTATGGTGGAGAATACGAAGTGGAAGAATGTTCTTCAAGTTTCATCCTATTTTATACATATTAAAAAAACTCATTGAAATAAAGCCCTAAAAGCCTCCCTTTTATAAACTGATACCAACAGTTGGAAAACATAACTTGGAAAAAATGACAAACAAGAAACACTTCACTGTTTTCACATTAGACGCATCATCACCTCCAAGAAGCCCAAACAACTCCGACAGGCCTCGCAGCCTCCATCGACCGCCCCCAGACCCAGCTACTGTTACTTTGATTTCCTCTGACAACATCAATACAACCAAGAACCATCTTGGTTGATTCTGACTTCCACGTGCCGAAATGCCACATGGATATAACCGACTACCTAAACATTCCTCTTCCAGCGCCTCCAAGCCTTCCCAGCCACATGACCTCCTTTCCCTTCCACTACAAACAACAACTCGTCAACTTTTCCTGGCCGCTTTTTTGATAGCCCACTTCATTGTCAAACCTAATTCCAATACCAGAGACAAGATTCAAACCCATCACTCTTCCTAGAACTCCAATCTACAACTATTCACAACCCTTTAGTTCTGATCCTGTCGCTGCTAGCTTTCATCTTGTTCACACCTCTTCGTCGACTCCACGCCGCCGATTCCCATCCTGATTGGAGTTCTACGGGTGCACACAACCTACGACGCTAGGTGATAGTGCACGGGTGACATGCTAATCTGGACCTAAATGCAATGTAATCGTCGACAAATAAATTTGAGCAATGATAATTTTAACCCCACACAAATATTTGAAATTGAAAAATAGCTAATTAATTTTGGCAATTTATAATGAGTTTCTCCGCTCGGAGGGTCAAAACAAAGCACGCGGCGAATGTCTCCTGCAAATTATTAGCGGATCAAAACAATTTCTACGAGCAAGAATCACAGCACATATATTTATTCACCAATGAAAATGTCAAATCAAATAATCCAATACCACAAATAAACTCATAAAGTAACTGGCTTAACCGAGCCACCGAGGAATTAGGGTCCGGATGTGTAGTTCGACGATCAGAGGTGGAACCGACGACGTGAAAATGAAGACGGTGGCTGTCCTCGGTAGTAAATGATGAGATCAGGTGAGAAAAGGGTAGATCCAGCCACGAGAAGGGTGGATCCGATATTTGGGAGCGGATCAGGAGCTGAAATTCTCAGATCTGAATTGATCTAGAGAATTAGGGCGATTTGGAGGTGGTTCCACAAAGAGGAGTGGGCGGCTTGGAGAGGGGAGGGTGGCAGATCGGGCTGCAAGAAGGCAGCAGGACGACAGGTTTTGGGAGGAGTTTGGAGGGCTGTCAGCGGCTGGACGAGTGGTGTGATGGGTGGAAAATGAAGGCTAGAGGTAGGGGAAGGGTTTGGGGGAAGAGAAACCAACCTAGGAGTCGTCACCTAGGGCTCTACGACGTCGACACCGAGTGGTGATCGCTGAAATCCGGATAGAACAGTCTCCAAATTATGCAATAACTTGGTTCAGCCTCTTAGACCAATATTTATAATAAAAGAAACAATAGGGCATCCCAATCAACAACTATGATTGGCCGGTGGGAGTGGCCACTAAAATACATGATTACTGAAACAGAAATAATAAACTAATATATGTTTTTAACTCGCGACGCGGATCCGGATACATTACGGAGTCCGATCGTCGATCCTGGCACGCCATATATGGTAAGTCGCCAAATTAGCCCCGAACGGGCCCAAAGCTCGCGCTCGTCCCTGTTTCTCATCACACTGACTTAAGAAGCAAGAGTCTGTGCTACCGATGCAAACAACCCTACTCTCGCACTCATTATTGTCTTGTGAAGGAGTTCCGGTTCCTTTTCGGGGATGACATGGATGAGATCAACACGACTAACTTTGATGCCCAATGTAGCATGAGGACAAAAATGGGATTCAGGATACGATACGAAACAGATACGAGAAACGTGATTTTTTAAAAAATAAGGATACAAGAAACGTTTTTAAATTTTTTTAATTATTTGTATATAAGCATTAATTAATAAAAAATAAGATCACTAACAAGCTAAGTGTACATATCTTGAATTGTAATGAAATATTTTTTAATAAGACTACAACATAGGTCATACATATGATAAGTTCTAAATAATATGTTATGCATTGTTTGACCATGATTAGAGGTGGTATGCAAGACAATTATAATGTGTTCTACAATGCAATTGACCTATTTACATCTGAATTAGAACCAATATTAGATGAATTGATTGACCATATGGAGACATTTTATATGAGAATAACATGATAAAGTTGCATTTGATGGATTGAAACTTAGGTGTCATGCCTTTGACGAAATACTCATCTAAAATTTTGTATCATCAAAATATAACTTGGGGGCGCTTTAAACAAACATACACTATAAAGTCAACTCTATGGAAGCTTGGCATAACCTAAGCCAATGCCAAAAATAACAACTACACATATACCATGAAGTTGCCACAATAGACGATTTCTATGTGAATAAATCTTGGGTATCTTTTAAAAAAAGCAAGATATTGGAAATGACAATGATCAAAACCCGAAAAAAGAAGAGGAAGAAGAAGAGAAAGAAGAAGAGGAAGAAGGAGAGGAAGAAGAAGAAGAGGAGGAAGAAGAGGAGGAAGAAGAAGAAGAAGCGTAGGAGGAGGAAGAAGAAGAGGAGGAAGAGCATACGAGTAGTGCGGGATCGAGAGCAGGGAGCCGGATCTGGAGTGGCAGTGGAGCGGCAACAAGAGAGGGGAGGGCTTCCACGGGCGTGATGCCGGAGAGCTTCAACGCAGTGACCTCTCATCTCAACAACGGCGTGATGCGGGAGAACTTCAGGCGCATGATGAATCGCGTAAACCTAAAGTTAAGCCGTGAAATGAATAAGCAGCGAGACTTTTACGTCACGGGAATCACTTTTCCTACAAGAGGGATACACGAATCAGAATTAAAAATATGTATTTTTTTATTTAAAAATATGTTTCTTAGAGTTTTGGAAACGTGTTTCCCGCGCATTTCCGACCCCACTATAGTGGGATAAAGTCTTAGTGTTGTTTTATTTAAAAATGTGTTTCCTAGTGTTTTGGAAACGCGTTTGCGCGCATTTCTAGACATTTCTCATATCTGATACGCGTTCGAGTCGATACACAAAACATTTTTAAGTACCCGTGCTTCGTAGTTGATGCCCTTACGATCACGAATGTATTGCTAAACGGAGCACCGGGCGTCTTTTCAGCAACCCACCCTGTTAGAAACGAACAAACTACAAGCAGAAATGGTTTTAATCTAAAACTTTATTATCTGAAAAAGGTATCTATTACAAAGGTATGTCCTCCCTTATATAGAATGGAGGAGAGATGAGAGAATACAAATAAGAGATGTGAGACTAAAAATTTACAGGACTAAGCGGACTATACAAAACAAACCGCACAAGCCGCGCGGTTAGACAGAGGAAGGGCTAACCGCACGGCTACCACAAGAGAAGAAGAGAGATGTCAGGGGAGACCGTTAGACCGCCCGGTCTCCAAGCCGGCTGAGACAAACCGCCAGACCGCGCGGTCTTCAACCCGTCAAGACAGACCGCCAGACCGCCCGGTCACCAACTTCAACACTCCCCCTCAAGCTGGAGCATATATATCGATCATGCCCAGCTTGTCGCAAATATGAAGAAACGAGGCGGAAACTGGCTTGGTGAAGATGTCAGCCAGCTCTTTATCAGATGTGACAAAGGGAGTGCAAATTTGTTCCTTTAAGATCTCTTCACGAATGAAATGACAGTCGACCTCAATGTGCTTTGTTCTTTCATGGAAGACAGGATTTTTGGAGATGTATATGTCGGCCTTGTTATCACAGAACATAGGTAGAGGATGGTTGTAGACCTCTCCTAAATCTAGCATGAGAGCCCACAACCATTTTAACTCACAAGTGGTCGACGCCATACTGCGATACTCAGCTTCTGCACTGGACCTGGAGACAACAGACTGCTTCTTGCTCTTCCAGCTCACCAGATTTCCCCCAACAAAGGTGCAAAAACCTGAGGTTGACTTGCGATCCCCTTTGTCATCAGCATAACTTGCATCTGAGTAGGCTTCAATCCTCAGATGACCATTCTTCTGAAAAAGTAATCCTTTCCCCGGCGCTGCTTTGACATACTCCAAGATCCGCAAGGCGGACTGTAGATGACACTCCCTAGGTGCTTGCATGAATTGACTCACCTTGCCCACAGCATAGGAAATGTCGGGCCTGGTCACTGTGAGATATATGAGCTTACCAACCAGAGGCCTGTACCGCGAACTATCTGAAAGAGGAGGCGAATCATCTGTCCAGGTTTTGTCTTCTCCAGTTGCCATGGGGCATCGGGCAGGTTTTGCTCCAGTCAATCCTGCCTCTTTTAAAAGATCAAGGGCATACTTACGCTGAGAGAGAACTAAGGAGTCGGGCTTCCGAGAGATTTCAATCCCCAGAAAGTATTTTGGGGAGCCCATATCCTTTGTGACCAGATGTTGACGAAGATGTTTCTTGGTCATCAATACCCCACCCTGATCATCGCCAGTAAGAAGAATGTCATCAACATACACTGCAAGAACAACAAGACCAGAGCCTGTTTTCCGAACAAACAAGGAGTGATCTGCTGAGCTTCTTGTAAAACCAATGCCTGAAACAATGCCACTGAACTTGTCAAACCAGACACGAGGACTCTGCTTGAGGCCATAGATAGCCTTCTTGAGCCGGCATACCCGTGGCTCCCCCTGAGCAACATACCCCGGAGGTTGCTCCATGTAAACATCTTCCTGCAGATCACCATAGAGGAAAGCATTCTTAACATCAAGCTGCGAGATGGGCCAATCCCTGTTGACAGCCACAGAGAGAAGAACCCTAATAGTGCTGAGACGAGCCACTGGAGAGAAAGTGTCAAAGTAATCAACGCCATAAGTTTGGGTAAAACCCTTGGCAACCAGGCGAGCCTTATAACGGTCCACACTGCCATCTGGGAGAAACTTCACCACGAAGACCCATCGACAACCAACAACATCCGTGCTGAAAGGAGGAGGAACAAGGGTCCAGGTACCCCGTTCAGTGAGAGTAGCAATCTCCTCATCCATGACAGCTTTCCAATGAGGAATAGTAAGGGCCTCATGGTAGGAACGGGGGGTGGCAGTGGCCGAGATAGCCAGTGCAAAAGCTCTGCGAGAAGGGGTAAGACGATCGTAGGAAACAACTGCAGCAAGCGGGTGTTGGGTACATGCCCGAACCCCTTTGCGAAGAGCAATGGGGAGATCCAGGTCAGCAGGTGCCTCAGTATCCGGAATATCCGTGGTGGAGAGAGCTGGCCCGGGAGTAGGGAGAGATGGCAGCGGAGTGGAGGGAGAAGGCGGAGTAGAGGATGGAGATGGTGGAGGAGGTGGAGATGGTGGAGATGGCGGAACAGCAGTGGGAGCAGAGGGAATGGAGGGGTCGGTATGAGCAGTAGGATCAAGAGGAGGAGAGGAGGAAGCGGGAGAGAAGTAAGATGCATTGTCAAAAAAGGTGACATCCGCAGAGACAAATTGCTTGCGGGTAACGGGGTCAAAGCAACAGAAACCTTTCTGAGTGGGAGAGTACCCCAGAAAGACACATTTAGTGGCACAGGGTGAGAGTTTGTCACGGGTGGCAGTGGGAGAGTGCACAAAGGCGGTGCACCCAAAGATGTGCAGGGGAAGAGGAAAGGGATCCTTGTTTGGATAAAGAAGGGAGAAGGGGGTAGCACCGTGGAGAACGGTGGAGGGAAGGCGATTGATGAGATAGCAGGAGAGGAGAATAGCATAGCCCCAATAGGATCGAGGAACATGCATTTGAGTCAGCAGAGTGCGAGCGACATCAAGGAGGTGACAGTTTTTACGTTCCGCCACCCCATTTTGTTAGGAGGTGTAGACACAGCTTGTCTGACGAATAATACCATGGTGAATACAAAAGGAAGAGAAGTCGTGGCTAAGATACTCCTTAGCATTGTCAGAACGAAGGATTTTAATAGATGTATCAAACTGAGTCTTAACCATAGAGTAAAATGAGGTCCAAACAGAGAACAGTTCGGAGCGATCCTTGAGAAGATACACCCACGTACACCGAGAGAAATCATCAATGAATGTGACAAAATAGGAACTACCCCGCCCGATGGTGAAGGTAGGAGCGGGACCCCAAATGTCAGAGTGAACGAGGTCGAACGGACGGGAAGAGCCCCGACTGTGCGTTGGTGGGAAGGACGAGCGGTGATGTTTGCCAAGTTGTCAGGCATCACAGTTTAGAGGAGGATGATGAGGAGGGAGGTGGGGCAGGAGCTGGCGCAGAATGCGGGGAGGAGCATGTCCAAGGCGAAGATGCCATTGGAGAAGATCTGGAGAGGAGGTGGAGAAGGCGGAGAGAGCAGAAACGTTGTCGAGGAAGTAGAGGCCACCACTCTCAGTCCCGGTAGCAATCGTCCGTTGGGAGTCCGGATCCTGAAAGGCACAAGAGGTAGGGGTGAATATGACAGAACACCGTAGTTGCTTGCATAAAGAAGTAACCGATAATAAATTGCACGGAAACTTGGGCACATAGAGGGTATCAGCTAGGCAGAGAGATGGGGTGACTTGAACCATGCCCGTCCCATGGACGGGTGAGGGAGACCCATCCGCAACAATGACCGGGGGCAACTGTGCATGTGTGTCAAGAAGAGAGAAACACTGAGGATTGCCCGTCATATGATTTGTAGCACCAGAGTCAATGAGCCATCGTCCGCGAGTAACAACATGAGCACTACCAGAAGAGGTGACCACCGAGGCGGACAGTCTGGAGGAGGGGGAAGCCATGGAAGCAAACCGCGGCGAGAAGAACAAGGCAGGCGAACAGAGAACAGGTCGTGCGGCTAGGAAGGCCACGACCAAGAAGCAGAGCGCGGCGACAACTAAACAGGTCGCGGCGAAAAAGAGCAGCTAGGGAAAAGAAGCAACAAGCCGCGCGAACAGAGCAGCGGACGGAAGAGAGGACAAGCCGCAAATACAGGTCGCAAGAATCAAAAACAAGCGGCGAGAATCAGAGGGCGCACACAATTAGAAGGAAAAGACCGTGTGCTCTGATACCATGTTAGAAACGAACAAACTACAAGCAGAAATGATTTTAATCTGAAACTTTATTATCTGAAAAAGGTATCTATTACAAAGGTATGCCCTCCCTTATATAGAATGGAGGAGAGATGAGAGAATACAAATAAGAGATGTGAGACTAAAAATTTACAGGACTAAGCGGACTATACAAAACAAACCGCACAAGTCGCGCGGTTAGACAGAGGAAGGGCTAACCGCACGGCTACCACAAGAGAAGAAGAGAGATGTCAGGGGAGACCGTTAGACCGCCCGGTCTCCAAGCCGGCTGAGACAAACCGCCAGACCGCGCGGTCTTCAACCCGTCAAGACAGACCGCCAGACCGGCCGGTCACCAACTTCAACACACCCGCTGACACATCGTTACCAAATGGCGGGCGGCATCTCGACCTTAAGATCAAGGTCAATTTTTTGGCTGGTTGTATTGTTGTGTGTGCACGTATTATTACTATTATTATTGTATTTCATATTTTTAAATTGTATGCTTTAGGGAAATGACCCGTGAGCCCCCTTCCCTATATAAGGGGGTGGCTCTGGAGTTAGGTTTATCTTTTGATCATTAGGTTTGAGATCTCACATTTGGAGAGGGTACCTCGTGATTATATCCAGTTATTTTGTTTAGTGCAAGTGTTTTCTCCTACAAGGAAATGCCACCACTGTGGCAAGGCTGGTTATTGGAGGAGGAATTTTTTTTCATACATTGAGGTTCTGCACAAGATGAGGAGAGGTATGACTTCCGCTTCAAGTATCTATGTTATAGAGATAAACCTTTCCGCTCCTTCATCCTTGGTATTAGATACCGGATGTGGTTCTCACATTTGTATAAATGTGCAGGAACTGAGAAGGAGAAGATTGCTGAGGAAAGAAGAGGTGGACCTGCGTGTTGACAATGAAACAAGAGTTGCTGCTGTCGCCGTAGGTGTTTACCGTCTTGTTTTGCCCAGTGGGCTTGTTATAGAACTAAATAATTATTATTTTATTCCATCCATAACTAGAAATATTATATCTATTTCATGTTTGGATATGATTGAATTTTCTTTTATTATTAAAAACACTTGTTGTTCGATATTTAAGAATGATGTTTGTTATGGTATAGCCCAGATGTTAAATGGTTTATATTTTTTGAACTTATACTATCAGATCTATAATATAGAAAATACTAAAAGACTAAAGACGAATGACTCGAACCCTACGTACCTTTGACATTATCGTTTGAGCCATATAAATGAGAAACGCATATCCAAGCTCCATAGAGATGGACTACTGAACTCATTTGAGAGATGCGAGTCTTGTTTGTTAGGCAAGATGACTAAGGTCCCTTTCACCGGTTTCAATGAGAGTGCTGATGATCTCTTGGGTATAGTAAATAATGATGTATGTGGACCCATGAGTTTTATGAATAGAGGTGAATATTTCTACTTTATTACATTTACTGATAATTTCAGTAGATACAAATACGTGTATCTTATGAAGTGTAAATCCGAAATCTTTGAAAAGTTCAAAGAGTTTAAGAACGAAGTAGAGAACCAATTGGTAAGAAGGTTAAAACACTCCGATCTGATCGAGGTGACGAATACCTAAGTCATGTGTTTCATGATCATCTGAAAGAGTGTGATATTGTATCACAGCTCACTCCACCTAGAACACCGCAACATAATGATGTGTCTGAGCGGAGGAATCGTACTCTGTTAGACATGGTCCTGTAGATGATGAGTCATGCAGATCTGTCTGTTTTTTTTTTGGGTTTTGCTCTATAAACTGCTGCTTTTACACTAAATCGTGCTCCAACGAAAGCGGTTCTAAAGATAACATATGAGATACGGACTGAGAAGTTTCCTAGTATGTCGTTCATTAAAGTTTGAGGCTGTGAGACATACGTGCGACGTCAAATGCCTGACAAGCTGGAACCCAAATCAGATAAGTGTTATATTGTGGGGTATTCTAAGGAAACTAAAAGGTACTATTTCTACCTACCGTCCGAGGGCAAAGTGTTTGTAGCAAGAACCAGTGTCTTTCTTGAGCAAGAGTTCTTAAGTAGAAAGACTGGCAGGGTAGAACTTGAAGAAGTTCAAGAACCACAAAATGTGAATGAATCAAAATTGGAACCTGAGCCAAGACTACAAGTTGTTATAGCTAGAGAACCTACACAGGAAACACAAGTTTCACGTACATCTGGTAGGCTAAGGTTTGAGTTTGAGGGAGATGGATTTCTCGTGTCTCAAATAGATAATGTGTTGGTTATGGATCATAATGATGAACCTGCAACCTACCAAAAGACTGAGTGGACCGGACTCCGAGAAGTGGCTTGAGACCACGAAATCTGAAATGGACTCCATGTATGAAAACCAAGTTCGGACTTTGGTGGAACCATCTGAAGGGGTACGACCCATAGGGTGCAAGTGAGTCTTCAAGAAGAAGACCGACATGGATGAGAATGTACAGACATTCAAAGGGCGACTGATGACTAAGGGTTTCAAGCAAATTCGTGATATTGATTATGATGAGACCTTTTCCCCTGTTGCCTTGATTAAGTCCATCAGAATTTTACTTGCTATTGCTGCGTATTATGACTACGAGATCTGACAGATGAATGTCAAAACAGCTTTCCTAAATGGAAACCTTCTTGAGGAAGTGTATATGACACAACCCGAGAGTTTTGTATCACCAGGTGAAGCCTCTAAAATATGCAAGCTGCAGAGATACATTTATGGATTAAAACAGGCTTCTCGAAGTTGAAATCTTCGTTTTGATGAAAAAAAACAAAAAAATTGGTTTTATCAAGAACGAGGATGAAGCGTGTGTTTACAAGAGAATTAGTGGGAGCATCGTTGTCTTTCTGATATTGTATGTAGATGACATACTGCTGATCGAGAATGACAAACCGACCCTACAAGTTGTTAAAAATAACCTAGGGAACTGCCTTTTTATGAAAGACTTGGGTGAAACGACTTATATACTTGATATTAAGATCTATAGAAATAGATCGAAGAAGTTGCTGGGTTTGACCCCAAGTACATACATTGATAAGGTGTTGAAGCGGTTCAGCATACTTGAGTCCAAGAAAGGATTATTACCCATGTCTCATGGTGTGAGTCTCTCTAAGGACCAGTGTGCTAAGTCTTGTGAAGATAAGGACCACATGAAGTTGATTTCATATGCTTCGACAATTGGGTCAATCATGCATGCAATGATATGTACTCGACCCGATGTCTCTTATGCCTTGAGCATGACTAGCAGGTATCAGTCTGATCCCGGTGAAAGTCACTGGATTGCCATTAAGAATATCCTGAAGTACTTGCGAAGGACTAAAGATGCGTTCTTGTGATTTGGTGGAGAGGAAGAGCTCGTTGTAGGAGGTTACACGGATGCTAGCTTCCAAACTGATAGAGACGATTCAAAGTCTCTGTCAGATTTCATATTTTGCCTAAATGGAGGTGCTGTTAGCTGTAAAAGTTCCAAACAGGAGACAGTTGCCGATTCTACAACTGATGCCGAGTATATCTAACTATTGGAGGCTCATTCATCAGTTGTTGGGTACCAAGCTAAACTTCAGCGCAGCTTTTCACCTGCGGACAGATGGGCAAACTGAAAGGGTGAACAGGACGATGGAAGACATGCTTCATATGTGTGCAATGGATTTTGGTAAAAGGTGGGAGGACCATCTTTACATGATTGAGTTTGCATACAATAACAACTACCAAGCCAGTATTCAGATGGTGCCGTTTGAGGCTCTATACGGAAGGAGGTGTCGTACACCTTTGGCTTGGGTAGAAACAGGAGAATCGAAGCTTTATAAGCGAAGAGAGATTGAAGATGCTACGTCAACTATTCGGTTGATTCGGGAAAGGCTACTGATTGCTCAAGATAGACATGCCAAGTACAACAACGTCAAACATCAGAACGTGGAGTTTGCGGTGGGAGACTGGGTATACATCAAGATAAAGCCATTTAAAGGTGTATCGAGGATTCGACGCTTAAAGAAGCTTAGTCCGAGGTATGTTGGGCCTTTTGAGATCTTGGAGCGGGTTGGTGAAGCCGCCTATCTGTTGGCTCTTTCAGTAGAGCTGAATGGTTTACATGATGTATTCCACATCTCGGTCCTACGCAAATCCGTGAAAGAACTAGCACAGGTTAGATGTAGTTAGATGTAGTTACAAATGCAACGAAGGAGGCTGTATGGATTAGAAAATTCATCGACAAGTTAGATGTAGTTCCTAGCATTGTTCGTCCTGTAGATCTCTACTGTGACAACAACGGTGCAATTGCACTTGCTTCGGAACCTAGATCTCATCAGCGCTCCAAGCACATACTTCAGCGGTTTCATCTAATTCGAGAGATTGTCGATCGAGGAGATGTGAGTATTAACAGAGTGCCGACTGAAGAAAATATTGCGGATCCACTGACAAAGCCTCTAGCGCAGAGAAAGCATGATGGTCATGTTAAATCTATGAGTATGCGATACCTTAATGATCAGCCCTAGTGCGAGTCTTGTGGATTGTATGTTTGTTGGCTGTAATAATTCTTTTGTTAAATAAAGTACTGTATGTATTTCATTTATATATTTTGATAAGTTCTTTTATTGTGTTATTATTTCTATTATGATAGAGAAGTTAACTAAATAAATGCCCTTAAAGTGTTTGCTTTCATAGGTCAAATAGTGACTTGAATGTGAGAACCTATGATCCAAGAAGCTTCATTCTTAAAGGTCCCTGACCGTTGTATCATCTTAGAAGCTAAAAGCGATAATGATACCTTTAAGACTAACATGCGTGTTGACTGATGACCCGTTCTCATATGGCATGCTATTGTGATATCAAGTCGTCACATGGGTACTTGTTAGTGAACAAGTTGTACTGGACAGACCCAACACGAGAATACTTTGTGGATTGTTATATAAACATGTCACAAGTAGGAGTCAAATGACAATGGTGTTTGTGGTCCTTTGAACTGAAGTCACAACATTCATCGAGTGAGGAAGAGCGTGCTTTGATGCTATCAAAAGTCCAGTCTTGAGAAAGTTGGATGATAAAGGTGGTTATTGGGTACGTTACGAATCATTTGGGTCCTTGCGTGTAAGCAAAAATGAGATTTGTCCTCCTTTATGACAAGAGTTGCATCCATGGACCCTTGATGGAATAGGACTGAGAAATTCATGGTCATGTTTGGTTGAGTCAATATATGATATTATGCTCGCCAATTTCTGAAAGTCCTTTCTAGATCAGGAAACTGGGATTGAACAATTACGAGTGTGATACGGTCAATACCTTTAGTTCTATACGGATGTATGAGACGAAGGGACATGACAACACTGTAATATTGGTCCCAATGGCTTTTGAGTTTATAAACTCGTACTGTTTGGGGAACAATGATGTATTGCTAGATACCGCTCATTGTTTGTGAATTTTTTGTTTGATACTTTCAAGATCAAGTGAGAGACTGTTGGTGTTACCATTGTGATCTGGAAGTGATCAAGCATGTGACCTCACTTCCAACTTAGTATGAGCCTATCAGGGCCGCACATAAGATTGTGAAAAAATTGAGAGATTGAATTTGTATGGTTTGGCTCATATGTTGAGTTGATGAGACTTAGTTCAACCTAGCTTAAAGGCGTCGAGTGCGTTGAGATTAGTCAACGCCTTTGTCAAGTTAAGCGTTAACTCGTCGAATGACGACGTTGAGTGTGTTGAGTATATTCAACGATTCGTCGAGTCAAAGTGTTGATTCGACGAGTGTGACACTTAAGCGTTGAGTGTGTTGACTATACTCGACAATTCGTTGAGTCAAGGTGTTGATTCGACGTGTTTGGGTCTCAGACGTTGAGTGCGTTGAGTTCACTCAACGCCTTCGTCGAGTAAAGGGTTTACTTGACGAATCTGGCACTTAGGCGTTGAGTGTATTGTGTTCACTCAACGTCATTCGACGAATCTGGGTTTTGGCGTTGAGTGCGTTGAGTGCACTCAACGCGATTCGTCGAGTATGGATGATATTCGACGATTCATCGAGTATGACGCAAAAAGCGTTGACAGCGTTGAGTCCACTCAACACCTTCACAGAGTCAAACGTTGATTCAGCTGAGGATGGCGTTGGGTTCGTCGTGTTTCTTGTGGATACTCAACGATTCGTTGAGTATAAGATGATACTCGACGATTCGTCGTATATGCCATGGATACTCGACGATTCGTCGAGACAAGGGTTGTCTAGCCGAAGTTCTGTAGTCTAAGTCCCGGGTTTGCGGATAGCGCCAGAAGCTGTCTTATTTATTCCTTGGAGTATAAATAGAAAGTTTTAGGGTTTTTACAAATGCGATTATTCTGTCTAAACACACGAGCCGCACTGTGCGAAAAGAAGAAAAACCTAAACGACCGACGGAAACCGTTTCGCCTATCCCGCCGCCATCGCCGATCCCGATCCCGATCCCGGCGAGTGTCGCCGCCGCCTCTCCTATAACAGATCTAGCAGTCTGTGGAGACGCTGAGTGTCCTCTCCCGACCTAGTGCTTGTTCGACAAGTAGCTACGGGTTCTTCCGATCGTGTGGATTTCCTGTAGAGGTGCGGATATACTTTCTGTGCTCAGGACTCGAGCGGCTAAGTGGTCGGCTGATTTTTCTGGAGCATTTAGGTTGAGTATAGACTTAATCACACAAAATAATTTTATTTACAGCAAGTTTTACTTTTGATTCATGTATATTGTCAGATCCGAATTTTTTGGGCTTTTCTTGTTCTTTATTTCCGCTGCGCACAATGTGTTGTGTTGTGAAGAAAAACCCAACAGTGGTATCAGAGGGAGGTTTCAGGTAATATTCATCGTTTCAGAAGTTGCTAAATCCATGACGTGTAGATTTGGAAACTTTAGAAGTGTTCTAAAATGCGTAAATGTATTCTTGGTGCTCCACCAAGAATGCATGTGATTTCTTTGTTTTTACTCCTTAACAGTAATCATCCCTTTTGTTGGTTTGTGAAACCAAGTGCGTTAGATTTTGAATCCCTTTTGTTAGCTTGTCTACTGTGTAAGTGGAGTTGCTTTTGCTCATGTCCAGTGCATATAAATCTGAGGATTTAGAAGGGTTCTAGATGTTCAGATTTAACCCAGTTCATCAAGTGTTGATGATTTTATTGTGCACAACTGAGATGCATTTGGATTATGATTGCTGCAAGTTTTATTTTGTGGATGTGCACACTGGTTAATAGTTAACTATGATTAAGTGTTAATCAATTGTTTAAAAATCCCTTAAGCAATATTTAGTATTCAGATGCCTTCCGATGGATGACACTCTTCCTGCCTCGATCGATGAAGTGTGGGCTTGCCAAAACAAGGTGCATTAATCTATCTTGGTAAGGGTGCGAACAGATAATTGTGATATCCCACTGTCGACATCGGGTCAGACTTAACTGGGTGACCTCAAAGGTTGAGTGCCCAGAGGCATTGGGTTGGTATGCACCATATGATGGATGCGAATAAAGAGTTGTTCACCAGCCATACAAGAGTTGCATTGTGATGCAATTGACAAATGTTGTCTACCTAAATAACTGCATTGTGAGAGAAAAACCAAAGCTGACTCATAGTGTTAGTGGAATATGGATCTTGTCCACTAAGAGAGTTACTCGCATAAACTCTTCGAATTGATATCGAGTGTTATCAGTTTGATAAAAACAGTGAGAATTATTTTTATTAAACTCCTAATTGAAAGATAAATTATATATTTGAAATGCAGTACTAATTTACTTTGCTTGATCCTTGTAGAATTTCCATGACAAGTGGTTCACACTCCACCCCGTCCCTTAGAGCCATCCTTAAGAATGAGAAGCTGAGTGGTACTAATTATTTGGACTGGTACAAGAACTTAAGACAGAAGGCTTGAAGAACACCCCTTTTTCGCGGCGCTCGGCCATTTAAGGGCAGGACAGACGACGGGGAATAGTAGGCCGCGATGGCTCTTCCCCGATTCGAGCCTTGTCAGTCAAACCGACTAGAGTGCCGTCTCCCTGATAGTCACACCGTCCCATGTGCGGACGATCTAATAGCATTCACCGTTCACAAGCCCAGGCGAGGCTCATAGCAATGGAGAGATCACGCGGCGTCTGGAATTCCACATCCCAACGCAACCACTCATGAAGACTAACAGTGAGGAGGGGAACTTGTTGCTCCGGTAAAACGGACGTTGCCCTTGTTAACAAATTCTGAAATTGTTCTAAATTGGTGTCTCTGGAGTCCACCTGTTTGAGGTCACTTGGTCTCCCACTGGGTTTCTCGGTAGAACAAGACCAAACTGCAAGTTGCAGGCCATAGTGAATTCTGCCCACGATGAATTGGGGTGTTCTTGCATAAGTTCGGTGAACCACAATTGCGCGGAGCTAAGTAAGTGGAAGGAGGCGATGCATGCACGTTCGTCCTCTAGCGTAAGTTGGTTGGCGAAGAAAATGTCACAACGGGTAAGACAAGGAAGTGGATCTTCGCGACCTTCGAATATGGGAAAATCAATTTGGGCAAAATGAGCGTAGGTGGGGTAGTCCGCGCGAGGAGCGTTGGAGTACCCCCGACTTGTCGCGGGATAATCGGCCGTGTTCATAGGCGGAGGAGATGACACCCCTGTAGGGCATCCAAGCGTTCGTTGAGGGCGTTCATTTGGAGTTCTGAGTCGCGAGCATGGTTTAGAAGAGTTCTATGGCCTGGGCTAGGGATGGACCACTGTCATCCATTGGGGATAGGGCTGGACGGGAATTAAGCGGTGTTGGATGCAGGTTGGTCGAGGTGAGGGGCCGCGGGGCTGTTGCTGCGGGGCTGACACTGCGGGGCTGGGAGGGCGGACGGAAGCCGAAGAAGTGCCGGCTGGGGTGTTGGGCCGCTAGGCTGTGGTCGCGGGGCTAGGAAGGCGTACCAGAGCAGAAGAATTCCCGGGAGAAGAGTTAGCTAGGGTGCTGGGCCACTGGGTTGTCGCCGCGGGGCTGGGAGAGCGTATTGGAGCGGGATATGTGCCGGAAATGGAGACACCGATGTTTACCTCTGATTCCAGAATGTTATGTGCTTGCCTTTGGGATCTCGTGACCGGCCTCGAAGGAGGAAGATGCGCCGGAGGAGGTGCTATGGCTGGCGACGAGAAGCATGACCTGCGGAAGGGGGCGGTGTTGTCGCGGGATGCGGCTAGGTCAGAAAGGCGGAAAGGTTCTGTCAGGGTTTAGAGAGAGATAGGAAGAGGGAAAGTAAGAGAGAGAGATTAGATTTAATTTCTTGCATAATAGTCTAAGGGCCCAACCGGCCGGTTAAGTAGGTTCACAGGCTGCCCCGATTTGGGCTTACGACATATGTGCCAAAATACGAAAATAAATTGGATAATAAAAATAAAGCACAATACATAATAAGATAGTACATGAAGTCACGCCTCCATTGCAAGTAGACGGTGCGGGCACTTGCGGCCCCAACGCAAGCTGTTGCGCGTGATAACACCGACGTCTCCTTCAATTACTGCAATATCACGTTAAATCAACCGCTACCTTTCATGCTTATAGTTTTAATTTAGCCACTTAAATTTATATTTTTTTGGTTAGATGCATGCATATGTCCGGATACTAATCCCATTCTGATTAAATGCCAAGAAAAAGAGACGTTCTAAAAAGATGACAGTCATCCCCAATTATAGTCTCATTATTGATCTATTAAACATATTAATAAATGTATAGTCTAGAAATTTTTATTTGATATACATTTTCCTTATTATCACGTTTTTCTTCTAATAATCTGCAGTGCTACTTCAGTACTAATTACTGGAATTTCTTGCATATTCTACTTGCAGAAACACATAGTGACCTAACTTCCTGTTGATATAAGCAGCTGTCAATGCTAATGTGGTTCGGTAATGCAGGTCAGTGTTGATGGCTTATTTTGTTGCACAATCTCTAGCGATCAGTCTGTGAAAATTTATGACGTTGTCAACTATGACATGATGGTTATGTTGAGATTGCCATTTGTTCCTGGAGCTATTGAATGGGTCTACAAACAAGGAGATGTTAAAGCCAAGCTTGCAATCAGTGACTGTCATTCCCATTTTGTGCATGTTTATGATGCACATGCTGGCTATGAGCCAATACTTTCGAGAGAGGTCTGTTTTCTCAATAAACAGCTAGTTATAATTCTTATCGTATTCTTATACATTGATTTCTTTCTCCCTCCAGATTCATATGGCCCCGCTAAAAGTCATGAGATATAACCACACATATGATATTGTTATTTCTGCGGATGTCAAAGGTGTGCTTGAATACTGGAGCCCTACAACATTGAAATTTCCAGAAGAGGGGTATGTGAAGTGTTCCATTGAGATTCAGCTCCAATATTTACATTTATGTTGGTTTATCATATGATATGGAAGTTGCAGGTAAACAAATTGATGAAAAATATGCTGCTGTCGGTTAATTTTTATTTTTATTTTTATTTTCATGACATCTTCATTTCTCTATTTTTAAGTGATCTCTAACCGTAAGTTTGGGATCTAAAGCTCTTTAATTTCAGGGATTGAGAAAAGAATAGCTTCAAAAAGAAAGATTTAGTAGAGTTAAAACCCCATACATAGATTTCAACTTCATTTTTGACTCCATATTTTTTCATTGTTATTTTCATGGGTGCAAAGTGCAAACCCCTTGGTTAATTACTCCTCTTTGTCATGAACGAACTTTCTATTAAGTGTAGTGATGGGGATCCATCAAATCATGCACCTGGAGGTGTTCGCCGAAAGGCGGGATCCACGTTCATTTGTTTGCATAGGAAGGCTTGATCGGATCGCCGATCCCACTCCGCGGTTGCGTCCGGCACGTCGCTGCGAGTCTAAAACATATATTAGTGTATTTTTTGGTTTTATTTTCATGTATTTTGTGGCCGACCCCACCGGCCAATCATAGCCGTTGATGGGGATGCCCTAGTTGTTCTTTTCTTATAAATAGATGTGTAGGGGCTGAAATGAGGTCATTGCAGAATTTGGAGAACTTCATTCGCGGATTCCAGCGATCCCTCCCCGGTGTCGACGCCATGGAACCATAGGTGACGACTCCTACGTGCTCGTTCTTCCCCCCAATGTACCCTATACCCTTGCCTTCATTTTACACTTCTCAAACCTCCGTTCCCATCGCTGCAACCCCCCAAAACCGCACCCTAAAACAACCGACCGACTGTTTCCTGCAAACAGCCAAGCCGCCGGCCTGCTGTGCAGCCGCCAGTCCACCGCCGGCCTCCTCCCCTTCAACGCCTCCCCCCCACCCATTCTGCCAGCCACCGTCCCTTCCTCCTCCAGCCAAACTGCCGGCTGGTCCTCCTCAAAACCCGGCCACCATTCAGCCACCCTAAGCCCGGCCGACCCCTCCTTAATCATCCCCTCCGTGGATCCACTTCCCCACACCCCCGATTCTCAAGATCATTCCAGATCTGAGAATTCCAGCCCCGATCCGTCGTTTCCCTCCACTCATATTACCATTTTTAGCCCGGATCCGCTCCTACACATCGGATCTACCCTTCCCCGACCCGGATCTACTTATACATGGCCGGATTTGCCATTCTCGTGTTTGATCTCACCATTTACCGCCAAGGACAGCCATCGCCATCGTTGTCACGCCGCCTATTCCACCTCCGATCGCCGATCTACACATCTGGACCCAAGTTCTTCAATGTCTTGGTTCAGCCCGCTACTTCGTGAGTTTTTTTTGTGATGTTGGTTTATTTGATTTGACATTTTCATTGGTGAATAAATATATGTGCTGTGATTCTTGCTAGTAGGAATTATTTCGGTACGTTAATAATTTGCAGGTGGAGATATTCGCCGCGCTTTGCTTTAACCCTCCGAGCGGAGGAAAGCCGTTATCAAATTGCCAAATTAATTAGTTGTTTTCAATTCTAAATATTTGCGTGGTGTTACATATAAATTATCATTGCTCATAATTATTTGTCGCTGTCGCTGACGATCGCATTGCATTTAGAGTCGTGTTAATGTGTCACATTTGTATTTCCACCCTGCGCCCTAGGTTTTTGTGCACCTCGTAGCCTACCCTACATTTTGGTATCAAAGCCAAGGTTAGGCCATTTGCATGCTCCGTAGTGGTAGGATATTTAGGACAAGCATCTCAGAACCGTTAATCACCGACGACCGAACGGCCTGCTCGAATTCGGGTGCCGCTTTTGCTGAGTTCCAACGCCTTATCCTAGATCGTTTTGACATCTTAGGTGCTCAGTTCAACAATGCACATCATGTTCTCGCCGAGGTTAATCTTCGTTTGGACCACTTAGAGATCGCCAGGGACACACCAACACAGCATGATGACTCACTTGAGGATGACCCAGATGCTCCCCCACGTCTTGACTAGCGCCCGAGAGTCGGTCACCCTCCAGTAGACCGCCACCGTCGTGATATTCCTCACCGTGCCTCTGCTCCGCCGACAAGGCGAAATCCTGATCCAGCGCTTGACAGACTTCCACATCAACATGATGAGTACCGTATGCCACGTCAGTCTCAGTTTGACCCTAGAGATTGTGTACACCTACACGGTCGCCGTGATCATCACCGTGATGAGTATCATCCCCCGGATTGGAGAGAGCGCGGCCCCCCACCCGCTCGATATAACTTCGCCCATGATGAGTATCCCGAGGATAATCTCGACCCACGGAGAGGTGGCCACCATTTTGACATCACTCGTCGCATTCAACTCAACGCCACTTCGTTTGATGGCCATCTGGATCCGAAAGCCTTCAGCGATTGTCTCCTAGACATGGACCACTATTTCGAGCGGTACGATATGAGTGACGAGCGTTGCGTTTGCTTCGCAAAGTTAAAGCTGGTCGGACATGCTAAGGTATTCTGGATTTGCGTAGAGAGAGCCTTGGAGCGAGATGGTTATTACCCCATCACTAGGTGGGATGAGATGAAGCAGAGGTTGAGCGAGAAGTACATCCCTGCTTCCTACCGAGACCAGTTATTTGAGCAGTTACAGAACTTACGACAGGGGTCACTTACTGTCGCTGAGTATATGACTCGCTACGACGGCTAGTTGTTAGTAGTGACGTCTCGGAAGAGCCTATCGTCACTGCCTCCCGTTTCAAGGCGGGCCTTCGTTCTGCGATTCGGATAGAGTTGATTCCACATTGTTTAGAGACGGCCGATCAGATATTTCAGCTCGCTCTCGAGTACGAGCAGTACCTCCGATCTTCTAGCACGAGACAATTCACTTCTCGGACTGAGTCCTCAACTTTTAGGAAACCCGCTCTGCCCCAGACCACCACAGCTGCACCCTCACGTATCCCCGCGGATGCGAAGGGCAAAGCCATAGCCACTGATGGCCAGCGATCTAGGGGCATTTTGTGCTATAGATATTCTGGCAGAGGACACGTGGCGGCGCAGTGCCCCACGCTGAACCTGCTAGTTGAGGGTGAGGAGCAGGATTTGGAGGAAGATGAGGAGTCCACGGAAGAAGTTAAGGTCACTGTCGAAGAAGGTTGGGAGAGTTACGCCGAGAGATCTTTAGAGGTGAGAGTGATTAGTCGCCTCCTACACACCCCTCATGTAGATGAGGATTGGCGATGCACCACCATCTTTTACACATACTTTTCTAGTGCAGGCGGTCCCTGCAAGTTGGCTATCGACAGTGGGAGTTGAGTGAACATTGTGGCCCAGAAGGGCTTGACCGAATGTAGGTGAAGGCAGAGCCTCACCCCCGCCCATATCGTGTCGTCTGAGTAGATTAGACTGCAATTCAGGTCACTCAGCGTTGCCTCGTCCCGATCACCATTGCCTCATTTCAGGACAAGGTCTGGTGCGATGTCATTCCCATGAACGTCGCTCATGTGCTATTTGACCACCTCTGGCTATTTGATCATGACATCACGTATTTCGGCCGCTCGAACAGTGTGTCTTTTACGACAAGGGGCGGAAGATTATGTTGACGCCCACCCAGCCCCGGGATAGATCCAAGGGTGTGGTTGAGCCATCTGTTAGTACGAGCGCCTCGAGGCCCCTGCATTTTTTGAGGCGAGACAAGTTTCTGCGAGATAGTGCTGAATCGAATATGCTCTACGTTGTGGCTGCCACCTAGGCATTTGAGGATACCCCAGTTGACCACCCACTAGCGGTGCATCCCCTTTTAGATGAGTTTGCGGACATTATGCTTGACGAGCTCCCTGATGAGCTGCCCCCTCCATGGGACATTCAACATGCTATTGACTTGGTCTCGATGGCTTCCCTCCCAAACTTGCCCCATCATCGTATGCATCCGAGTGAGCATGCTGAGCTCAAGAGGCCGGTTGGCGAGCTTCTTCAGAAGCAGTTCGTTCGTGAGAGTATGCGTCCATGTGCGGTTCCGACCCTTCTTACCCCTAAGAAGGACGGTAGTTGACGTATGTGCATCGATTGCCGTGACATTAACAAGATCACGGTCAAGTATCGCTTCCTGATCCCGCGACTCGATGATCTGCTGGATACTATGTCCGGTGCCCAGATCTTTTCCAAGATCGATCTCCGTAGTGGGTATCATCAGATACGAGTTCGTGAGGGCAATGAGTGGAAGACCACATTCAAAATCAAAGACGGTCTCTATGTGTGGTTAGTCATGCCATTTGGGCTATCCAACGCCCCGAGCACGTTCATGAGAGTTATGACGCAAGTGTTGCGGCCCTACATGGGCAAGTTTCTGGTCGTGTATTTCAATGACATACTGATTTATATCAAGACTCAGGCTGCCCACCTCGATCACTTGAGGCTTCTCTTTTACACCCTCCGCCAAGAAAAATTGTATGTCAATCTGAAGAAGTGCTCATTCCTCTCTGAGTCCGTTCACTTCCTAGAATTTATTATATCCTCGACTGGAGTATCTGTTGACCCTGAGAAGGTCAAATCCATTCGCAACTGGCTCGTGCTGGCGAACATCCACGAGGCTCACAGTTTTCACGCACTTGCCTCCTTCTATAGGTGGTTTGTCCATGAGTTTAGTACGATCATGACCCCTTTCACGAGCTATCTCAAGAAGGGAGAGTTCCAGTGGATCCCCACCACCACTAGAGCCTTCAAGGAGATTAAGGAGAGACTGACGACGCCTCCTGTTCTGAGATTGCCAGACTTTAGCCGTGCTTTTGTGGTCGCGTGTGATGCGTCTGGTGTAGGTATCGATGGCGTTTTGAGCCAGGAGGGACACCCAGTCTCTTAATTTAGTGAGAAGTTGAACGAGGATAAGCAGAAATACTCGAACTATGATCAAGAATTTTATGCTATTGTCTAGTCTCTACGCTACTGGAGACACTATCTCCTTCCCCGGGAGTTTGTGTTGTATTCCAACCACCAGACCTTACGTTATCTCGATTCGCAGCGCAAGTTGGGACACCGACATGCCAAATGGGTCGAGTATCTACAAGACTTTCATTATGTTCTAAAACACAGAGTTGGTGTTGAGAACAAACCGGATGATGCGTTGAGTCGCCACGTCTCTCTGTTGCAGACGATGCCGCTAGCGTAGATGGGCTTGAAAGATTGATTCTGGATTATCCGACATGCCCAGACTTCGACGAGATTTACACCGCCCTGTCCCGAGACCCACCCGACCCTGTTGAGGGATATCAGATCTTTGATTGATACCTGTACCGGGGCTCCCGCCTGTGCGTTCCCCAGACATCATACGTGATTATTTGATTTGGGAGTTGCACGTGGGCGGAGCCGCATGGCACTTTGGGTGAGATAAGTCCATATTCATTGTCGAGGATCGTCTTTATTGGCCTAGCCTTAAGAAGCATGGCTCGCGTTGTCCGCCATTGCCGTATCTGCCAAATGGCGAAGTGTACCAAACAAAACACGGGTCTGTACACGCCTTTACCTGTCCCACACCGCCCTTGGGAGGACATTAACATGGATTTTATTCTCGGACTTCCCCGCACTCCACAAAACACGACTCCATATTCGTGGTGGTCGATCGTTTTTTGAAGAAGGCACACTTTATCGCTTGCCGTAAGACGACAGATGCGACTCACGTTGCATCTATCTTCATGAGAGATATTTTTCGATTGCATGGTCTACCCAAGTCGATCGTGTCAGACCGCGACATGAGATTCATGAGTTACTTCTGGAAGACTCTGTGGCATAAGACTGACACCATTCTTAGGTTCTCCTCGACATATCATCCGCAAACGGACGGGCAGACCGAAGTCGTGAACAGGAGCTTAGGAAATCTTTTACGGTGTCTAGTTGGAGAGCATGTAGGTAGCTGAGACTTAAATCTTCCAATCGCAGAGTTCACCTACAATAACTCAGTCAATAGGGCCACCGGGTTGAGTCCATTCCATGTAGTATCAGGATACGACCCTAGGAAGCCCATTGACCTCGTCCTGAGTCCTTTAGAGTCGCGCTCTAGTGAGTATGCAGTCATTTGCACAACATTTGCATGAGTTGCATGAGTCGGTTCGCCGACAAATAATGATGAGCAATGAAAGTTATAAAACCCATGTAGATAAACGAAAGAGAGAACAAATATTTAATTCAGGCGAGAGAGTAATTGTGCGAATCCGCCCACAGAGGCTCCCCCCCGGGGCCTGCCAAAAAGTTAAGCGCCATACGAATGGGTCCGTACTCTATTATTAGTCATATTGGGACAAATGCCTACCGGCTTGATATCCCGACTAGTATGAGAATTCACCCGGTGTTTAATGTCGAGGATCTGACGCCGTACTATGAGCCTCACGAGTATGAGACCCGAGCAGTGGAGATGCCCAGCCGCCCCCACCCCCACTTTCGTTGCCTTACCACTCTCTTACTCCACCTACATCTGATGACCACCACAGTCCACCCCGTGCTACCACCCACCCACCCACCCACCCGGGGACTCGTCTTCTCTGGTTTCACCACCGGCACCACCGATCGCACCGGGATCCACCTTTCGAGAGATGAGAGTTGATTGCATCACAGAGGTCAGATCCCATCAGTTTGTTCCCATCACGGACGGGCCGCGATGTCGCTACTTGGTACATTGGCAGGGCCGCTCCAACGCAGACGACACTTGGATATTACCGACAAAGCTTGATCGACTCGCCCCTGGACTTCGACTTCAGTACGATCATCTCCATTCATCGGAGATGAAAGCTTTTCAGTCGAGGAGAGTTGATGGGGATCCATCAAATCGTGCACCTGAAGGGGTTCGCCGCAAGACAGGACCCACGTTCATTTATTCACGCAAGAAGGCTTAATCGGTTCGCCGATCTGACTCCGCGGTTGCGTCCGGCACATCGCCGCGAGTCAAAAAAATATATTAGTTTATTTTTTTGGTTTTATTTTCATGTATTTTGTGGCCGACCCCACCGACCAATTGTAGCCGTTGATGGGGATGCCCTAGTTGTTCTTTTCTTATAAATAGATGTGTAGGAGCTGAAATGAGGTCATTGCAGAATTTGAAGAGCTTCATTCCCGGATTCCAGCGATCCCTCCACGGTGTCGACGTCGTGGAACCCTAGGTGACGACTCTTAGGTGCTCGTTCTTCCCCCCAAGGTACCCCCTACCCTTGCCTTCATTTTCCATTCCTCAAAACTCCATTCCTATCGCTGCAACCCCCCAAACCGCACCCTAAAACAGTCGGCCGACTGTTTCCTGCAAACAGCCAAGCCGCCTGCCTGCTGTGCAGCCGCCAGTCCACCGTCGGCCTCCTCCCCTTCAGCGTCTCCCCCCACCCATTCCGCCAGCCACCGCCCCTTCCTCCCTCCATCCAGACCGCCGGCTGGTCTTCAAAACCCGGCCACCATTCAACCACCCTAAGCCCGACCGACCCCTCCTTCATCATCCCCTCCGTGGATCCACTTCCCCATGCCCCACATTCTCAAGATCATTCCAGATCTGAGAATTCCAGCCCCGATCCATCGTTTCCCTCCACTCATATTACCATTTTTAGCCCGGATCCACTCCTACACATCGAATCTACCATTCCCCTGCCTGGATCTACTTATACGTGGCCTGATCTTCCATTCTCGTGTACGATCTCACCATTTACCGCCAAGGACCGCCACCGCCATCATTGTCACGTCGCCGGTTCCACCTCCGATCGCCGATCTACACATCCATACCCAAGTTCTTCAGTGTCTCGGTTCAGCCCGCTACTTCATGTGTTATTTTTGGTGGTATTGGTTTATTTGATTTGACATTTTTATTGGTGAATAAATGTATGTGCTGTGATTTTTGCTACTAGAAATTGTTTCGATACACTAATAATTTGCAGGTGGAGTTATTCGCCGCGCGGTTTGATTCGACTCTCCTAGCGGAGGAAAGCCGTTATCAAATTGCCAAATTAATTAGTTGTTTTCAATTCAAAATATTTGCGTGGTGCTACATATAAATTATCATTGCTCATAATTATTTGTCGCCGTCACTGACGATCACATTGCATTTAGAGTCGTGTTAGTGTGTCACATTTGTATTTCCACCTAACGCCCCAGGTTTTGTGCACCCCGTAACCTACCCTACATCACATAGTTAGTAGTCCCTATGAAGATTCTTTATGATGAATTCATGTGTTCCATCTTGCTATTGTTAAAACCTATGCATCCAAGTATCCAAGCGAAGACCAATTGGTTATTGGTTGAGCGGCTCAAGATCTTATTAAGTTCACACAACTAGCAGAGTTTGTTGAAGTGGGATGGTGTCTCTTGCCTTTTAACACATCGAGACTTTTTATTTAGATAACATGGCAACAGGATGTTGGGCTTAGCCGATATCCTGCGCTGAGATATCTTCAAAACCTATACATCAACCCAAAACTAGCTGGCTATAGGTGGAGGGGACCCAAATCTATATTAAGTGCACAAGAATAGAATTTTAAATGTCCTGTGATATGCCCGACATATAGGTATTGAGGGAACGTATGATTTTCTCCTAACAAATTGGTTACATTGTTTTCTAAAATATTTCCCAATATATTGGAACTTTTCCAATATACTGGTCTACATGACTTTGAAAATATAACTCACTATTTTTTATTTAAAAACCACCGCAGATTATAAAATTAAAACAATGACAGATTATAAATCAGATTTGCCAAAACCCTTGTGCCCTTGTTGCTCTTTCCTAAACCTAATGTCATCGCTTCTTCTAATTAGAACCCTTGAGACGCCACTGATTCCTTCACCCCTTTGACCACCTACATTGTAATTGAAGCTACATGTTGTCCTACATGAAGCTTTGGATTGTACAGAATACCTGCTCGACATTTGGATTCCTATAAGTCTCTCTACCCTCTTTATCACCCTTCCTTTTCCCATTCATTTATGGAGCCATCATTGGTGGCATAGCCTCTTAGATCAGCTCAAGTTATTAGGATGGGGTCACTTGGCTATAAATTTTAATTTGCACAACTTTGTTGTGCTGAAATTCATGTTCTTGCTATATTCTTGAATAGCCTATTTAAACCCCATTCAAAAATAGAGAAGATTAGGTAGATGTTTCTTACATTATGAACATAACTATATTTGTTGATCCATGCTTAGGGGTGCACACTGTTGTTTGGGCCAAAAACGGAAGTGCATCGCAAGAATGCCGTTTTGGTCCGTGCCTAACCGCATGACACCAAAAATGTTTGATGCGCTTTTGATGCGGTGTGGGTTTATTTTTTCTTAGTTTTTTGCAATGCGGTAATTAAAAAAACTAGACTTATTGAGTATTTGTCAATACTGGCTACACTTACATGTAATTTAATTTTTTAAAACCCCTTGTAATTATCATTTTAATTATGCTTACTATTTCAGTCTTGCAAAACATAAAAAAATTTATTTAACAATAGTGTTGGATAACTTTGAACTTCAAATTCACATGGTACGGTAAATGAGTTTGGGAGATGTGTTAGTTTATATCTATGTTATCAAAGGCGCACCTCAGACGCACCTAAGACTCAAGGCTCACCATGCTCAGAGGGTTGCGCCTCCGCACACCTTATTTGTGTCTTTGGAATATAAAAGGCGCGCATGAGTGAGATTTTTGTTGTAAATTGTTTTCTTCAAAAATAAGAAAAAAATAATGTAGGAATCTAATTTTTTTTATTGATTTAGTGTTTGTAAAAGATAATTGTGTGTTGAGACTTAGATATGATGCAAGTGACCACGTTGATTCTATTTTTTTAGAGATATAAACAATAGTAATGAATGATTAATTAGTAGATTAGATGAAGAGTTTGATCGAGAAGCTGAAATGTTGTTTGATACTGATTATTTAAAATGTGGTTACGCCTTGGCTTCTCCAGACACGCGACTGCTCCTTAAGCCTTGCGCCTAAGCTCCAAGACCCCTTTGGTCCTTGATGCGCCTTGTGCCTTTTAATAACTAAGGTTTATTGGTAATAATAAGTAACTAGTTATCAACTTACTATTTCTTAGTTAAATCTCTTGTAAGCGGCAATGATTCATTGGTAATACATTATACATAAAGTGCACTGCAGTGTGCTCAGTGTACAAAATCCTATGCTGCACTGCTCTGTGGTTTTATTTAATTATCGGTTCGGCTTGTTTAAAAATCAATGCTATTTGTGGGTTGCAGATTGTTTTTACGGTTTGCAATTTCGGAAGCTCACCCCTATGCATGCCTTGTACCTATCACTTGTCTTATGTGCCAAAATTGAATGCCTACACAAGAATCAGTAAGAAATATATTTATGGTGGTGGGAAAGCATATGCATGGATAAATTTAGGGACAAAAAGTCAGACTGTTGAGGTCGAAGTTGTTTAGCCTGGACACTCCCAAGCCTAGACATTGCCAATGGTACATACTCAGGTGATAGATCTATCAGGAAGAGTCACTAGTAAAAGAAGAGTAAAACAAGTTGCATTACCAACATATAATTAGATGCACCTAAGTTGAGGTTTCATGTGGGAGGAGAAGTTAATGATTAAGGCTTCATTTGGTACGGCGGTGGCGTTTGCTCCCGGCGGGTCGAAATGGAGAGTTGGAACCAGAGGGGGGGAGCCTGGGTTGGAAAAGCGGCGTTTGAGGGACTTTTTCTTCTTGCGGCGGGTGCAAACGGAGCAAATGCCGCCGGCGTTCCGTTTGTTTACCCGCCGTCCGGTGGCGTTTGCTCCAAACGCCCGGCGAAAACGCCAAAACAAACGAACCCTAAGCATGGGGAGTATGATACTAAAGGAAGTGGAAATGTACATCAATTGAAATGTGTATGGTTGATCTTCTTAGCTGCTGATCCTTTCAGGCGATGGCAGATGCCACACGAGCTTTGTGCTCTTTGTGGAAAATCTTGTTAGGTTGTTGCAAGAAAAATTGGTGCATTTTCCAAACGATCAACACCATGACCAAGTGCTTTTACCATAAGACTTACTCAAGTCACTTTTGACGATATACTTGTGGGAGAGGATATGGGTAAGAAAACTCAGTAGGTCTCGACTCTACGTGAGGAAAGGAATGACCATGAGTTTTTCTCAACTGCAGTGAGGACCTATTGTAATAACAAAAGACCAGTGCCTAGAGAAGCATGTTGGAAATTAACTGGATTTTTCCTTCTAGTGGAGTTGTCTTTAGCGGGACCATTTGATTCTATGATCTGGTGAAGTCATCCTTAGCATGACCATAAGATTCCACTATTTGTTTGATTGACATTACTCAAGTGCAAGAAGTTAGAATCTATGTTGTCAAGGCGAGCGCCTAGGCGCACTTGAGGTGCCAGGCGCAGCCCGTTGCGCCTCAGCATGGCTGAGGCAGGCGATTCACCCCAAGCGTGCCTAGCCACTCCTCAGGCGCGCCCAGGCGCGCGCCTTACAGGCTCCCAGGCGCCCCAAAGGCGCGTCTGGCTTTCAAGATGTTTTTTCAACCTTTTTTAGAGATGTGCAAAAACATGATCTCAGTCGCACCCGAGACACCCCTAGGCACACTTGGGCTCTCAATTCGCTGAAAATCGGCGAATTGAGGCGCCGAATTCGCCGAAAATCTGCGAATTGGGGCGCCGAATTCGCTGAAAATCGGCGAATTGGGGCGCCCAATTCCCTGAAAATCGGCGAATTGGGGCGCCCAATTCCCTGAAAATCTTCGAATTGGGCGTCCAATTCCCTGAATCTCCGCGAATTGGGCGCCCAATTCACCTAATTTGTTTTTGTTCTAACTTAGAATGCTCTATGATCTGATTGATTTTGCAGGTGAAATCCCAATGTGTTATGTGTTTGGTCTTGATTCATCAAATGCGCAACAAAAATATATTAAAACCCATAAGATCCATGCAAAACAAACTAATCAAGAAATTTAGGTCATACCTGCAACTAGAGGTGCAAATTAAGTCTGGTCCGGTTGCCCGTGTTGGGAAAACCCACCTCTTGATTTGATATACAGTTTGAAGTGTAGTTAATTAGGATATTGCCGATGTATAAGAGAGTAATTTGGGTAAGTGACAAATCTAACTAAAGAAAACAAAGAAGATCTCAGTGACAAACATTCTCCAGTGTAGCGTCGAATAGTCTTCGACGCAACATCGAAAGAAATCGACGCAACATCGAAAGAAATCGACGCAACATCGAAAGAAATCGACGCAACGCCAATATATATTCAGAGTTTCATCGACTGCATCTCAAAGTTAGACTTCTCAAAGCTGCATCAAATTCTCTAAGTGACGTCAAATTCTCCAGAGTGACGTCAAATAGTATTCGAAGAAATGTCTATATATATATATATATTTAAGAGCTGCGTCGTCATCTTCTCAAAAGTGTTCAAACTTCTCAGAGTTGCATAGACTTCTCAGATGACCTAAAATGACAAATTTGTTGGAAACTATCACAACATTAATCATGGATAAAATGCAGCCGTTATTCACCTATTTTAAGAAAGAAATAATAGTTCTTGGAACTCGATTCGACAAAATATGAAAAAAATATGATTCGCTAACATGGACTACTCGGAAGTCGATTTGGAAAGATTTTGAAATTCCTGTAGTCGATTTTCTGATAGAGAATACGAAGGAATATAAAAGGAGATTTAATAGACAATAGAACATATGGATGTATGTAATAGAGAAATCTAGAGAATTAACCTTTTTCTTTTTCCTCCTTTTCTCAATGGATATTTCTCAACTCTGAAGAACAACAACTACAACAAGCAAGACATCAATAAAATAAGTCTTCCACTCTCAGAAGACAACAAGAAGATTCTCTCTTCTCTTGAGAATCAATCATCTTTTCTTCAACAAAGAAGCTGTTGCTAACTATTATCAGAATCCATACATTGCTATAAAGACTACTACTTCAAAAATTTGCTGAAAGAAGATATCTTTGTGAAAACTTCACCTCGGCTCAAAATGTTTATAATGAGTTATGAGAATCTCTCCTCAAAGGATTCAGTGATTCTAAGAGTCTACTTATCAAAAGTCTCAGTGATTTTTGGACACTTTATCAAAAGTTCTGGTTCTAAGGGTATCCTTATCAATAGAATCAACACTAGTGATAGTGGATTCCTGTTGAGGCAGAGGAGTGGATGTAACCAATATTTAGCGAACCATTATAAACTTGTGTCTTCTGTGTTGCTTTCTCTATGTTTGCCTGTCTTTATTTACTTGTAATTACTGTGCTGTGATATAAACTAGACTGTTGTGTGTATCTATTAAAACATGAAAGTAGTCTCTTAAGATTTAAATACACTATTCACCCACCTTTTAGAGTACATCTCAAGAGATTATCTTTTTTTTTCAATTGATATCAGAGGGAGGTTGATCAGAAAAGTTTAACATTTTGATTAACAAGATCTCTGAGAATCTAATCACTTGAGAAAAGTTTATATCACAAATATGAACACATCACAAGACAAAGATTATGCAACCACAAGAGCTTTTCTTTGTAACTTAAATAAATTTTCTTTATGGAAATTTAGAATTAAATTATATATAAACTCATTGATGAAGACATTTTAAATCCATTTTAACAGGTCCCTTGACCCTATCAAAGTTGGACTCTACTGGAAAGCTGGTGCCAACTCCTAAGGCTGAATGGACAGAATTACAAGAAGGACAGATCTAACAATTTAAAGGCCTTGAACATACTGGTCTCTACAATGTCTGATGAAAATTTTCAAACGGTAGTAGATTGCCAATCCTCCAAGGAGATATGAGATTCCCTCATAAGAATTGTACAATGTTCTTCTGATGAAAGAAGAGATAAAAGATCCTCTCCAATCTGCCAGTATGAAAACTTCAAGAAGAGAGCTAAATAAATAATTATTGATATGACATGAGGTTCAACATTATAGTATGTGAACTAAAGAGCCTAGACAAGGAGATCTCAATAACTGAGATCAATGAAAAAATCCTCACGTGTCTCCTAAGCTCATGAGACAACATAATTTGAGTTATAAGAGATGACCCTACTCCGCACACTGAGCACTAACACGACTAGCTTTGATCAACTGCCTAGAGATTACCCCCTTGCACCGACTTTAGTGAGATTTATTTTGGATTCATGAGGGATCCCCCTAAACCCACTAAGGGGTTCAATATTGTCGAGGGATATTTATACTGTGGGTCTTGTCTCTGCATTACCCAAACCTCTTTTTGTGACCTTTTGATTTAGGAAATGCACGCGGGTGGCGCTGCTAGCCACTTTGCTTTTGTTGATGACCGTTTTTATTGGCCCACCTTGAAGAAGGATTTGCAAGTGTTGCGCATCACTGCGACACCTAGCAACTTGCGAAGGGTTCATTTCTGAACACTAGACTTTATACCCGCCTTTCGATCCCACGCCAGCCTTGGGTCCATATTATCATGGATTTCGTACTGGGCCTTCCTCGCGCATTGAGGAAGCATGATTCTATTTCTTGTAGTGGTAGATTGGTTTTCAAAAATGACCCATTTTATTGCCTGTCGAAAGACCACAAATGCCACCCACATGGAGACCATATAAAACCGTGGTATGACAAGACTCCTTCTAAAGATATCATTTATTTCACTTGTGGTAAAGCAGGTCGCATTACTCCTGAGTGCACTGAGGGCACTAATGAGAGACCAAAGACGGGCGAGGAGGAAGAAGGCTCAAGGATGATGGTTCTCATGGCCTTAGAATACTTTGATGAAAAACTTCCTCAAGATCTAGAGATAACCATGATTAATTTGACTTCAAAACATATGAGCTTACACAAATTTTCAAGGAAATATGCCTTAAAAATAAAAAGGCAGAAAAAATTGAATCTCTAAAGAAAGAGATTGCTGATCTAAATCAAGAAGTATCAAAAGCAGAAAACTATGAATTAAGATGTGAAATAACTATTTTGAATAAATCTGATGCATCCTTTGTCGCCTCCTAAGTCGCGCATTTTAATATTTCCTTATTTATTCATTATCATGTATTTCGTTTGCGCTCTTGCTTTTACTTGAGATTGTTCGGCTCTTCGGGTTGACCGTCCGATGAGATCTTAAATAAAAAGGTCCGGTAATTTTAGTCGTCGGGAATGGAAAATGCAAGCTCAATTTACTTTAAAAGACACGTAAACTTAAGCCCTTGTCCTGGAAACAAATCATTTGGGATACAAGAGAATATCAGTCCATGATAATTTTGGGGAAAAAAGATTCTCTGCCAAGTAGGAAGAAATGAAATAAATGTCACATTGAGTCCTATTTATATGGAATCAACATGAAGAGGAAAGGGGGAGACGGGAGTAAAGACAGGAACGATTTAAAAATCGTTCCCTTTGTAGTACCCGGAACAGTCGCCCGAAAAGTCCAACCGCACCGCCTGTCCAGCGAAGTTTCCTGCGGCCCGCCACTGTTTCTGCGACGCTCCTCTCCACACGAATCAACGACCGAAGTCTCTGCCAGCCACAACTTCGCCGGACGCCGTCGACTCCACCACCTGATACCGGCGTCCTCCCGCTCCAGTTGTACGAAGGGTGCCGTCGACCTTGGGACTTCTTCCGGCATCCTATTCCGGCTTCGATCGAGGGTTTTTTCGCAGTAGCTCTGTTTGCGGGCTTGATTATAACATCAACATCGGCCCCGCCCACGCCGTCCAACATTTAGTCGTGATTTTCCAATGCACTGGATGGACTTGAGTCGTGTCCAACCCTTGGTAACATCACCCACCACTGCTCCATTTTTAGCTTAATATTGTGCGTCCCCTTTAATTAATATTGAGCTTGCCTCAATGTTCTTACCACCTTAATTACCTCTCTTTCATAAATTATTATGTGTGCTTTGCTTGTGGATGTCCGAACCTTGCAACGGATTAATTCATTAGGCGCCGCGGAATATTTTTCGGATAACGATTATCGATCTCGTGAAGTTCAAACAGTTGAGAGAAATTTGCGCGAAAAATTCGGTTTGGCCGCTCGGCCCCTTTTCAAAAAATAAAAGACCAAATTATTTTCAATAAAACGAATTTTATTATATATTTTGCTAAATTATTTAATTTTGAAAACCCTAATTTGAGATCAGAAAATATCTAATAAAATATTTGATTAAAATATTTAGTTTTGAAGAAACTTAATTTTAGCCTACATCAAAATCTATAACAACCTGAAGGCAAAAAATGTTGATCTTCAAGAGAATCTTAAAAAAGCAAAAGGATTTGAGGATTGGCTTATTGGAAGAAGCAATACGCTCAAGGATATTACTGAAAATCTCAATGTGAGATTCATGCACTTGGTCTTGGGTGCTAATGCCTCAACTGCTCAAGATATCTCTAGCACACCTGCCTAGAAAATTCCAGTGAACTTTGTTAAACCATATGGAAAAACTCAAGTCCCCTTAGTTGAAGACGTTCCTTCAACATCAAAATCAAACATTAATGAGAACAATATGAACCTCCCAAGCTTATCTACTTAGGAAGGAATTATTGGAAGAGCTCCAAGAAATTCAGCTGGAGAAAAGAAGAACGATTACAACTTTCTGAATAATCCCCAGTATTCAGAGTTTGCGTCGAACTTTATTCGATGCAATTATCAAGTTCCGTCGAATACTACTCGACGCAACTATGTCACGCCAAACTCTATTCAACACAACTATCAAGTTCCGTCGAATACTACTCGACGCAACTATGTCACGTCAAACTCTATTCAACACAACTATAAAGTTCCGTCGAATACTATCCATTGCAACTCATATGCATCAAATACTATTTGATCTGTTATTCTTTCCTAAACTGTTGTTTTTCCTTCTAGCAAACCTAATGGAACCTATCAGAACACCTCTCACAATCTGATATGACCCATATCCGCTTCAGAACGGTCTATCATCGAAAGGGGCCAAAGAACAAGGAGACTGAACCAACCGGTTCAGTCTCACCATCTTCCTAATCAAACCGGGCGGGCCCAGCCAGTTTGCGGCTGGGTATTGGGGGGATGTGGTGCCCCCTAGGGCATCGAGAAATTCACGCAGGTAATCGCTCTTTTTCTTCCGTAGAAGTATATGTAGCTATCAAGTGGTATCAAAGGAGTCATCCTCCATCGACGGACATGACAACCCACGACACCCGCCTCACGGTGCTGGAAGAGGGGCAGCGAGGCCTATGAGACCTCATGTAGGTGCTGAAGTAGTAGCTGTCGTCGAAACTGTGCGACGGGGAGGAACGGTCTAGCGCGACGATGTTGGAGGCGACGAAGGTGCTAAGGAAGCAGACCGGCTGCATTGAACGGGCGACCGATTGCGGTAAGGGGATTGCATCTGACGACGGGGTCGATCCCAGCGGCGTGGGAGAGTCGTCGGCTGACCAGTGGAACGCGGGAGTGATTCCGCCGATGGGATCTGACGGCGAGATCGAGGTCTCTGGCGGCCCCGGAGCGTAGCGCAAGCTATCAGGATGGCTCAGTTGCAGAAATAAAAAACAGGAAGACGCAAGACAACCACAACTTACCGAGGGAGCAATAAGGAGGAAAAATAGGGTACGACCAAAGGAACTGACAACCCATCCACACGGACGGAGACATCAGTAAAGCGATTGTCATGGCAGGAGATGCAGGATCGACGGACCAAGATACTATGCTACACTTGTGATGAACAATTTGTTCCCGGACACAAGTGTAAGGTGGTTCAGGTTTACATGCTGCAAGAGGAAGAGGAACCAAAGGACAACGAGGAAAGCTCTGCCGAGGATAGGGAAGTACTCGATTTGGAGGAGATTGAAGTATTCGTTCATGCCTTAGAAGGGGGAGGGCAACCCTCCATCATGAAGATGACAGGAAAGGTGACAAATTAAATGGTGTCCATATTGGTGGACTGTGGGAGCACCCACAACTTCATCAACACTGAGGTAGCTGGGAAATTAGTCATCACACCCACGGAGGACAAGATGTTCAAGGTGCTCGTAGCGAACAAGAATCTCCTACAGTGCACGGGGGCTGTGAAGAAGGTGCCACTTACAATACAAGGATTTATATGCCTTGCAGATTTATATATTCTACTGGTTCGGGGACCAGATATCATCCTGGTGGTGTAGTAGTTAAGACAAGCTGAAGGGTCATACAGTCCTGTGGGTAAAGGAAGCCATGATCTTGTCCTTCGAAAAGTTGGTTGAGAAGGACTACCCCATGGTATGGGTCCTGGTCGGAGGAGATCCTGGGGAGCAGAAGGAAGAGATAATAGAAAAGTTGCAGGAGGTCGTGGAAAGGTTCGAGGAGGTCTTCGAGACACCAAAGGGGTTGCCCCCACAACGGGCATGTGATCTTCGAATCCTGATCAAGGAGGGCGCGAAGCCCACCATTGTTCGGCCACACAGGTATCCTTATACACAGACGTGGGAGATTGAGAGATGCATTCGGGAAATGCTGCGAGAAGGAACAATTCGACACAACACAAGTCCATTTTCTTCTCCGGTCCTATTACTGAAAAAAGACGGAACTTGGAGATTCTGCATAGACTATTGAACGCTCAACGGGGTCACTGTTAAAGACATTTCCGATTCCGGTCATCAACAATCTTCTGGATGAACTGCAACAAGCCCAATACTTTACGAAATTGGATTTGCGATCGGGATACCATCAAATTTGCATGCAGGAGGGGAACGTGAAAAAGACAGCATTCCAAACACACGAAGGGCTCTAATTTCTAGTTATGCCTTTCGGGTTGACGAATGCACCGACAACCTTTCAAGCGGTCATGAACGAAACCTTCAGGAGGTGGTTGCGGAAGTTTGTGCTAGTCTTCTTTGACGACATCCTCATCTACAGTTCGAGTCCGGAGGTGCACAAAGAACTCCTGCGGATGGTGCTGCATGTTCTCAATGAGCAAAAACGGTACGTGAAGAGATTGAAGTGCTCTATCGGGCAAAAAGAGGTTGAGTATCTAGGACACCTGGTGAATAGAGAAGGAGTGCGATCGAACCCACAAAAAATCCAAAGCATGATGGAGTGTCCACGCCCACCAACATCAAGCTGTTGAGGGTGTTTCTGGGGCTAACATGCTACTACAGAAAATTCATGAAGGACTACAAGAAGATTTCTAAGCCACTAACTACATTACTTCAAAAAGGAAAGTTTGATTGGGGAAGGGATGTGAAGTTAGCGTTCCAAACACTAAAGGAGGCGATGATGACGACCCTGGTGCTAGCATTATCAAATTTCTCCAAGTTGTTCATAGTGGAAACATATACGTCGGGAGCCAGCTTGGGGGCTGTGTTGATGTAGGATGGGAGGCCGTTGGCATACTATAGCGGTGCGATTCAAGGGAAGGCGTTAGGACTGTCGGTTTATGAGAAGGAGATGTTGGCGATCCTACATGCAGTGGGGAAATGGAGGCCATATGATGCAGGACGGTGCGTAGGGTTTACGCACCTGTCGGCTATTTCTAGGAAACCCTAAATGCATGCAACGAAATATGACTTTTTTTAGTTTTTAAAAAAAATTTGAGCGGGCGTTGCACGGAGTTATGAAATTAAACAACATAATTTTGTAGGCACGAAATCACTATGTTGTTAGAAAATGAAATTTCTTAAAAATGGTTCAGTTTTAGATCCGGGAAGGAAGCTCGCAACTTTCGTTCCGTTCCCTTTTGTCGTAGCACAACGGAAATCGTGAACTCCAAATACGTTTCCGTTTGGAGTTTTCGACGTAGCGTTTGCTGACGAAACTCAGGCGAAAACCCGGCAATGAGTCTAATGATCCTAATGAGAAAACTTAGACACACACAAAGGAAGGAGAAAGAAACAATTACCCACGGAAGAGGCGTCTTCCGTATTCCGAAGTCGATGGCGATCACGCGAGGAATTCCTCGTCACCTTCAATCTCCGCTCCGAGGTCGGCCGCTATCGCATACGGGCACCAAGGAATTAAGTCACTCCCTCACACGAGGTGGTTCCACGGAATCACTCAATAAGTAAGGAAAGCCACAAATTAACAAACCTAAAATTCACTCGCTCTCACACAAGTGGCTCCACGAAATCTCTAACACCTGAACTAAAATTTGCTAACTTCGCTCAATAGCTAACCTCACTACTCATTTTCCTCCAACAGGAAGCTAAGAAATCACACATCAATCTCTGTTTTTTTCAACATCAACATTCACCTACAGGACTCCTCCATACGGAAGCAACAATAGCAATCATAGGGGAAATCAAAGCCTTAGCACAGTAAAACTGATTTACTTAATTTAACAATGTTCTCATACTGGAAGCTCAAAACAAAGCAGCAATATCAAAACACTCATCCACTAACTGAACTCCTACATGATTTAAAACTACACTATTCATCGTCTTCTCAAACGGGAAGAATACAAGCAACAATCACACAATAATTTCATCATTCAACCAAAATCAAATTTCAATATTCCTCTAACAATTACAGGAAACGAAACATCAGGTTTTCAATTCTCATCAACACCACCAGAAAATACAAAAATATCCCCCTTTTATAGGGTTTACAACAGAGAAAGCAAACAATGGAAAAACTACTACACATCCAAACCGTCCGTCCGTCGGTCAAGCAGCTTGGACGTGGGCTATAACTTCCGGGAAGGGCGTCGTGGCAGCGGTTGTGGACGCGGGAGATGTCGATAGGGGAGGGCGGTTGTGGTAGCGTCGTAGGGCTGAGCTCCGAAGCCGACAATGGCGGACTGGATTTTTGCGTGCTTGACAGGAGTAGAAGAGCTGACCCAGTCAACTCAAATTTTTTTTTTTAATTCATATCTTTTTATAATAGCCTTACAGTGGGATGACAGCAAGGCTGATCCGGTCTTTTTTTTCATGCAGGACTAGTGGACCGGCTGGATTGTTATACATATATATTTATATATATGATATATTATTATATATATAAACATATATATATCTGTGTGTGTTTTCTTTTTAATATATTTATATACATTTATATGTAGTATGTATATATATATATATTCCGTTCAACAAAATGCAACACAATAAATGACACAAATAAAACATGCAAAACATAGGGTCGATAGAAGTCCGGGCTGGTGCGGTGTCGGGACTTCTTCATCGACCTGGTCGAGGTTGGTCTCCACCAACTCTCCCACTCTCGAAATCACTCATCTCTGGTGAGTGTTCCGAGTGGTAGTATCTCTGAAAATCATCATCAGTAGCGGTTACTGTACAATATGTGCTCGGAACTGTAATAGAATATTCTCCTGGCGTCTCATGCTCAACCTGAAACTGGTAGTGAAAAATAGAAGGAACTACAATGAAAGTGTCAGTAGCGGAATGAATAAAGGTATGTCCTGAACGTGGCTCCTCACTCTCACTCACCAACCCAGAAGAATCAAATGGAGGAGAAGGCAATGGAGATTCTAAAGACTCAAGCGAGTAATCGTAGAATTAAGTCAGATTGGCTACGTTAAAAACAGGATTTGCTCCCCAAACGGAAGGCATCTCAAGTTCATACGCATTTTGCCCAATCCGATTTACTACTCGAAAGGGTCCAGTTCTACGATAGCTAGCTTCTTTACGGTACCAGAAGGTAGCCGTTCCGGATTTAGCCGAACCATAATCAAGTCATTCATTTTAAATTTAGTAGCTCTTTTATGCCCTTTTTAAAATTGAGTTGCATAAAATCATAAATACTATGTAATTTCCGCTCAAAATATTTTTTATGCAAATCATGCAAATGCAAAGATGACTACTAACACAACGAACACCACAAACCGATGGTTTCAGATATCCAAAGCAACTCCTGAGAGAGGTACATGATCAGGAGGCTCAAAGGGTGGATCATAAAAGAATTCATCGCGGGAGCGATGGACACGCAAGTGCAAACCTGAGACATCAGTGATCAGATACAATATTAACGTATCAGCGAGTGCACCCTCGAACTCGACTGTGTCTCTAAAGATGGAAGCATCCCAAATGTGCGGTGAACCTATATGCGGATCATCTGGTGGTTCACCAGGAGGGATATAATAAAATTCGTCGCAAATGCGACGCGTGCAAACGTAAGCTCCAATAACAGATGAAGTGCTCTCAGATAAATGTGCACGAAGTGTGATAACCGTAATAAATGTGCTAAGGGAAAGTGAGACATTAGGAGGCTCACCAGGTGGGACATAGAAGAACTCATCGCAAATACGATGGTCAGTAAGTGGTACGTCCCATAACTCATCTAGAGTGCGAGTCACCAGATGGCTATACCTAAGCACTATCGACATCAGGTGAGACAATGGAGCAGGTATCCATGTCTTAAAATTTGCAAATGTACTACTTAGAATCAGCTCATCCACACATGGACGTGGTGGTTCATCTGGAGGATCAATAGGAGGGTCGTCAAATGACCCATCAGTCGAGTGATGGTCCTCCAGGAAGGAACCGTCAGAAGGGGTCATACTCTCAGATAGGGTAGAAGTGACTACCTCGTGATCACTACTAAGCTCTCGGCTCCCAATTGTAATGTCACTTGGTGCGCAATCAGGTGTGGTGATGTGACTTGATGCGTCATCGGGTGTGGTGATGTGACTCGGTGCGCCACTATGTGAAGTGTGCAAGGAATCTACACTCAAAGGAGAGCTAGTAGAAATCGAATCAAGGACGGGTTCACTAAGTGGAGCAGACTCATCTGGGGTCTGACTCCACACATCCTGTATCAGGATATCAGACAGAGTGGGTGATATCTCTCTGGTGTGGGCAGTGACATGCTCTTTCTGACCCTCAATGTCTATCATCCTGTTCGTCATCGGAACACTAGGTGCGGTGTACTCTTGACGATAGTGACCTCTATAGGACTCGTGAGTGTAGTCGTGACAATCGTCCATAACATAATCATGACGTGCTCGTGGATGATCATGTGTCCTATGAACATACGGTGGTGGTCGCACATATGCAGTCTCAGATTCCTCATATAAATGAGACGTGTAGTATCGATAACTAGAGGAATACTGAACCCTATCCTCATAATAAGGTGTCGAGGGACCAATAGGATCCACTCGAGTACGAGGATAATAACGATGATAGTCATCGTACTGATCATCTCTAGCATAATGTGAACGTGTTGATGAGTCAACACGATCTCTGGAAGTGGTATACGGTGATCGAGTATAGTCATCAAAATATCGTAGCGATCTCCGTGATAGATCACTATGGGGTTGGGTGATAGTGTAGTCATGATCCTCATATAATGGATTTTTCCTAAATGTAGATCTTTCTACATAGTGATGAGGAACATCATAAAGTGCACGAACTGAATGCTCATCTCGAATTCGAGGCGGCATTGACGGTCGAGGGGGTATTTCTAATCTACTCACCCTACCTCTAAGGTGTGCTAGCCTTTCACGCATCTGACATGTACTCTCAGTTAAGGTCGTTAGTTGGTGGGCGAAAGGTGTAAACCAATGGGGCGGTTCATTCCCTTCGTGTCCACGACTCGGGTGACCACATTCAGTTTGACGCGTTCTATCACTACGCCGATACATGCTAACAAATTTAAATGCAATGATGATAAAATAATCTCTTTTTTAAAAAAAAAAAAAATTATAAAATGAAAAGCGGGTTCCTATTCTACATAGGGTGGATCCCAAAACTTAGAAAAATTTTGGAACCTCCCTCTGATACCAATTTGATGCAGGACGGTGCGTAGGGTTTACGCACCTGTCGGCTATTTCTAGGAAACCCTAAATGCATGCAACGAAATATGACTTTTTTTAGTTTTTAAAAAAAATTTGAGCGGGCGTTGCACGGAGTTATGAAATTAAACAACATAATTTTGTAGGCACGAAATCACTATGTTGTTAGAAAATGAAATTTCTTAAAAATGGTTCAGTTTTAGATCCGGGAAGGAAGCTCGCAACTTTCGTTCCGTTCCCTTTTGTCGTAGCACAACGGAAATCGTGAACTCCAAATACGTTTCCGTTTGGAGTTTTCGACGTAGCGTTTGCTGACGAAACTCAGGCGAAAACCCGGCAATGAGTCTAATGATCCTAATGAGAAAACTTAGACACACACAAAGGAAGGAGAAAGAAACAATTACCCACGGAAGAGGCGTCTTCCGTATTCCGAAGTCGATGGCGATCACGCGAGGAACTCCTCGTCACCTTCAATCTCCGCTCCGAGGTCGGCCGCTATCGCATACGGGCACCAAGGAATTAAGTCACTCCCTCACACGAGGTGGTTCCACGGAATCACTCAATAAGGAAAGCCACAAACTAACAAACCTAAAATTCACTCGCTCTCACACAAGTGGCTCCACGAAATCTCTAACACCTGAACTAAAATTTGCTAACTTCGCTCAATAGCTAACCTCACTACTCATTTTCCTCCAACAGGAAGCTAAGAAATCACACATCAATCTCTGTTTTTTTCAACATCAACATTCACCTACAGGACTCCTCCATACGGAAGCAACAATAGCAATCATAGGGGAAATCAAAGCCTTAGCACAGTAAAACTGATTTACTTAATTTAACAATGTTCTCATACTGGAAGCTCAAAACAAAGCAGCAATATCAAAACACTCATCCACTAACTGAACTCCTACATGATTTAAAACTACACTATTCATCGTCTTCTCAAACGGGAAGAATACAAGCAGCAATCACACAATAATTTCATCATTCAACCAAAATCAAATTTCAATATTCCTCTAACAATTACAGGAAACGAAACATCAGGTTTTCAATTCTCATCAACACCACCAGAAAATACAAAAATATCCCCCTTTTATAGGGTTTACAACAGAGAAAGCAAACAATGGAAAAACTACTACACATCCAAACCGTCCGTCCGTCGGTCAAGCAGCTTGGACGTGGGCTGTAACTTCCGGGAAGGGCGTCGTGGCAGCGGTTGTGGACGCGGGAGATGTCGATAGGGGAGGGCGGTTGTGGTAGCGTCGTAGGGCTGAGCTCCGAAGCCGACAATGGTGGACTGGATTTTTGCGTGCTTGACAGGAGTAGAAGAGCTGACCCAGTCAACTCAAATTTTTTTTTTAATTCATATCTTTTTATAATAGCCTTACAGTTGGATGACAGCAAGGCTGATCCGGTCTTTTTTTTCATGCAGGACTAGTGGACCGGCTGGATTGTTATACATATATATTTATATATATGATATATTATTATATATATAAACATATATATATCTGTGTGTGTTTTCTTTTTAATATATTTATATACATTTATATGTAGTATGTATATATATATATATTCCGTTCAACAAAATGCAACACAATAAATGACACAAATAAAACATGCAAAACATAGGGTCGATAGAAGTCCGGGCTGGTGCGGTGTCAGGACTTCTTCATCGACCTGGTCGAGGTTGGTCTCCACCACCATATCTCATGGGAAGGCACTTCAAAATACAGACCGATCGCCAAAGTTTATAGTACTTTCTGGAGCAACGAGTCTCGTCACTAGAGCAGCAAAAATGAGTGACAAAGATGCTGGGGTACGACTACGAGATAAAATACCAAAAAGGGAATGAGAATATGGTCGCCGACGCGCTTTCGCGCTTGCCTACGAGAAGTTCTATTTTTTCTATCTCTGCGTCGGTCTTTGGCATAATGGAGGATGTCCATCGGGAGGTGTTAGCCGATACGGAGCTACGACAGACGTTTACGAATATTGCAGAAAGTAGAGAAGTAGAAGCAGGCTACCATGTCATTAATGACCATTTGTACTACAAGGGACGCTTGTTGGTAGCACCAGGATCCCCATTGAGGCGATAGTTACTTCACGAGTTTCACGACACCCCCAGCGGTGGGCACTTCAGAATGCTGCGGACTTGTCCATAGATCAAGCAGAAGGTGTATTGGAAATGACTGAAGGCGGATGTAGCACATCATGTGAAAAAATGTAAGGAATGCCAGAGGCAGAAGTACGAAAAGACCACTCCAGCAGGGTTACTGGTACCACTGGACATCCCAGAGCTGCATTGCAATGGATTTCATCGAGGGGTTACCCAAATCTCAGGGCAAGTCGGTCATTCTGGTAGTATTGGACTACCTCTCTAAGTATGGACACTTCATTGCGCTGGCGCCCCCTTGCACTGCAAAGGCCGTGGCGGAAGCCTTCGTCCGGGAGGTGGTGAGACTACATTGGATACCGACTTCCATCATTTCCGATCGCGACACCGTCTTCACTAGCAGCTTTTGGAAGGAGTTTTTTCGTCTCATGGGGACGTCCTTACGCATGAGTACAACCAACCACCCCCAGACAGACGGGAAGACAGAGGCCCTCAATAGAAGCGTGGAGGCCTATTTGCGATGCTTCATTGTAGGTACAACCCACCAGTGGAGTAAATGACTTCCTTGGGCGGAGTACTGGTATAACACAACGTACAACACAACGACAAAGTTGACACCGTTCGAGAGACTGTATGGGAGAGCACCGCCGACGCTACAGAACTATGAGAAAGGATCGTCTGTTGTACCGAAAGTGAAGTCCGCGTTGCAAAAGTAAGACATCTTAAAATAGCTAATGGAGAACCTGCAAAGAGCACAACACCACATGAAGACTCAAGCAGATAAGCATCAACAAGAGCAAAACTTCGAGGTGGGAGAGTGAGTGTACCTCAAGCTACAACATTACTGACAGTTTTTAGTTGCAGGAGTGAAGAACCAGAAGCTGACACCCTGCTTCCATGGGCCCCTCCAGTTGACAAGTGAGGTGAGGGTCGTGACATACACTCTGGAACTTCCGGCGGACTCTCGTATCCACCCAAACTTTCATGTGTCGTTGCTTAAAAGGGCGGCACAAAGGTACATTCCATATGTTAGCCCCTTGCCGGAGGAGACAGAATTGGGCAAAGTTTGTTAGCCCCTTGCCGGAGGTGACAAAACTGGGCAAAGTTCGGCCGGTGCCGGAGAGGGTTCTTGAAGCAAGGATTAAGACAGTGCAACAAAAATCCATCGTATGGCTGCTGATTCACTGGAAAGACATGGTTGAGTCCGAACGGACTTGTGTGGATTATGACGAGCTCAAGGAGACATATCCCGAGTTTCAGCTTGAGGACAAGAACTTTTCTGAAGACGATAGGAATGATATGACCGGAGACGTTTCAGAGCGATCTATCATCGGAAGGAGGCAAAGAACAATGAGACCGAACCTAGGGGTGTGCACGGTCTGGTTTGGTGCCGTTTTGGCACAAACCGCAACCACACTACAAGTGCGCGGTTTTGGCCCAAGTAAAACCGCATCGCACCAAAATTACATGGTGCGATTTCAGTTTGATGCGTTTTTTGCGGTGCGATTGCCGTTCCGGTGCGGTCTTTTGACACAATGTATTATCTGATATTCTTTACTGACATCAGGCGTGGGATCAAATTTCTCCAAGTCTAGCTTCATTCTTTGATGCCCCTGACTAAATTCCTGATATTGCTCCGTGCGCACAACAAGTTAGTAGATATCCTTGAAAAGTTGATTATTCTCCACGTCTTAAAGATTTTGTTCAAATAATAGTCATGAATAATTTTTATCAATATTATTTTACACTATTTAGTCCTAAATTTCTAATCCTTTGGGGCCAACTTAATCATATAGAGGATTTATTGAAGCAAGTGTATGTTGATCATTCAACTAAAATTGACGGAGTCTTTAGTTATCTTTTTTTGGGTTCATTTGGCTGTTGAGTGTTGTTATAAAATAGATTAACAAAATATAGTTTGTACATCGTTATTTTAATATAGTTTTATTTCTATCAAACAAATAAGCCATAAGAGCACATTAGATCAAACCATAAAACATCAAGCTTCATAACACTAATTTGAGTGTTGTTACAAGACAGATTCTCAATAAATTCATTCATTGACCCAACTAAACAATGTACAACAGAAATTTAAATACTCTTCGAATTCTGAAGTTGGATAACGTCATCTTTGAAGATGTTAACTTCTTTAATGACAATGATATTAGAACATCAAAATAGGTGCATGTAAATAGGTGGGGTGCGCCGTGAATATTAGAACATTAAAATATCACATATGAATCAGATATATAAGAAATTAGAAAATGTAAATAGGCGAATATGTGATATGAGGGTTGTACACGAATTAAATGGGAATATTTTACATAATATATTAAAATGTGATGTTTGCGGTGCGGTGCAGTGTTTGCGGTTTTTAAGATTTGAAAACCGCACTGCATGCGGTTTATAAAATTACAAAACTGCACTGCACCTACACTACGTGGTGCGGTTTAAAATTTGGTGCGGTTTTTGCGGTGCGATCGGTTTTTGTGATTTTCGGTTTTTCGTGCTCACCCCTAACTGAACCAATCGGTTCAGTCTCACCATCCTCCTAATCAAACCGGGCGGGCCCCCCTAGGGCATCGAGAACTTCACGCAGGTAATCACTCTTTTTCTTCCCCAGGAGTAGCTATTAATTCTTCAACACATGCATGAAAATAAAAAACTAAATATAATAAATATGAGTGTCATTGTTGCCATAAGGTAGAACATTTCATGAAACATTGCTGGTACAATCTATTAGAAACCTCTCACACTATGAGTAACATGGGAAATCCTTTCTATTCCCATAACAATTATCATACTAGACAAACAAAACCCGAGGTATACTGGGCTCCTAATATTTATTCTTGATGCAGGTACAAATCAGTCCCTTCATAAACCAAATGTGGAGTGAACATGTAACTAAAAATACTCAACTGCTGGAATACTTAACATAGAAAGTCTTGGGGTATAAGTCATAAAATTAAAAGGCATTTCTTAATTAGTAAAAGCATAGAAAATTCTAGAACTTAGAATCGAGACTCTTATCTCATGCATTAGAATTGTATGCAGTGAATGGCAAGAGAACTTTACGTGTCCTCAATAATATCAAGCGTTCGTCACATAAGAGTTACAAAACTTTGAACACTCACATGTTGAACAATCACAACTTTATTTCTCCCAGCTGTGTTTTGGTCAAATGATTTGAATCGTCATCACATTTAACTAAGGCACGTCGAATATCTTGTCTATTTAAAGATTGCTTCAAATGTGCATCTCACTCTTTCATCTATCTTATATTTCTCGTCACTCTTACCTTCTCTAACCCTTGAATACTTTAGACAACCGTCTCCTTCAAACAACTTTTCCAACTCTTCTGGACCATTCCATCCTAGGATGGTCTTGATCTCTATCTTCTATAGAATTAAGAAGAGGGATAATGGTATTTCCTAGGAAGGACTATGCCTGCGCAGGGAAATGCCATGTATGATCATTGGAATTCATTTCCCTACATGAGGTTGATGCTAAACAACCTCTTGCAAGGAATAAAAATGCCACATATGCTCACTGGATGCTTAAACATTTCAGCGAGGAATGTTAAGCTCTATTCACGGGAAAAAGTGCCAGAGGACACACATGCTCTGACACTGGTTCTCTCTATATGGGTATTCCTCATCGTCAGCCATAGAAGCTTTCTGCTCAACAAGTTTGTTGCTTACAAAGACAACCACAATCTAGGGGGCGTGAGAGGCAAATGTGGCCGCTACCTGTGTTGTCCTTTTCTTAAAGAATATGTTAGGGATAGAGTCTAGTTTTTTTCTTTTTCTTGTATTTTTCTCTTATCTATCTGTATGCTCTTCTCTCTCTATTTGTAAGTCAATTAGGACTCACCTTAAAAAGTTTACAACGAAAAAAAATTATCAACAAATACTCACTAAATATTATAAAGAAAGTTTACTACAAAATACATAATTTCTTGATGACTGGATCATCCTCAAACTCTTTTTCACCATACTCTAGATTGATGGCATCAATGATTTTTCTTATCTGTGAGATGCAAGTCTGTTTGATGTATTTTATTTGTGCAATGTAAATGTTAATATGAGAAATGTATGTCATCTCCTTTGATTGCCTTAATTTCTTTTAAAAATATATATATCAAATATGAGAAAATTGTTGGGAAAAATTCACTTCTTGATTTGATATACAATTTGAAGAGTGGTTAATCAGGATATTACCTGTGTTGTATAAAAAGGTAATTTGAGAGGGCAAATCTGTGTAACTAAATAAAACATATAAAATCTCAAAGTGACAGACATTCTCCAGAGTAGCGTCGAATAGTCTTCGATTCAACATCAAAAGAAATCTACACAACGTCGATATATATATATATATATATACACACACGAGCATCTTCGCACGGGCTACGTCCGTGCTCGATGCTCTCGGACGGTCTTCGGCCGCATGCAGGCGGGCATCGTCCGCCTTCTTACGGGCTTTGCCCGTGCTCGACGCGTCGTTGTGGGCTGCGCCCGTTTATAGGCGGACTGCGCACGCACCCGATTTTTTTCCAAAACATATACATATGAGTATTTAAAATGACCGTAAAAAAATTAAAGTACTATTGCTATTTTTATTTTATAAATTTAGCAAATTTTTATCTATAAAAATTAATCTATCTCTTCATCTCTCTCTCTCTTTATCACTCCACCTCTCTCTCTCTCCTTCTCTATCCCGCCCCCTCTCTCTCGGAAAATGTTTAGGTCAGGAGAAGGGACCATGCCATGGTCAGGACATAAATACTCTTTTCATTGGTGGGGCCCCCAACCATTTCAAAATTTTGCCCCTTTCCCGAGCTCCTCCTTCCGCAGCTCTCGACGGAAAAATTGGCGGAAACCTAGCCTTTCCCGAGCTCCTCCTTCCGCAGCTCTCGGCGGAAGAATTGGCGGAAACCTAGCCTTTCCCGAGCTCCTCCTTCATCGTTCCTTCTCCGTTCAAGGACTTGGGTCTTCTCCGCCATTCCGATGCTTCCTCCGCCGAAAATCTCGTCATTTCTTGTTGTGGAATCATCTCATTTGGTGCTGTGGAATCTCCGCCATTCCGATGCTTCCTCCGACTGAAATTAGAACTGACGTTGTCATCCGCTCCATTACCTGAAATCCCTGAAAAGGTATCATGTCCGCCGCTTACTCTGAATGTTTGCAGTCGCAATGTGTAGTTGTAGTTGCAGTTGTTTTTATTTCAATGTTTGCAGTCGCAATGTGTTGTTGTAGTTGCAGTTGTTTTTATTTCAATGTTTGCCTCGAATTATGAGAGTAAGCTCCGATGTTTATGCCTTTGAACTGTCGTGAAGATCTGGAAATGCGAAGAAGATGAAGTGGCATGAGGAAATAGCGCTTTTCAATTATCTAACCGATGAAGGAAAAATAATGTCTAATTTTAAGGTCGAATTGTCAAAACTGAAGTGCTGATAACAATCGCCAAAAATAAACTAAATTGACTCGTTTCATAAAAGAATGCAATAATATTATACATAATCTTATATAAAAATGAATTCATTTTTAAAAATTGTGTCGAAGCCGTAATAATTCCTCCAAAAGAATATATATTTTTAACTATATTAAAGAAGTTGTTTGGAGTTGTAGAATTAATCTTAGCCATCAAATATGTGACAAACTTTTCATCTCATCCATCCAATGAAAGAGAGATAGAGAAAAAAAAGAAGAGAGAAGGGGAGAGAGAGGGAATCCTTATAGCCCTCATATCCCTACATTTAGGTATAGGAGGGAGAGGGGGAGAGAAGCGAGAGATGGAGAGCGAAATTGAATTTTTAGGTTAAAAAATTCTATTTTCTTACAAAATAAACATGTGAATATTGATTCATATTTTTTACGGTCATTTTAAATACTCATATGTATATATTTTGAATAAAAGTAATTGCTCATACGCGGGCGCAACCCGCTCGACGAATACGGGCGCAACCCGCTCGACGAATAAAAGTAATTGCTCATACGCGGGCGCAACCCGCTCGACGAATACGGGCGCAACCCGCTAAATTGCTGGCGAAGCCCGCTAAGAGTTGGCGAGCACGGGCGAAGCCCGGACGGAGCAGCTCGTGTGCGTATATATATATATATATATGTGTGTGTGTCTATATCCACGCGCGCGCGCGCACACACACACACACGCACACACACACACACACACACACATATGAGCATCTTAGCCCCGTGCTCGATGCTCTCGGGCGGCCTTCGGCCACATCCAGGCGGGCAACTTACAGACGCCTCAACACGGGCTTCACCCGTGTTCGATGCGTCTGTAAGTTGCGCCCGCATCAAGGCGGGTTATGTTCGCAATATATACATATGAGTAATCAAATGATCGTAAAAAATATACATTAATATTATAATATTTATATTATAAAAAAATTATTATTTGACGTAAAAATATTATTTTCGCTCTCTCTTTTCTCTTCCTATCCCTCACACTCTCCTCTCTCTCTTTAATAATAATTATATATATACACACACACACACTAGCATCTTCGAACGGGCTCCGCCCGTTCTCGATGCGTCGCTGCGGGCTTCGCCCGCAATCAAGCGGGCTTCGCCCGCTTGAGCCCCCGGCTTGCTTCGCCCGCCCCCCGACGGGCGAAGCCCGTCCCTTCCGGCGGGCTTCGCCCGTCTCCGAAAAAATTTAAATAATTATATAATTTAATAAATAATTATTATTTTAAATCAATTTATAATTTGATAAATCATTAAATAATAACTTATTATTTTTTATAAAAAAATCCAAAATCCCCCCTGCTTCCGCCTTCCCGTGCATAGCCCAATTCCTCTGTCGCCGGCGGCGGAGCGGGACAACCCCGGCGGGTTCGCCGGAGGCCGGCGAACCCGTCGGTGGGCGCCGGGCAGGCCGGCGGCGGCAGAGGAATTCGGCTATGCACGGGAAGGCCGAACCGGGGCATCGAGATTTTTTGCTGCATGAACAGTAAATCATTATGAGACTTTTTTAATTGCAGGCCAATATGTATGAATCCAATGGCCAGAATCTATTTCTTGGAGATCGGACGGTCCAGATGCTTTTCATGATGTGCTTTGAGATATGCATATTGTATTATATATATATATATATATATATATATATATATATATATATATATATATATATATATATATATATATATATATATATAAGAAACCCCTCCACCCTCTCTCTTTCTTTCTCTCTCTCCCTCCGCTCTCTCCCGCAACTCTCTCCCCCCATCCCATGATCTCTCTCATGATCCAATGACTCTTGTTTGGTCTATGCTGTGCCTCCAAATGCCTATATTGCTTTATATAATAAGATATATATTCATGTCGACTTCATCTCAAAGTAGACTTCTGAAAGATGCGTCGAATTCTCAAAGCCACGTCTAATTTTCCAGAGTGACATCAAATAGTGTTCGACGAAATGTCGATATATATATATCGACATTTACTCAAAAGTATTCAGACTTCTCAGAGTTGCATAGACTTCTCAAACGGTCTCCAATGACTAATTTATTGAAAACTATCACAGTTGTAATCAGAAATAAAATACAATCGTTATCTACCTATTTTAAGAAAGAAATAATAGTCCTTGGAACTTGATGTAGCAAGGCATGATGAAATATGATTAGCCAACATGGACCGCTCAAAACTCTTCAGTTGGAAAGATTTTGAAATTCCTGTAGTCGATTTTCTGCCAGAAAATAAAAAGGAATACAAAATGCGATATAATAGACATTTTATCCTATGGATGTATGTAATAGAGAAATTTAGAGAATTATCCCTTTTCTTCATCCTCCTTTCTCTCTCCTTTCTCTCTGGATATTCCTTAACTCTGAAGAATAACTGCAGTATTCAAGACAACAATAAAAAGAAGTCTTCTACTCTCAGAAGACAACAAGAAGATGCTCTCTTCTCTTGAGAATCAATCCTCTTCTCTTCTACAAAGAAGCTGCTGTTAATTACTGCCAGAATCCATACAGTGCTATCAAGACTACTTCTGTAGAATCTGTTGAAAAGTGATATCTTTATGGAAACTTCACCTAGCCTTAAAATTTTTACAAGGAGTTCTGAGAATCGCGCCTTAAAGGATTCAGTTTTTCTAAGAGTCTCCTTATCAAAAGACCCGATGGTTTTTGAACACTGTATCAAAAGTCCCGGTTCTAAGAGTCTCCTTATCAAAAAACTAAACACTAGTGATAGTGGATTCCTGCTATGGCAGAAGAGTGAATGTACCCAACATTTGGAGAACCATTATGAACTTGTGTGTCTTCTATGTTGTTTTATCTGTCTTTTTGATGTCTTTATTTACTTGTGATTGTTGTGCTATGATATAAGCTAGATTGTTGTGTGAATCAGTTAAAATCGAAAAATAGTCTCTTAAAATTGAAATACTCTATTCACCCCCTTCTAGAGTACTTCTCAAGAGATTATCTTCTATTTCAGCCCGACTCGTGTCTACCCGGGTGTGGGCTTGGTTAGGCCAGGCCAAGCCCAGGGCAGGCTTAGGGGGCTTTACAAGACCCTCATTTGAGGTGCAGCCTTGCCCGAGCATAGGTCCAGGCACCAGGCGGCCTAGTGCCTGGCTTGGGTAAGGCCTGGACCAGAACTGCGATGCTTTTGGTAGCACAACGACTGCCAAATGGCAACTGCTATTGGTGGAGACCAGTCCCGTTTAGGTCGACGAAAAAGTGTCAGAACGACGATCCACACGCCAGCAAGATCGTTGAGTTCATCACTGCTGAACTCACGCAGAATTTGACGGGGTTGTGCATTGATGTTCACAATCTTGAAATGGCATTGTGCAAACAAAATAATTTTCCTGACTATATCCCAACCACGTATCAACTAGTGGAACCCGTACTTCGATTTATTAATAGTCCTCTTTCTAGACTCGACATTTCCCCCACAAGCATCTTGGTCCCACTTGTCTCCACTGAAGCACTCACTTTAGTTGAGGAGGTTCTTCCTGAGCCCCAAGTCCAAGAAGAAAAGCTTCCTCCTCATCCCCTCATCCTGACTGAAATGGTGCTCCCTCTTGCTCACTAAAGCACCGTCTCTAGTCGCTAAGATTATTTATGAGTCCCCGCCCCGGGAAAGAATTATTAGTGACATCACTCATATTAGAGTCACCACCATATATCGATTTTAATTTGGGGAACT